>JAZGTH010000073.1:3307500-3695000 GCA_036877525.1 Chromobotia macracanthus | reverse complement strand
GAGCGTTGTGAAGGGACGACAAGATCTTGACAAGAGCTAAGGTGATATTGCTAGCCTCTCCGAAACTGCCCACCCTACCTTAAGGAATGTTAATCTTTTAATGTTTTGTACTGTTAATGTAAAATGTACAGAAGCATACATTAAGAACTTTAAAAGGGAAAAATCTATTTCACCATGGAGGATGTGCCTGTGATTTTGTACAGCCAGAGCTCCACTCTTGTCTTCTATTGGAAAACATCAATTAAAATGGGTACAGAAGTCCACAGTATGTACTGTTTCCCATCACAGTGTGGGTATGTGCAAAATAATCAGACTCCTCATTGGGAATGTTTCAGTATGGATTTAAATTCTCTGGTACTAGATGTGACTCTTCACCTTCAGTGTCAACAGGGAACCTGTGATGACTGCCCCAGTCATAACTGTCCCACGTAAGACTGTGAACAAAACCAACAGAGCGAAATTTAAAAGCAGTGTTCACACTCTTTTTTTCAGGAAATCCCATCACCAGTAATAATTGTCTGCATAAAAATGAGCAAAATGTGTTAAAATTCAAATTCAACACGTAACCTTCAAAGAATTCTGAATAATTTGTTATACATTCTGTTGTTTAAAGCTGCAATCTGTAACTCTTACTTCTGTCGCCTTCTCTGTTTGAAACCTAGAATTGCATGTTACTTTACATAGTTTTATTTATGTATATTTAAGTAAAATAAAGCCAAACTGACATTTCCCAGGAAATCGGACTAGACAGCTCAAATTATTAATTATAAACTTACCATTGTGAATCAGGGATTCTTGTTAGTTTTTAACCAAAAAATGTTATGGATTGCAGCTTTAACCTAATTCAGATGGAAAACACACTAAATTGTATTTGTAGTATTTACACTGAAATGGCACACCTGGATTGAATGTTCTGGGGTATGATACTCCAGGCTAGATCATCATCGCTGTCGTAACGCCGCGGGTTATCAAAGAAATATGCTTGAGATGAGAACATGCGTCCAGTGATTACTGATGCATTCTATGAGCCAATGAGAGAGAAGGACAAACAGGTGAGGGGTGGGGCTTAGATTCAACAGTTTTGAACGTATTACTTTTTATATCTGTTTGCATGGCAAGTAATTATCATCTTCTTCAATGACTTGTATGATTTTCATTTGTGTAACACAAAAAAGGAATTGTTTTATTAGATAGTTTATTAGGTGCCTAGAGGTTCTTTTAAAGGTTTGTGGTAGCTGAGGAACCACAAATGGTCTCTTGAGAATTGTTTAATTTGAACTCCTTTTGTGTTGCACAGAGATTAATCCAGAGAACATTGTGAGTCTCAGTTTTGTGTGAACTGTTCACCTCTGAATTAAAACACAGACAACACGTGATGTAGAAAGCATCTCGTACCTTGTCCTGAGCTGGCCTGCGCACTCTGAAAAAGAAGACCACCAGGGAGGTGGGCAACAACTCCCAGACAAACAGGACCACCCCAAAAACCACATATCCAGCATCGCCCAAAGTCAGCTTCAGATCTGCCTTTAAAATGAACCAACATCTGAGCAGTTACACATCAGCGTTACAGCCAAACTCATCAACACACTTATTTAAAGCTGCCATCCGTGACTTCTGTCTCTCTATCCACCATCTCTGTTTGAAACAGAAAATGGCACGTTTTCTTTATGTATGTTGAAGTGAAATAAAGCCAAACTGACAATTGCTGGGAAATCAGACTCAACAGCTCAAGTTTTAAATCATTCTTATAAACTTACCATTGTGAATTGGGGTGCGATAAGGAGATTGTGTTGAACACAGATCTGTCATGTACTTGCTTGTTTATTTTTAACCAAATAAATTTACAGTTGCAGCTTTGAACAAACAAAACGTTATATTTAAGCGATGTCACACAAACATGGTGTGAATAGTAGCACAGTTGTGATTGCTCTGACACAGACAGATGTTACTCATGCCACACTTTGGGTATCTGGCACCTACCTGGTCTGATACATTGTACCAGTCATAGTCAAATGCGTTGATACTTTTGACGTTTGCCAGTGCGAGCACCACCAGGTTATAACACGCGCGGGACGCATACAGCAGAATCACGGTCACGCCAACGCCAGTCACCTGACACACAGATGTTCCCTGTGCAAAACACAGATCCAGCACAGCACAACACTGAACTGTGTTCTGTACAGTTAAGCTTTATGATCCACTTACAGTTCCATGCTCTGTTGATGTTTTAATTATTTTAATACAAATTGAGAATATATCACATGTATATTATTTAATTACTGTAAAAAAGGAACCAAGTAATGTTTGTGTACCTGTACAATAATAATAAAGAGATTAAATTGTTATGGGTGACAATTCACAATGTTTTGAGTCGTATATATATTCATTGTGTCTGTGAGCACATTATTTTATTGTAATATTTAGGATTTCACATCTTTTTATCTGTTGTCCTGTTTTACAATGTATCACAGCTATTATATAACCGTGTGTCTGTGTGTTTTAGGAGTGTTACCCTGGACTCCAGGTAGATGTTTGCCAAAGACATCTTGGCGATCTTGTAGAGACACATTGACAGTGAAACGGCACAGAGGACAAAGAGCGTGTCGTTGACAGCCACACGCACCAGCACGATCATCTCTCTGTCTGTCTGTGTCATCTTCACCAGCAGCGCACAGATCAGATTCACCAGCAGGAAGAGCAGACTGATGCCCAGCGAGAGCAGGTACAGCGGCAGCCTGCACAGGCATATAAACACATACTGTAGTACTGTACATACTGTAAACTGAATACAGCCTTCCACATCCAGAGGGAAATACTGCATTTTATGTTTATGGAAACACTATAAAAACTAGCAAGTAAGTTTTCATTTATTTGTAATCAAAAGCAGAACTGTTGAGATTTATGATTAAAGCTGCAGTCCGTAAAGTCTGCAGACCACTGCCTGTCTGTTGCCATCTCTGTTTGAAACGTAAAACTGCTGGTTTCTTTACATACTTAAAGTCAAATGAAGGGAAACTGACATTTTCTGGGAAATCGGGTCCGACAAATCACATTATAAATCACTATTATAAACTTGCCATTGTGAATCGGGGTATAAGGAGACCTATAATAATAAATGACCTATAATAAAAATGCTCAATAGCTAATTTTTTGTTTATTGTTAATCAAAAAAGTCATGAATTGCAGCTTTAACTTTTGAAATGGCATACTTTTTTATTAAAATTGGGATTTTAACAGATAGTAAACCTTAACTTATACAACAAAATATAGTTTTAAAATAAAGATTATAGGACCATTTTACCTGTACTTTTGAAGTTCTGGTGAATATTTAGACTTTGCCTTGAAAATCACCTGCCCAAGCAAACAAGCAGCAGATTAGTGTAAATATGACATGCATAAAGCAAGAAGAAAACATTCTTTCAACATCATAATTCAATAAAACAGCCTCAGGTCCATACACACACTGAACCTTTTATGATTAAAGTGTAAACGCAGGTGTTCATAGTAAACGTGTACAGTAGTTATGGAAATGTTCCACTAATGTTTGAGAACAAGTGTGTCACAATGCTTGTGGTCTTCATTCATTGTCATCATATGAAGTGCTATTTTCTTAAGTGGGAAGTGATTTGCAGTGTAAATGCAGCTGAGCAGAGGAAATGGTTTCAGTTCTGGTTCTTTTCTCACTGTGCTTTCACACATGTATGATTCATTTGCATATGAAGATTTAAATGCAGTAAAAAACGAGGCAAAATTTTCTATATTTTTGACCCCCTGCTCTTTGTAAAGAATTACATACAATTATTGTAGTACAGGTCCAAACAGACAGTTAGTGTATGTTTAACACTGTCATCATAAAGTTGTCTTATGTTTTACAGTCCTTAAATAGTCGGCACAATGGTAAAGTACAAAGGACACTTGTTTCTAACTCACCTGCGCGAAGTAAAGATTCATGAGGCTCAGGGTGAAGAACTGAAGACACACTGGAAAGCAGTAGAGCAGCCAGAAGGAGAATGGGCCGAGTGTGTTGGCTGTCACACAGTCTCTGAAATAAAAAGAGAAGAGCAGGGCACGCAGGGCTGCCCACAGCAGGCACAGAAACAGAAAGAAAGTCTGGTAGCTGAAGCGTTTGTGTCTGTAGCGCAGTACCAGCCACAGCTGAGCGTACACGAAAGCAAAGAGGAGCGAGTAGAAGATGGTGTATGCCACTGTCAGACCCAGTTTGACGTAAGGTGGCACGGCCGGGCTGAGAGTCGGTGGCGGAGGCAGGGAATCATTTCCTGCTGGTATCTGCTGTACAGATGTCTCCATGGATCTCCTGTCTTTCTAACCCAACAGAAGGAAGTCTCGAAGGGTTTTTTCTCCTCTGTCTGGTGTCTGAAACTCCTCCTCTTGTGGTGAAGCGCCTCTGCTCAGTGGAGATGATGCTGGAATAAAAGTCAAATCGGATGGTGGGTAGATCCGGGATTTAGAGGACGGAAAAAGAGTGCAAGCAGCTTTTCCTCCTGCGACGGTTGCCTGTACGCAGGGGCGCGCGAACTGCGCTCAGCTGGCAGGAAGGAGCATTGTGCAGCGGGCAGTGAAAGCAGGGAGGGAGTGAAACACAGAGGACGGCCCCTGTGACGCTCTGTTGACGTGCTGTACTGGATCTTTAACCCTGTACTGAGGCTTCCCAGAGCTGTCAGACTAACTCTCACGGGATGCTGCCTCTGTTTCTGCCTGTTCCCACTGTAGTTATTTACACATATAATGTTTTTAAACACTCTTCCAGAGCAGTCTGATGATGTGACAAACATGTCACGTATTTACATTTTTTTGTTTCTATTGTTATTGTTTTATTGTCTATTTTATGAATAATAAAATCTTTATAGATCTTTATATAAAACAATCAAACTGGTTAGATCTTTATGTGCATTCAATAATAAATGATCACTTATGATTGTTTTGATTCGCTTTGTTTTTCCCATGATAAGCCTTTTGTTGCTAATGTTAAGACAGGGATACATTTTGGTTAGTTGAAAAGAAAACACCTTTTCTATGTCGCTATATGTTTCAGTCTACTAATCAGGTATCAGTTAACCCTCTGTTATAGTTCCCTCGTCTGGGTTTTGCCTAAATCAAGGGGCTTAATGTTCATGTATTGAAACTAAGTAATATTCAGTCATATTCACTGGTAACAGTAATTAAAACCCTCGTCTGAATTGGCTGTAACTTTGACCTTTGGTTGGTTTTGACACATTTCCGTGTAATAAAACCAATATAATAAAAATGTTACTTCTCTTTATCTGCCCCTCTACTTGTGACTATATATGGACATTTTTGCCCACCACATGGGTTCTCGTTCAACATGGCATTGGCGACAAATGCGTCTTGGCCTAGAGGTCCGAGGTCAGGCTGCCTGTCATCGTACCCTGAGACAGGTCAGGAAAGGTCAGCAGTTTTCATATGAGACGGATCAGTCAGAAGTGCCATAATAGTCACGATGAGTTCAATAGAGAATTAAATGCAGCCGTGTTTCATGTGTCTCAATTTAAAAAAAACCTTTAAATGTATAAAAGTCGTTTTGTGTTTCCTAGATGAAGGCAAAAATCACATAAAAATATGTCAATATAAGTACAACAACATTTCCGGTAGGCTTATGAAGAATGTGTCCGCAGGGTTTTATTCAAATGTTCATTTTGTTGATTTGAAGTCGAAATGAAATAAATTTTTGCCTAATTGTCGTGAAAATAATTTCACAATATATGGAAACATTTCAATGGTTCTTGTTGTTTTTTTGGTTCTTGAAAAGCAAGCTTGTAATAGCTTCTCTTTAACGTTGTAATGTCAATTTAACAAAAAAAGATGAACATTTTATTGATTGCTGACTTGTTTAAGACGCTGGGTAATAATGGCACGCTGTGGTTATATGTCTGTCCAGCAGATGGCGCTTCCTCATCACTTGTATTTATTACAGCAGTTTTCATGTGATACTTGGCCCAAACATTTCTTATTTTTGGAAGTAACTATCCAATTAGGTTTGTATTTAACAGTGACCCATGATCTCACATGATCTCACATGATCTCACATGATCTCACATGATCTCACTGTCCCTGTTCATTAGCACACAGGACATGAACTCACTGTTTTATTCCTGATTATTGTTCAGTCTCAAAGGGTTTGACAGTGGGCCAGAATGACCACCATTCACGACCTCGTTTTCTGCTCATTTGTACCTTCAGATGAGAAAACACTGATGAATTGTTTCATTAATTTCACTTCCGGTGTTGGGGGGCTAATATTGATCACAACAGAACAGAATTGAGCTTAACCTGGTGGAGGTTATAATGCTAGTACAGAATGAATGTATTTTATTATGGTAAAGGCTTTAATGTTATTGAAATCTTACTGACCTGCGCCTCTCTATCACCTTCTCTGTTGAAAACACAAAACTGCAGGTGACTTTACGTACTTTTCTTTACGTATTTTGACGTCAAATGACGACATTTCCCGGGAAATCCGACCCGACACTGTTGTGTTGTGAATCAGGGTGAGATGAAGAATGACGTCAGCGATATCTCATTCATATTCATGAGTTCACCGCCGCGTACAGTGACGTAGAAACAGTTCAGCGTTGATGTTAAAATAACAGCTTGTTTATTAAGACAATTTATGACAAATAAACACATTTAAAGAGATTTTCTTGCATTGGCTACAGGCAGTTTTTACGTCCAATGCAAAGACAATAAAATTATTTTGAATAGACTTGCTTTTCTGCATGCAAATAAAAATTATAATAATTTGGGGGAAATATGACCCGTTCATGATACCATATACATGTATAGCATAACATTTACAAGAGTATGATGTTTTAGTTAGTACTGTAATGCACAAAGTAAATATAAAGCTTAAACGACGCATGAAGTGGAGAAACGAGGTGACGTGCTTGAAGTCCACCAGATACAACATGAACCTTCTCTGATCTTCTCTGACCTTCTCTGACCTTCACTGATCTTCTCTGACCTTCACTGATCTTCTCTGATCTTCTCTGACCTTCACTGATCTTCTCTGACCTTCACTGATCTTCTCTGACCTTCTTCTCTGACCTTCACTGATCTTCTCTGATCTTCTCTGATCTTCACTGATCTTCTCTGATCTTCACTGATCTTCACTGATCTTCTCTGAAAGGTCAGTATGCTCCAGAAAAGCAACTTTGCTCCAAACTTTCCAGCTTTTGGAGGACAGTGAACTCCGCCTCCAGAGGAGATGTGTGGAGATGTTTCAGGGAGGAGCGTCTTCTGCTCGCTGTATCTGACGGGCTTCGCCGGACATCAGTGACTCTCAGGCAGCTTCAGGTTCGGGTCAGGACTGGAGATGGATCGGCAGGGTCAGAGATGGTCCGTGTGGATCGTATTCCTCGGCTTGTCCGCGTCTGTCGGCGGGGTAACCCGACAGGAGCTGCTCCCGTTCGGGAGAAGTGCGGGAGATGAGGCGCTTCATCCCGGGAATGATGAAACGCAGCAAGTTTCCCTGGAGAAGCCCGTGACATTTTACAGTGAACAGTTTGATAAGATTTACGTGAGTATTTCACTGACATTATGAATAACATAAACCTTAAAAAATGACTTTGTGTTAGTTACAATTATGTAAAAGGACCATGATTTTGGACATGGTGGAAACCTGCCTTGAAAGCACCTTGGAGAAGGCAGGGGACATGAATTTATTTATTATTATTATTATATTTATACTTCAAAGTTTTAAACAAAATACTATGCCAACATGGCACAAAAACACAAATGAAATAGTACTTCTCAGTTCTCTTTAGTGGAACAAATCAAATGTATATACACAAATATATAGGTTACACAGCTGATATTACTACAACTCTGACACATTTCTGTTTGTGTTGCTCTCTAAAATATTAAATATTACAGATTATATTACAGAAAAATATTACAGGAGCAGCTTTATAAAGAACCATATCATTTATTCACAATGTGGCATTACAAGGCATTATTATTGTTTAAAGAAGTTTAGATTTATGTTAAACATTGTTAATGGTATGTTTTGACATGTATAGAAACACAGTCTCTGTATGTGTCAAGACTGAGGACACGCACAGAGAAAGTTTATCAGAGAAAGTTAAAGTTTAGAGAACGTTTTTCAAGTGTTAGTGACCAGTGGCCACAGTAATAAATAATATGCTCACAATACAAACTCGATCCTCTACCATCTGCAAGCATTCATCTTGTTGGCTTTCAATGCTTTTTCTTGCCCGTCTAATTAATTGACAGTGTGTTAACACCAACAGCACATTTGACAGTAAAACAGCATACAGTACACAGACAAATAGCTCTTTATACTCTTCCAAGATAGAAAGTGCTGTTCCTTTGCTAACTGTGTAACAGATCATTAGGAGGTTTTCAACACAACAGTCCTTTAGGTTTGCACGCTTTAGAGAATGTTGCTGTATTATCCATGCATTTTACAATGATAAGAAACCAGGAGCAGGTTATATGACAGCATCATCTATCATCTATAAATACAGTTCATGGAATTTAATGTATTGTTTTTGTGTTGTTTATACTAGCCACACCCCATTTTATTCCTCCAAACACACTGAGAGTGTTTTTATCTATCGGGATTATATTGGATAGTGACTTTATGTGAAGTGGTGAGAGAGCTGAAAAACAAGGAGAATGTAGCCTAAAAAGATTTCATTTTACATTGATTTGAAGTGACTCATTTAATGAAGTACTCCAGCACGACTGTGTGAATGATCTCTCGTACCCTTTCCGATGTTTTATTCTGTGGTTTTGTGGATGTAGAATTTTCTCTGAGAAGTTCACATAACAATAACATTTATAATTACTCTTCCTACAATACTTCCTTTCCCACAAGACTTTTTTGGCCAATTTCCTTTTCCAGGAAATATGTTGATTGGATGTAAGTTGTTGCGGTCTTACATGCGCATTGTTTTTGTGCAGCAGACTGCGCTGCTCTATAGTTGCACAAAGGAATTTGTTGTTGTTGTTTTGCAATAATGTTCAGTAGAAAGTAAAAGTGCAGACTTTAAAAACAGATTGAGTGAGTGATAAGGTCAGAAGAAGGAATAAATCTTTTCATTCATCAGTATTTGTTGGACTCCCAGTTGAATACAAAGTCCATGTGTTGAAACAGTCTGAAAACATCTGGAAATGCAGTTAGTCCAAACATGCACACATGTTGTGTTGAGGTGCTCTAATGTTCACTGAATGTTTTATTAAAGAGCGTGCTCACTTTAAACACTGTGATAAGATTCAGTAACACTGTTAGTTTATTCAGAGAAAGTTCAATGTGTAACTGAGGAGCTCTTCTGTTCATCATCACTATCTCCATATCCAAACATTTCTCTGCAGTATTCATTGATTTACTTCTAAAAGACTAACAATACACTTTCACAAGCTAAACAAATACATTTGTATAAATCTTCTTGAATGATCTAATCAGGCACAAGGATCACAAAATCAGGTTTTAAACACGACTGATTTTGACTTAAGTTACAGATTTAATGCAGTTTTTGAGCGTTTATGCTGTACTGTACCTACTGGAACATACTGTATATACTGTATAATACTGTAAATACTGTATATACTGTACTGTATATACTGTATAATACTGTATATACTGTACTGTATTGCACCAAAATACTGAACGCTGAATATTTGGACTCTAGACTTTATATAGAAGTGTGTCTAGAATACTTTTGACTTTATCATCCTCTTTATTATCTTAATGGCTACAAAATCACAGGCATTGGTTTAGAAAGTTGTGTATGTGTCATTTGTTCAGAGTTTGGAACAGTGATGTTTTATGTTTATAAGACATAGTTTTAGCATGTTGTTTTACACTTTGCACGTGTGTGGGTGTCTGGACTTCATTCCCACCAGTTCTGTGTCTGTTCTCAGTTCAGGTTTGAAGGGTCACTCTGTTCTCTTACCTTATTTACTCGTAACCTGCTGTAAAGGTTTCTGTCAAAGCAAAATAATAAGCTTATTGTTAAACAATGTGTGTCGCTCCTTTTAACTTTGATGTGTTGTGTATTTTCTCAATAACTGTTCAATTTAACCAAAAAAGGTTACGGATTACAACATTAACTACTTACTATTTCAGTTTCCCTGTCCATACAGATGGTCATTCCATATATATAAAAATGTTTTTATTCCCAACTAGGCTGTCTACTGCCCTGATATGTAAATCATTCATAATATTATTTCTGACATTCAGGTCAACACCAACGGCTTTGTTGCCCTGGAGAGGCCTACAGGAGAATCTGAGTATCTAGGGAACATGCCGCCCAGTTTTGGAGTGATTGTAGCACTGCAGGGTGATCTGGACACCAGTGATGGAGTGGGGCAGGTGTTCTTCCGCCAGGACACCAGTCCAGCTCTTCTGCAGGAAGCAGCAGATCACATCAACCGAGCCTTTCCAGAGCACGACGAGGTGAAGCCCAGCCATGCTGTGGTGGTCACATGGGTGGGCGTGGCCTCTCACCGGGCCGAGAGCAGAGGTGACGGCCTGGAACATGGAGGAAAAGTAAGTCTGGGCCCTTTGTTACTGCTGGACTGGGTTTTAAAAATGTCATCACAGACGGATATATTGCTTGTAAAATATGGACATGAATGCATGCTTAATGGGTTGCAAGCGCACAACCCTGTTAAACTGTGTGTTCTTGTGTTCATGTGGTCATTATACGGGTTTTCACGCTTTTCAAAATGTTACAGCGGAATACATTTCAGCTGGTCATTGCTTCTCTGGAGACAATCTCCTATGCCATACTGTTGTACCCAAAAGACGGGATTCAGTTCCAGAGCACCGGTACGACAGGAAACAGTAACACGCTGCAGGCTGGCTTCAGTAAAGGAAGAGAGAGACATCTCATCTTCACGAAGAAACAAGGACCGTACTACCGCCTGACAGACGACACAAAGGCGTCTGTCACGAAATTAGCTGAGTAAGTAGCTGAGCTATTGTTGAGCTATTATTCCAGTGTTTGTGTTGAAAGGTCATCAACACTTATAATTAAAATTGCGATCTGTAACATTTTTGTTTAAAAATGAACAAAAATCAGACAGTGTCCTTATCTTACCCCGATTCACAATGGTATGTTTCTAATAATGATTTATAATCTGAGCTGTTGGGTCTGATTTGGCTTTATTTGACTTTAACAAGAAAAGTAACCTGCAGATATATGTTTTAAACAGAGGTGGCGATGGAGAGTCAAGAGTTACAGATTGCTGGACTTTACAGCAGCACAGTTAGCATGTGCAGTAGTTCACAGTGTCTTTTCACAAGACGTTGTTGAATGTCTCTTCCAGGCAGACTAACTCTGGGAAACACGGCGTGTGGGTGTATAAAATTGGAGCGTTCCCTTACTTCACGGACGTCACCCCCGGACAGGTTCCGGATCTGCCTGTAGATTCTCACCAGTACAGGAACACAGGAAGCCACAGGCAGCAGCAGCAGGTGGAGGTGTATCCTGAAGATCAGGGGGCAGAAGATGGTGTTTACCGTCGGCCTGAACACCCACCTCCTCTCCAGGCGGAGAGTGCTCAGTTCCCACCACAAGACCCACTGGTTCTGGAGATCGACAATGATGACAACATCCATGTTGATGGTCAGCATCAGTTTATGTGTTACATTACAACTAAACATCCTTAAAACGGTGTACATTTACCTGAGGTGCAAAAGTGCCCAACACAACGTACCTTGTTTCAAAGATGTTTAGATATATTTCCTGAAAAACAAGACAATATTAAATAAAACCCTCTTGTACTGGATAGTTTTATCCTTTAAAACTCATCTTTAACCATCAAAATGGCATATTTTAACAGGTTTTCCTGTGAAACTAATTTCTTTAGTTTCAGTACAACACTACAGTTTTATTCTGTATATGTGGAACCATGAATATGCAAATTAGTCTGATCCATTTGTTTCACTCGCTGATGTGATTGGTTACAATTTGTTAGCTACACATAAAACGGGCAGTTTCAAACCACATTTTTAAGACTGTCTTTGGTAAACTGCAGTTTTAAGAAAAAAATACTCAGCAATGGTGTTGACTGATGAATTTGCACATGGTTTGTCTTAAAGCACATTCAAAACGTCATTCTTTATATAGACATATAAACAACTTGAAAACTTGATTTCCACCACAGGCAGTCTTTAAGACAATTTTCTGCAGTTAAAAATGATGATTAAACCCTTTTTAATGAGTCATAGTTCTCACTTTCATTTTTCCTGTTTTTTTCAGTATTTACGTATAACTCCGGGGAATGTGGCAGAAGCAAATGCTCCAGATTTGGGGAATGCAGGAATTATCCGAGTGGACAGTGTTGCCAGTGTAAACCTGGTTTCTACGGCAATGGGATTCAGTGTGTATCTGAAGGTACTGTAGAACGGTGGACTTCTCTTACTACTGCACTCAGTGTCCAGCGTGAATGAGAGTCAGCAGGTGATCTTCTCTTGAAGGTGTTCCTCAGAGAATGAACGGGAAGGTGAGTGGCAGAGTGTTTGTTGGAGACTCAGCCGTGCCTGTGGACTTTGCCAACAATGATCTTCACTCGTACGTGGTGGTGAATGACGGGCGGGCGTATGTCGCCATCAGTGCCATTCCTCCCAGCCTTGGCTTCTCCCTGCAGCCGCTGTCGGCCATGGGTGGAGTCATCGGCTGGGCTTTCGCTCTTCAGCAGCCTGGATTCAAAAACGGCTTCAGCATCGTTGGTAAGACTGTTAATCATGTCAGAACAATCCATCATAATATGTAAATTAAACAAATGTGATTTAGTAATCAGTGAAACGTATTTAGTTTATACTTCATCGATCGAATTTTCCTAGATCTTCAGATGTTCTTTGTTTTCTGTAAGTTAAAGACTTGACTGTTTATTTTGTACTATCAAAATAAACAGTCATTAAAGCTGCAATTCGTAACTTTCGCTTCTCTATCATATCTTTAAAACATAAAATAGCAGGTTACTTTACGTACTTTTATTGCATACGAAGTCAAATGAAGCGAAGCAGATTTACTTAGAAATCTTAGGCAGCTCAAATTATAAATCATTATTATAAACATACCATTGTGAATTGGGGTAAAATAAGGAGACTGATCTGTTATGTACTTGCTCAATAACTGATTTTTGTTCATTTTTAATCGAATAAAAAGTTATAGATTACAGCTTTAAAAGTGATTATTTTTTAAATAATGACTTGGCTCATAAAAAACATCACATCTTTAAGGTGGACAGTTCAAGCGTCAGGTGGAAGTGACCTTCCAGCCAGGCAGCGAGAGACTGACCATCTCTCAGGAGTTCAGAGGCATTGATGAACACGAGCACCTGATTGTTGACACCAGACTGGAAGGAAAGATTCCTGCGGTGCCTGAGGGGGCCCAAGTGCAGTTAGACCCCTACACAGAGATCTACCAGTACAGCAGTAACCGTGAGTGAGACACAGAGATCTAATCATGAGTGAGACACAGAGATCTACCAGTACAACAGTAACCATGAGTGAGACACAGAGATCTAATCATGAGTGAGACACAGAGATCTACCAGTACAGCAGTAACCGTGAGTGAGACACAGAGATCTAATCATGAGTGAGACACAGAGATCTAATCATGAGTGAGACACAGAGATCTACCAGTACAACAGTAACCATGAGTGAGACACAGAGATCTAATCATGAGTGAGACACAGAGATCTACCAGTACAGCAGTAACCGTGAGTGAGACACAGAGATCTAATCATGAGTGAGACACAGAGATCTACCAGTACAGCAGTAACCGTGAGTGAGACACAGAGATCTAATCATGAGTAAGACACAGAGATCTAATCATGAGTGAGACACAGAGATCTACCAGTACAGAGTAACCGTGAGGACCGAGATCTAATCATGAGTAAGACACAGAGATCTAATCATGAGTGAGACACAGAGATCTAATCATGAGTGAGACACAGAGATCTAATCATGAGTGAGACACAGAGATCTACCAGTACAGCAGTAACCGTGAGTGAGACACAGAGATCTAATCATGAGTAAGACACAGAGATCTAATCATGAGTGAGACACAGAGATCTAATCATGAGTGAGACACAGAGATCTAATCATGAGTGAGACACAGAGATCTAATCCTGAGTGAGACACAGAGATCTACCAGTACAGCAGTAACCGTGAGTGAGACACAGAGATCTAATCATGAGTGAGACACAGAGATCTACCAGTACAGCAGTAACCGTGAGTGAGACACAGAGATCTAATCATGAGTGAGACACAGAGATCTAATCATGAGTGAGACACAGAGATCTAATCATGAGTGAGACACAGAGATCTAATCATAAGTGAGACACGAGATCTAATCCTGAGTCAGACACAGAGATCTAATGCTGAGTGAGACACAGAGATCTAATCCTGAGTGAGACACAGAGATCTAATCATGAGTGAGACACAGAGATCTAATCATGAGTGAGACACAGAGATCTAATCATGAGTGAGACACAGAGATCTACCAGTACAGCAGTAATCATGAGTGAGACACAGAGATCTAATCCTGAGTGAGACACAGAGATCTAATCCTGAGTGAGACACAGAGATCTAATCATGAGTGAGACACAGAGATCTAATCATGAGTGAGACACAGAGATCTACCAGTACAGCAGTAATCATGAGTGAGACGCAGAGATCTAATCCTGAGTGAGACACAGAGATCTAATCATGAGATCATCATCTATGTTTAATGCTAATAATGTTTCTCAAAAAGAATAATCTACCCTGCCTTGAAAGCTGCTAAAGTCACTTTAAAGCCACTTAAAACAACAGTTTCTAAGGGGCTAATTGTTTAGATTCTGATAAACTACTGGAACTGTTCCTTTAAGCATTCATTTATATAGCACTAGATGAATTATTTATATGCACTATGAATTATTCAATATTAAGACAGCTGCCTTCACTAATAATCACATTTACTCATTACGGAGTTATTTTCCATTTAAAGAATGTAAACTTCATGCTAGTTCATCCACCTTATTATAACCATTATTGACACATTTTCTCTGATGTCACTTCCTGTCAGTGATCACCTCGTCCTCCACACGGGAATACGTGATCAGCCTGCAGGGCCGCCCCTCCCTGACCGGAAGCTACAAGTTCAGAGAGACCATCACGTTCCAGGGCTGCCAGTCTGATGAATCTGTGCGAGATGTGCCATCCACACAGATGCTGAGCGTCGACCAGGTGTTCGTCATGTACGATTTAAATGAACAGCTACTGCGTTACGCCATGAGCAACAAGATTGGAGATGTGAATGGTGAGGCCGCTCAGAATTCTGTTCGTGTCTCTGGTTTAAAGAAACAGAGTGTGATTTACAGGCACTTCCATAAGAGGGCCCAAAAGTTTAATGGACTTTTGACTCTGAGTAGGTGATTCTTATGAATGACATCAAATTCAGGTGATGGTAAGAAATAATAATTTTGTCAATGAAAATGAAGCCTGTTTTGACAAAAACAAAACTATAAAAAATGAAATGTAGAAATTCTGATCGAATTGAATCACCATTAAAAATTACAAGCATGAAAATATTCAGATGCATCGATAACAATCAAAAATACTAAATTTTCATTAAAATAGTATCATAATGCAAATCTGAATGATTCTAAGGCAAAATATCATATGATGATGTTATATGATATTATAATTTTATAAATTAATGTTGGTTGTTCCTGTAGCTCAGTTGGTAGACCAATGCATTAACAGCGCAAATGTTGTGGGTTTGTTTCCTATGAAAAAGATAAATATAAAATGTAACCATTGAAGTCACTTTTTGAGAAAAGCATCTGCTAAATGCATAAACATAATGTAAATGTAATGATGTTTTCTGATTGTATTGTATCAGTGTACAGTGATTAAACTGTGGTCAGGCTCACAGAACCTCTGTAGTTGAGTGAAGAAAAATATGTAATAAAATCAAAGCGTGTTTGATTGACAGGTGGGCAGCCAGAGGAGAATGCCTGCTTTACCGGCAGACACGGTTGTGATACAAATGCTGTGTGCAGACCTGGAGACGGAACTGAGTTTGTGTGCGAGTGTGCTGCCGGGCTTTACCGGAGATGGACGCGCTTGTTACGGTACAGAATTCAACAACAGCTATGAGACAGTTTGATTATTAGAAGTAAAGGGAGACCTTGCCAACAGATGAGTCTGTGAAACCAGCTTTGGTTCTCTTCGTCCTGAACATGCGCTCTCATTCAGTAATAATTAACATTGGCCCCATCGGTCAGCGTTTAAATGAAAACCATTTCCTGTTTCATTTCCCTCAGAAAATGTCCAATAATATCCTTCCTTCCAAAGTGAAGTCAATTTTCTCAATGAAGGCAGAGCTCAGTAGTGCAGAACTGATCTCATCTTGCTTCCTGTCCTCAGGGGTTCATTTCTAATCATCTTCTAATCAGACATCAACATCATCTCCGTTCATCTTTAAATATTCCTCTAGATCTTTTGAACCATCTAAAGATGTGACCCATCCCTGCTGCTTAAAGGAAATTACACAAAAATAGAACAGATAATATCTTAAAAACCCATAATTAAGAGAATTGTTGTTATCCTTGTAAGTGTTCATGGGAATGTAAGTAAAAGGAAGTCTTTATGACTTTGTACTGTAACTTACAGGTTTAAAATTTTGACACTAATTTAGTCGTTTACATTGACTGCATCCGCAACACACTGTTTACATGAATACCCCAGTGAACAGTGCATTGAGAGTGCTTGTGTGGGTTTAAACCTCTAAATAAAATGGACGTAACTTTCTCAAGTCTTCTCAGTGGACAGTTTTCTGTTCTCTTTATTAGACATTGATGAATGCAGGGAAACCCCTCATATCTGTGGACCGCATGCCATCTGCAACAACCAGCCCGGAACCTTCCGCTGTGAGTGTCAGGACGGATTTCAGTTTGCTAGTGACGGACACACGTGTGTTGGTAAGTGAATGTTCCCAGCTAACTTTTGGTTCCCTAGCTAACAAAAGTTAAAAATGTTTTTGAGATTTAAGAAGCGTTTTCCTTAAAACGTATTTAAGCTTTTTTATCTTTTATTTTTAAAAAGGTAACCCAAAAACGTTAAAAATGTTACTGCAAGAAATATTTTGGTCAAATGGTCTAGAATATTTAGATTATGGATTTCAGTTCATGTGTCTTGCATTATAAAATATCCACATTGTTAAATCGCAAGTGAACTCAGCAGTCTAAAGAAACCTTAAAATGTCATTTTCCCTGGAAAGATTTAGCTGACTCACATTCCATGTTTAGTCTGTTCTTTCCATGGAAAACAAAACAAGACAAAACAAATAAGATGTTACCATCAGTAATTTCTCTTACACAGCAGTGAGATTAAACAGAGAACAAATGGAGACCTCTGCTTATGTCTCCTGCTTCTGAGATGCTTCTCCTGAGAAAAAGACTCACTTATTCACACGTGTCTCCTTGCCTCACTGCTGTCTTGATTAAAGACATTAGAGATCTAGTCTGTGATTTTATTTCTGCAGAGTTTAAGTCCAACATACTCCAATAGCCCAGCTAACAGGCAATGTTTTTAGGACGTTTACTAGCATTCTCTAAACGTTTTCTCAAAGTTATTAAAAAAAAAATATTATTTTAATATGATATATTTAACATAATATATCATATATCAAAATGTTATTCTTAAATTGTTAGTGAAGAATTTATAAACATTACAGAACTAAAAACGTGTGTAAATAATGTTTTTATAACCAAGCAATAATGTTAAGACCGGGCATTTTGAACATTCCTAGAAAATTCAAAATTACATTTTGCTGTTTTTATTACTTAATGGAAACATTAAGGAAACCTTACAACCCAAAATTGTTAGCTGGGACACCTGCCTGGATGTTTCTGTCAGTCCCAAGGATCTTGATCAGCTTCTTCAGGTGTGATTCATTAGGGTTGGAGATAAACTCTGCAGCTCTGTGGACCTCACTGAAGATCTCTGATCTGGAGTGTTCCTGTCTATCATCTGAAGGCTGTTATGTAATGGTGTTACATGATCTTGGGTTGCAGAGGTGCAGCGGCCCGTGGATCCGTGTCACAGCGGCACTCATGACTGTGACGTGCCAGAGCGCGCTCGCTGCAGCTACACTGGTGGATCGTCCTACATCTGCTCCTGTCTGCCGGGCTTCATGGGAGATGGACGGACCTGTCAGGGTGTGTTCAGCACATAAACTTCTTCTGTATAGTTTATTGTTTTTCTTTAATGCAATATTTACAAGAGAACATACACTGATTTGATGTGGAGCATTACTAGCAGATGAAAATCAAATGCGTAACTGATGTTTACTGAGGCATATACATACATAAGTAAATAGTATGTGTATTTCTGTCTGTCTGTCTGTCTGTCTGTCTTTCTGTCAGACATTGATGAATGTCAGGTGAATCAGTGTCATGAGCACGCTGTCTGCTACAACACACCCGGATCCTTCACCTGTCAGTGTAACCCTGGTTACCAAGGCGATGGGTTCCGCTGCTCTCCAGGTAGATTACAGTTTATTCTGCCTTTCACTTCATATCAGATAAAGGCCTTTATTTCTATACACAATGTATACATTTAAATTGAATAGATTAAACTGAATATTATACGTGAATATTCACACATACATTCATATTGTACATTTACACAGACCAGTACATGCAGAATATATTAGTAGTTTAATTTATTGTATTATATTGATATGTATTGGGCTGTTCTTCATTGATCCTGCTTTTGTTGAAAAGGGCTCTCAAGCTGTTGCAGAATTATGTTCATCGTTGCTTAAGCACCAGCTCTGAGCGACACTGCAGTCTTACAATGCTTAAAGCTGCAGTCTGTAACTTTTGCATCTCTATCGCCATCTCTGTTTGAAACATGAAATTGCAGGGTAATTGTGGGGTTATTTTCTTAATGTGGGTGAGAAGTTTAAATTGTAAACAGCTGCTGTAAGAACAAGCTGCAAACGCTGCACCATCTACAGTACCCACACATGTGAGATAGTAGCCGGATCTTCTTTCTGTTTACAGACTGATGAACCCAACAGCTCAAATTATAGATCATTATTATAAACTTATTGTTGGAATTGGGGTGAGGAGATCGCACTGATCTGTCATGTTTTTGATCAGTAACTGATTTTTTGCGAATTGCAGCTTAAAATCTCAGGATAGTAGGAAGTACATTTTTTAGAAGATTCTTTATTTCCACTCTATTTATACAGTGACATACCCTCATCAGTCTGTGTCCTAGACATTTACTGACGGATTGCCCTGCAGCTCTTAAAATATTACAACATGACCTGACAGCTTGACCTCTGAGTTATGTCACAGTTTAACCCTCACAGCAAGATTGTCAGTGCACAGCTGCATATCTGCCCCGCAGTCACACTCCAGTTTAAGAAGCATTTGTGTCTGGAATTCTGTGTTTTATTCCGTGTGTAGTTGTTGGTTCTCTTTATCTTTCTCTCAGTGTTCTTCAGAGGTTGATTCAATAACAGATAAAATGCTGCTGTATTGTGGCATTTACAGTGTGTGTTGTGATCCACTGTGCTTTTGCAGACCCAGCTAACAATTTTAGGGTGTAAGAACGCTTTCATAACGTTAAAAGATATTTTGAAAGTTCTAGAAATGTTCAAAGTGACTATTTTAGGCGTTGTATTAACGTTATTGTTTGGTTATGAGAATGTTAATCAAATATTTTATTCTGTAACACTAACAACTTAACTTAACTTAATAACATTTTTGATTTGAAATTTATAAAGTAAAAAGCTTTCTACTAACATTACTGCAAGAATGTTTTTAATAACTATGAGAGAACTGTTAGTTACCATTAGCCAATGTTCTGGGATAGCTGGGAAGATGCACAAATGCAGTTCTTTGGTCAGATGTAGCTGGCATTGCTTTCATTTGTGTTTTTGCATTTTGTAGCTGGTGAGAAGACGCGCTGTGAGATTCACAGGGAAAACGCTTTGGGCTCCAGTGGGTTTGATCCCCGTGGCCCTCGTCCTCAGCCGGGTCAGTTTGTGCCAACCTGTGATGCCCAGGGTAATTATGACCCCATGCAGTGTCAAGAGAGCATCGGGCAGTGCTGGTGTGTGGACCGCGATGGACAGGAGATCTATGGCACACGCACAGGGCCTGGAACCTTCCCTGAGTGTGAGTGACAGTGTGAAAGAAAAAAACTTTACATCAAAGAAAATGTGTAAAAATAACATTTTACCATAATTGAAGGTCACTAATAAGTAAGCAAATGTGTGACATTGAGTATGCTGAAGAACAACAAGTTTCACAGTTCCAGTGCTGATGTACTTAAGGGGGGATAGTTCACCAAAAATGTTCCATCATTTACTCACCCTGGTTACTCATCCAAACCTGAATGACTTTTTTGCTTCTGAGGGACACAGAAGAAGATTTTGAGAAATGTCTCAGTGGTTTTGTGTCCATACAATGGAAGTCAATGGTTGCCAGTATTGTTTGGTTACTAGCATACTTCAAAATATCTTCTTTTGTGTTCCTCAGAACAAAACAAAATGATATGAGGGTGAGTGAATAATAAAAGAGTTTTCATTTTTCTATCCCAAAAATATTACATTCAAAGTCAATTTAATATTTATAATATAATAAGTAAATAAATACATTTTCTCTCTTTATCTTAAACAAATACACAGTGATTTAAATTCTTCTCCACAGGCCCTGATCATGGGCTCGGTCCAATCAGACCAACACCCAGACCAGACATCAGCCCTCTGCCGCCGGGCAGCCACATCCTGTTCACCCAGAGCGGTAAGATTGAGTACATTCCTCTGGACGGCCATCATCTGAAGAAGACTGAAGCCAAGACAGCTTTACATCTGCCGGTAAAACTGTGACCCTCTTACACCATTAATACTGTAACGTGTGTAACCTTCTGTCCAGACTGAGTCTCTGTTCTACACTGATGACAGGCTTTGTTTCCATCCACATATTTTTATATATTTTTATTTTGGGATATTGCGTAAAAAATGCTGGATGTACACGCCAAGATGTGCATTAATTATAAAAACACCCATTAAACTGTATGCGCTCAACAGTCAGATAAACGATCTGATAAGAAGGTTTATGAGTTTATCAGGAAGTTACAATTTTGTTCTGTTTGACTCACTGGATTTACTCGCAGATAATCCAGTTGTGTGTTTAAAACTGCAATCCGTAACATCTGTTTAAAACATAAAACTGCAGGTTACTTTACGTACATTTCTGTACGTTTAATGAAATCTAATGAAACCAAACTGACATTTCCCACAAAGGTTGACCCGACGACTCAAATAAAATAAAACATTATTTTAAACTTACTTACTTTAAACTTGCTAAAAACTGGCTTCTTTTAACCAAAAACTTACAGATTGCAGCTTTAGGTAAAATTCACAACTTTGAATGGAAACATGGCTGATGTCATTGCCCAGAATATACAGACACAAAACTCATGATCAACCTGCTTAATTGTCAAAGTATTTTAGAAATTTTGTGAGATTCACCCTTGATATTCTCTGCTCTGCTAAACACGTTACTGTGTTTGAGCCGCAGAATTACACAGATTCTCCTGCATTGCAGAAATAACTGTTCTTCAGATTTAGATACTGAACAGTTATGGTTTGTTATTTGGAATGTAAGCTGTTCATACTAAAGTTTGTCTCTCTTTGCCAAATTGTTCATAACAATGTGTGACATTGGGGGCCACTGGGGAATCTTAGGATTGCGTAACCATGTTTTTCTTGGAAATATTAGTCCAACAGATATTTTGTTTATCAGAACCACGTGCTGTCCCTGCTGAATGTCATAACCTCCATCAGCCTGTTAACCATAAGAATGTGAGGACAGATTCCAGGAGAAATGACTAAACCTTTAACTAAATGAGACACTTTCAGATTTATCTGTGGGTCGGCTGTTAACAATGACAACTTTTGTGGTCTGCTAATCAAACTCTATAGCGCCACCAACTGCTCAGAGTTGAATTGTGTCTATTTCTATATTCTGTCACGTCAACTGATTTGACAAAGACATAGAATTCTGTTTTCAGCTTTAATGAAGCCATTGACTTGAGTTTCTGCCATCTTGGATTTTGTTGCTTCTTACAACCATCTTAAAATCATTTTTGTAAGAACTAATTGTAAACATGAGCGACCATCATAAATTCCTAATTAGTTTTTACTTGATAATGTTCAGCTAGGCATGTGTACAGAGTTTCTCTTTGGGTCACTGTTTGCATTGCGGTGGAAATCATGGATTTATGTTGATCTTTCATTCCATCTGCTTTCATTTAGCGCTCACATGCCCACATTTACTGTAATGACTAACATGAGTGAAAGCTTATTAAACAAGAAGAGACTTCAAGCATGTGTTCGTAAAACAACTGGCCCGAGAGTCATTTGACTCACATTCTGAATGTGTAGTTTTGTGTCTAGACAGAAGTGTACAGACAGATGAAACCTTCAGGGCATGTTCTCAGCTAATAGGACATGTTGTCAGAGCGTTGGCTAGCAAAATGTTATCTTAAAAAGGGAATTGGAACGTTTTAAAAACGTTACAGAATTAAAAATCTGAATAACTTCTTATAACCAAGCATCGTTAATACAGTGACGAATTGGACGTTTTGAACGTTCCTAGATTTAAAATGACATTTTTAGCATTTTTATAACTTAATGGAAACGTGAGGGAAACATTTTTACAACCTAAAGGTGTTAGCTGTGTTTGTGTCTTAAAGAGCTTCAGGTGTTTGTGAGATGTTTTGTTCCTGATGCATGTGCAGGAGAAGGTGCTGATTGGAGTCGCTTATGACTGTTTGGAGAAGATGGTGTATTGGACGGACATCAGCACACCTGCTATCAGCAAAGCTAATCTGAATGGAGGAGAACCGGTTCTTCTTATTAGATCAGGTGAATTTAAAAGAAGTCTTCACCCAAACCTAAAAATTCTGTTACGGTTTACCAACACTTGTGTTAAGTGCATTAGAGCTTAAAGCTGCAGTCTGTAACTTTTGCCTCTCCATCACCATCTCTGTTTAAAACATAAAATTGTGGGTTACTTTACGTATTTTTCATTACATACATGTATGTTGAAGTCAGATGAAGCCAAACTTACTTTTCCTGGGAAATCAGACCTGACAGCTCAAATTATAAATCATTATTATAAACTTACTGTTGTGATTCGGGGTAAGATAAGTAGACTGTTTTGAACACTGATCTGTTATGTACTTGCTCAATAACTGATTTTTGAGTATTAGTAACTAAAAAAAGTTACAGATTGCAGCTTTAATTTGGAATAGGCTGTTTTGTTTTTTTATGTTGTACTTCATGTAACTGTTAGATGACCTGTTTCTTAGGTCAGTTTTTGTAGTCTGACATTGGATGACCCCCAAACTGATTTTTGTTGCAGATCTCGGCAGTCCTGAAGGTATTGCTTTAGATCATCTGGGCAGAAACATATTCTGGACAGACTCCATGAAGGACAGAATTGAAGTTTCCTCACTCGACGGAACTCAGCGTCGGGTCTTAATTAGCACAGATCTTGTTAATCCAAGAGCAATCCTCACTGATCCCACCAACGGGTGTGTGACTGCTTATAAACAACCAGAATCCAAAAATAAACTTCTGACAAGTTTCCTCAGTGAAAAAATACCATCATAAGTTTATCTGTGATGTCAGTTATCTGACTGATGAAGTACTTATTCTTATCATTATATGTCTGGGGGACCCTACAATTAAATGAACATCCTCATTATTAAAAGTTATTGCAAAACATGAAAAGTGTTTCTTTTATTTATTTAAGTGTCTTTTATTTACTTAAGTGTATTTTGTTTCTTCATCAGCTACATCTACTGGGCCGACTGGAACAGAGATTCTCCGAAGATCGAGATGGCGTACATGGACGGCACGAACCGAAGAGTGCTTGTCAAAGACGATTTGGGCCTCCCCAATGGTTTGACTTACGACCCTCAAACTTCTCAGCTCTGTTGGGCAGATGCTGGTACGAGTAACAGACCTCATATTGAGATACATTTACTAGTGCAATAAAAACTCACAGCTGTTACAACTATTTAGAGGAAAAACAGCTTTTTTGGTCACCTGTTTACAGCAGATCATTAAAACAAGACCACGAGCTGCCCACATTGTTTTTCTGTGAAAGGTTTTGTATTAATTGTGTAAATATGTTTTTGTGCAGAAATGAGAGTTTATCTTTAAGATGATGGATGTGCATTTGTAATGATGTGTTTAATGCAGGTACACATAAAGTGGAGTGTATGAATCCACAGCAGGGCAACAGGAAACAGCTTATAGAGGCAATTCAGTATCCGTTTGGAATGACAACAGATGGACGGAATCTGTACTACACCGACTGGATGAGGTTAGCTTGCCTGTAAACGGCATTAACCTTGGGACATTTTTGGAAATTTACCAAAATAAAGAGTTACATTTTACAGATATTTTACAGATATGTATTTCTAAGCCAGTTGCTATGCGGTTGGTTAGTGTAATAGTGTTGAGTTGCTGCAATCTAAAATCTGGGTAAAATGACAAAGTTCAGAAATATGTCTGTTTGCTGTAGTGACACTTTCTCTGGAACTGTTTGCTCTGTCAAACAAACATCTGGATCTTTCATCAGAGCAACATTATCTCTGGGGTGTAAATGTTCTCTCTCTCTCTCTCTCTCTCTCTAGTACACTTTCTGCACAATTCTTACTACATATGAGGCATATTAGTGAGTCTATAGCAAAATTATGCAGCTCAGAGGCCACTTTTCAGAAAACGTTGGGTGACAAGAGACCACTGCACTGACAATGAAAAGAGAAGTAATAGAAACTAGTATTGAAAATGGACCCAATGGATGACCCAGGGAATGTTCTCAAAATGTTGGCTAACATTCTCTAAAAGTTTTTTGAAAGTTATCAAAAACATTCTTGCAGTTTCATTGTTTTTTGCATTATATATTATATCAAAAATGTTACCCTTAAGTAGTTAGTGGAATGTTTTAGAAATGCTACAGAATTAAAAACATTTAAATAACATTCTTTTAACCAAATAATAATGTTAGTACAAAAGTTTCCTTGCTCTGTGGATTAGCTGTGCACAGTTTTCAGCTTCAAAAGCCCAAAATGGACATGTTGGTATTTTAGGACGTGAAAAGGTCGAATTTCAGTTCACCAAACCTCTGAGCTCAACAGCTCTCTGTTCTTCTGATCTCTTGATGTTTTGTTTGCTGTGGAAGTTTCCTGAACAGCGGCGTGTGTAGTTTGTGCCTTTAACCCTTAATGTGTTTGCTGTTCAGAGAGGGAGGGGTGAGGTCAAGGGTGCTACTTAAAGTTTTGTGGCAGCTGCCTGTAATTTCACGGCAATGTGGGCATCTCTGATCCTTATGCAGACCTTTCCGTTCTGTTAGAGGACTTCTGAAGAGAACAGAGAAAAACAGACGCGATGGAGCTTATTATAACCTCATTTCCCAGATATTGTGGTTGTGAAAAAAGTACAAAACATCTATTAAGTAAAATCTCTGGATATATTATGATCATTTGTATAAAATATGATAGTTCAGTACTTTTTTTTAGCACTGTACTGTATTGTATGCATCACATTCCCAGCTAACAGGCAATGTTTGCAGAATGTTGGCTAACACTCTTTAAAAGTTCTGTCAATGTTACAAAAAGTGTTCTTGCAGTAACACTAGTAGAAATTGTTTTAATTCTATATAATCATATCAAGAACATTATTTCTAAATTTTAATTTCTGATTAGTTTCAGAGTAATTTCTGAATAATGTCATTACAACAAAGCAATAGCGTTAATACAACATCTAAAGAACTGGACGTTTCAAACATTCTTACAACCTAAAACTGTTAGCTGGGTTAATGCATCCGCTATATATTGTTGTTCTCAGTGGAAAAACAGGAAGTAACAGCTCTAGTTCTGTTGTAGCTGAACCTGCCGTGTGTTTGTGTTGCATTAGGGGACGTGTGATCGTGGTGGATCGTTATGCTGGCAAAGAGGTGGATGAGTTTGAGCCGCAGAAACGAACGCGTCTTTATGGCATCACCACGGCACACGCTCAGTGCCCCTCTGGTATGGGTTTACCTTTCTGTTCAGGAATATTCTAACCTGTTTCCTATAAGCTTTATAAATGTTGTATTTTTTTACACTGTGTACACAAGTGTCATTGAATGTTGTTTCTAGAACTTGAACAATAATTTTTTAATAGTAAGTATTAGCTGTTTTCCCAGTAAACAACAGTGAATAACAAACAATAAATAACCAGGCCATAGTGTGTTTCTGACTATTTTTATAAAGTTATAACAGCTGACTGTGGCTTTTATAATTAATATGACACCCAAAACAAATGTAAGAATTATTGTAGTGCATCATTAATGCGATGGTTAATCTAACCCATCAGGTCAAAACTACTGCTCTGTGAACAATGGAGGCTGCACTCATTTATGTCTGGCGACCCCGGCTGGCCGCTCCTGCAGATGTCCGGACAGTGCTGTAGGAGTGGGCTGTGTGGAACGAGAGGGCAGGTCTTGAAGAGTGTCGGCCCGCGTCCTGTGATGTTCATTAACACAGTTCTGTGACACCTCACAGTATCTGTTGTGAACTTGCCTCCTTTATTATAAACTGAAAGCTGCAATAAAGCAATGTTTTCACTCTGTGATGTTCATAAAATCCTTGCCTTAATTATGTTTATGGTGCTTTGAGAAGCAATTAAATTCTTTTCAAAATAAATGTATGTTGTTTTTAATGCATGAGAGTCAGAAAACCTTACATTGTTATGAAATGTTTACGTTAAACGTAAATGTGAAATAACCTGAAAAATAGAAATGTACATGTTATACAAGATTTCAATAAAATCATATTTTATATATTTAGCATGTCATATTATATTTGATTAAAAGTAGGGTGAGCAATTTCAGAGAGGCTGGCAATAGAAACCTTTAAAAGCATAAGATCCCGCCCTCCCTTCAGAGCACTCTGCAAAGCCACGCCCCCTCCAACGCATGAACGCGTGACATCCAATCCCTGCATTCGGACCAAATGCAATGACTGAATGAACGTTTAATGGTCCTGTGCCTTAATATAAATATATTAGGACCACTTTACATGTTTAATAATGTAAAGAGACGTTCAGCCAGCAGTGCTTTGTAATTATAAATATTATCAAAATTATTAGGAACTATAATTAAAGTAAAAATGGTTTTAGTTTGATAAACAACTGTGTTTATGCTAACATTAACAGGATATATTATTATAGGACAGAAGTGGACTAAGACTGATGTGTATGTATATGACCACCAGAGGACAACAGCACCCTGCAGATCGTCTGACTGTACTGACACTCCCCAAACCATTAACAGTTTTTCTGTCTGTCCTTTCATTTTAACTCTATATTTTTATTAGCAGTATTTTAAATGTATATTTCAGTAGGAGTTTGCCTATGGCCGATTCACAGTCGTCAAACAGTTGTATGTAGGACTGCACAAACGTATCTGCTGAGAAAGAAATACTGCTCTTATTTATTTCTCTTTATTTTAAGTAGCTCTAAAAGGGACATCTTTTACTTTAATAAGCCTCAAAGGTGCAATGCACGATGGGAGACGGACACGTATCGACCTAAATAATGAATGAACCGCTACAGAAGAACTGTGACGACATGGAAGAAAGTGACGCTCGAATCTGATCAGAGATCAGTCCTCACAATCTATCGGCAGCATCTTCAGATGTAGGCTTGGGCTGCATTAAAAACCGTCACAACCATATTTATATGTAAGTGTGTGTGAAAATGTAAACATATACATGCGACAGCATATAAATGGCAAATCTTGTTCTTTATTCTGCGACTGGTACTCCCCGATCCGCTGCGCAATGACGTCATCACATTCGCCCCGCCCACAGCATCGAGCGAAAGCGCCTAAGCTCCGCCCATATAGGGGGGACACGATGACGTCATCCGAATGATTGGCGAGAGGGAGCGTCCTTTGAGGCCACAGCTTTGATTGACAGCAGCTTCGCGTCGTTTCAACCAATAGTCGCTGAGGATTCTGTTTTGAGGGCGTTATTTCCTGTACTGTTTTGCATGACATTTTTCTTGTAAACTGCTAGTGTGTTTATGTTGAAAGCGACACCGGACACTGGGTACGTATATTGTCATTTCTGCAGTTGCACATCGCTCAGATTTCGCATTGAAACGGATAATATAAACACGATGATATGAAACGCGTTATTGACATTTCGCTAGCTCATACTTGACATGAGTAAATCAATGACGGCTAGGCTACGTTGCGGGATATTTTGCGTCGGATTTATGATCCATCTATCTGCATATGTGAATCTCACGACACAAAACAAATCCAACGCGCTTTATGTTTTCCGCTTAATAGCAACAAATCGCGTTAACGTTGACTTGATGACCGGGGAACATTGTACTAGTACTGCTGCCCCGTTTGTCTGCTCGCACTGTAGTAACAAGCAGCTGGATGAAATGAATTGATCTGCGGTAACTGATCTGGAACATCTACCCTCGACTCAAAACACGCGTTTTTAATAAGAGATTGAAAACTGAGCGCGGGGACGGACGGTCTCGTGAGCGGCGCACTTCGCGCCAGTCGTGCGTTTTAAAAATTCAAAAGTTCTGCTCTGTCTCTGAAGGAACTAACGGATTTAACGGGCGTTCCGTTCCTGCATCCGGATGGACCCGCGGAAACGGTGCGGCCTTCCCGCCCGTCCACCTCTCCTGTAACCGCCGGAGTTTACAGTTTCCGTCCCCGGTCGTGGATGAACCGGAGCCGGTGGCGTTCAGCTGGACATGGCCAGCCCACACCTGGCTGATCTGTCCCACGCCTGGGAGAAATACATGGACTGCCGCGCACAGGGGGCAGATCTGCAGGTGAGACCTCGATGGTTACTAAGGCCTTCCTAAGGCCGAGATGTCCTGGGTCAGGATCACGTTTGACACTGGGACAACATTTCAGCCAGCTTGAGGGATGCGCTTACAGTTACTTCAGGCTAATAACCAGGGTTAGATGACTTGTTATCTGTCATTTCCCTCTGATTTCAGGGAAAGGTTATAGTTAGGCTTTTAATGAGGAAACGTTGTTTCCTGGGCTGACCCGGGAACATCTCTTACATGGCAAAACCAGACTGGCCTGTTAACTAACTAGAAAGTGAAAATATAGCTGAAGAAACCCGTCTGCCTTGGAGTTTGTAAAATAATTCAGTGTTACGTGTTTTGTTTTTAATTTGGGCGACCGCTGTGTTGTTTTGAGCTATTAAGCAGACATGTAGTCAAGATACGGTGAAGAAGACTGAAGGACTTTATTGCTGGGTGTATTATTGTAAGTAATAATCAGTTATTATCAATCTTATAATGAAACCGATGCAGACAGGATGTTTGGTGTTGTGTAATGCTCAAAGAGTTTATCTAGCACAGTCATCTATGGCTTACAGACTTATCTTTGCTGACATATACAGCCTTGGATAATGCACTGAGATATAAATACTTTCATAAATGCATCAGTACCCACACAATTGCCCCATCTATCTGTTCAGAACAGCTGGCATGGAGCTGCAGCCTAAATAAGTGCAGATCCGCTTAGGCGGGCCAGCTCTCGCTTCCTCTGTAAGCTGTACACAGAGTAACACAGGCGGTCTACATCAGGAACTACTGAGGTCTGATGCAGTTTATTTTAAACACCCAGTGGTTTAGTGTGTCAAATGAAGCTCCACACTCACAAATATCATTACAGTCGGAGATTGAACTTTTGGTCTCTGTTTAGTGTAACCGGCTGTTTCTGATGGGCTGGGCTTGATTCAGTTTACATGTCCTTGTCCGGCCCTAGTAGTTAATGCTGCCCAAAATATGTCCTGATTGCCCTGTCAAAACCCTTCAGGATGTTTGGGGGGAGAAGATCAAGAGGGTGTAACTCAACAGTCTGATGCACTTAGTGCCAAACTGCCAACTAGACTAAACAGCTGTGTGTTTTTGAGGTTGAAATGTGGACGTGTTGACCACGCTTACTGAACCCAGAACAGTCTGAATTCTTAAAGGGATGGTTCACCCAAAAATGAAAATTCTTCCATCATTTACTCACCCTAATGCCAGATCTACATGAACTTCTAAGGGACACAAAAGAAGATATTTTTATGGTTGGTAACCAAACAGTGGTGCTCATTGACTTCCTTCGTATGGACACAAAACCACTGCACACAACCACTGGGACATTTCTCCAAATATCTTGTTGTGTGTTCCACAGAAGAAGAAAGTCATACAGGTTTGAAATGACATGAGGGCGAGTAAACAATGAAGAAGTTTGGGTTTTGAGTAAAGTGTCTCTAAAGGAACTGGCAACCCAAAAATGTGCAATCTTTACAGTATTTACTGAACCTCATGTAGTTTGTTTTTTTCAAAGAAGACTTAAAAATAGAAATTCTGACCTGCGTGCATATAGTTGCCTTCACTGGTTTGTTTCATACATAAAATGAATGTCATCTAAGCCTGATGTCTTTTGTTTGTCAGTCTGTAGACGGTTATCAATTGTGTTTTTTTTTTTGTAAGCGTGTAGGAGTGTGTTGATCACCTTTCTCAGTTTCACCTTCCTATAATATGGTTTCAGTGGCATTTCTCTTTAAAACCTGTACCACTGACAGCCTCTGATTTATTTAGCATGTGTGAACACCGTGTCTCACTTCCTGTTATGCTGTTGCATCCATTTTTTAAAATTATTCATTCTTTGCCGCCAAGTGAATTACTTATTTACTGTATGTTTTTGCGTGAAACACAAGTGAAAGTGACATATTTGTTTTAATTCTGTGCATAGCCTGTAAAAGAGATGTGCGATCAACGTTAATTCTGTCTTTGAAAACGTTTATTTCATAAAGTGTGCCGTTAGGTTCAGCTGAAATGTATCGAGAACGTTGAACCGCTGGATGTGTTACTCTACTCTCTTACTAACACTGCCTGGTATTTCACTGGAAGAAACTTTCATCATGTCAGTGTTGCTTTAAAGCTCTTGAGGAAGCTCAACATGTGATGTGTGAGATTTGATCTGAGCTTGATGAGGGGAATGTGATTATCTGACAGGATGCTGGCTGCTCTTCTCACTTCTCACCGCTCTTTTCATTTCTTTTGAGTTTATTTTGAAAGTTTATTTTAAATGTATTTATTTTATTTGGAGATGAGCGTTCTGGATTGGTGATGGATTGTGGGTGAGTTTGTGCTTTAAAATTCATGGATTTGGATTCGTAATGCTTCAAATATCTCATGGCAACTACGGTTAAAAAAAAATCTAATTGCTTTTAGCCTTTTTATGATTTTCAATATTTAAATGAAGTATTTGCACAGCTATGTAGTTTATGAAAAAGTGGTTAGTTAACATCGTTTTAGAATATTATGATGGTCGAATTTGATTACTGAATGCACTGATCGACCAGTTAAATCAGTTGTTTTAGAGTGATATTCACTAACACACAGATCCTTTTCAGAAACACAGCATTTCTAAGTTTGTTTTTTGCTTCTTGAAACACCTTTTAGCGAGTGAAGTAATACAGTGTTATTGTTATTACAGACACATTTCACTGGTGTGTCGTGTGGGAGCTCACAGCTGTGGGCTGAGACTGAGTGTGCAGAGCCTGATTGAGAAGTCTGTGCTTGTTTAATCTGTGCAGTGCATCAGTCACAGTCATCAAATGACATCAGACTTTTATCAGGCCTCAACCTGTGTCAGAGACAGAATCTGTGTAATAAGCTTTAATGTCTGTTTTCAGTCCGAACAAATAACACAAAATGACCTCATGCCCTTACAACTGATCATGCAGATTTGATTCATAATCAAGAACTAAAATAATACGCAATCCAACTGATTCAGAATTGCAATTTATGAATCTTTCTAATTAAAAGAATCAGCTCACAAGTGTCATTAGGCCGGGTCGCATAACCCTGGTTATATTTCAGGTAGGCCATAACAAGGCTAGCAATAACAAGCTAGCTAACTTTGAAAGCATAAGATCTCACCTGACAGGCAAGCAGGACATTCTTGGTCTGATTGCAATGACTGGACAAACGTTTTATGGTCATGCGCCTTTCACAGAAGATAAATATTTACAGCATATATACAGCATAACAATCATGTTTCAGAATACAATTACCTAGCCTGTCTTTAATTTGTGAATCAGACATGCTGTATGTTTGTTTTTGCATGTAAATAGTGGTTGTAGAATCTGTGGTAAGATGGACTGTCATTATCCAGCTCTGGGTTAGATGAGTTGATGAGTGGGGCATACAGACATATACTCTGATATGAGAGATGGGAAGTGATGTGTTTGCTTTCCCTGCAGGTTGAGGGACAAGTGCTGCTCTGATGTTGACTGTGTCAGTAAGACAATGAAACCGCTCTGTTTGAACTGATTCTGATTTGTTCCGTCATAAATGAAATGAAGACAGCGTGAAGGTCGACTTAATCTCATGTGTCTCTGCTGATCAGTGAAAGATCTGTAAGGTCCTTCTCTGAAATATATCTTTGATGTAACATTCTCAGGCCACAGTTAGGATTGTCATGCTGGGGAATTTTGTAAATGTTCCAAGTTACAGTATTATGGGAATTTAAGGGAATTTTTGCAAACTGTGTCATATACAGACAAAGGTAAAAAACACATTTGCTTTCTTAACATATGCCTAACATATCAGTGTGCTGTAATCTCAATATATTCATGTAAATTCCCATAAAGAAAATTAAAAAAAAAAATTGCAACCCTAGCCACAATTCTAAAGGGTGTTCTGCTGCTGCCATTTCTAAATCAGAATCTTTCGCCGGTTTGAAGTGAACGTCCTGTGTTTCTGTTTTGGTAAACGCTGGCGTCGGCTCACATCTGTTCTCTTGATTGCATGTTTTGCGGCGGGCGCTGGTTAATTGACTCAGTGCTGTGAATAATTCATCTGTTTAGTGAATCATGTTTCATGTGCTCTTCCACTGCCTGTGATGTGATGGATGGCTTACTTTTCAGCTGTCTCTGTTCAGCTGTCAACGTCTTTCTGTACCACAAACCTAATGTTTTGTTCCCAAAGCATTACTTTTTTCCAGTGGAGTTTTAAGTTTTATTAACCATGCAACACATTTCTCCACTTTTTTAAAAAGCGGTTTCATGTAAAATGCAAAATGACACAAATTGTACCCTTTTGGCATTACTTTGTTTCTGGTTGCAGTCTTACTGTGGTATAAACACATCATCTCATAGTATATACCGTCATACACACAAACTCGCGTCACAGGGATGGAAGCGTGCACAAACATGTTTTGATTGATGATTGATGTTGTCACTTCTGTAGTTCTTCATCCTGGTTTCTGGAGGAATTTGGACCTTAAAAGTCTTCCCATGATGCACCTTAAAAGAAATGAAGTTAAATCAGTCACGTTATGACCAGACAAAACATTATACAGCAGACATGCGACAGGCAGGCACTTGTGTTAGCATTTACTTTCATTGTGTATTGCTGTAAATTTATTTATTATTTAGAAACTGAGGGATGATTTCAAAAATATTTCTGCATGCCACATGTTGATGGATCTTAAAGTGGCAGTATGTACACTACCAGTCAAAGGTTTGGAAACACTTGACTGAAATGTTTCTTATCTGAAGACATTTGATTAAACATTAAAAATGTAAAAATAAAAATAGAATTGTGCCAACATTATAATTTCAATTTATTTTTTGTTATTAGAAAACTACAATTAAAAAATGTTTTTGAAATAATGAAGAAAAAAGCAGCCAATAAGAGCGCAGGATAAAGGGGAGCTCCTTAAAAACTCTTTAAAATCTTCTCAGGATGATTCCTCAGGAAACTGAGTGATGGAAAATATCAAGAAAATGTTTGTAAATTCTAGACAAGGGGTGACTATATTGAATATGCTAGAATATATCATATTATAGCCTCCTATATCCTCTTATTTTCTTTAGTCACAACATAATTCCTGAAGGTACATTTGTGTTGTTTCATAGTTTTGATAAGTTTACTATTATTCATAAATTAAAAAAATATGAACAAGAAAAAGTGTTTCCAAACTTTTGACTGGTAGTGTAGTTTTTTTAGGTTCGAAATAAACAAAAATTAGTTATTGAGCAACTACATGACAAATCAGTGTTTAAAACTGTGGCTTTACCTTAAACTGATTATAGTAATGATTTATAATTTGAGCTGTCGGGTCTGATTTCCCAGGAAATGTTCATTTGGCTTCATTTGACTTCAACATACATAAAGAAAAGTATGTAAAGTCACCTGCAGTTTTATGTTTTCAACAGAGATGATGGAAGAGAGGTGAAAGCTACAGATTGCAGCTATAAGCTGTATTTAACCCAGAATTTTCCTTTTAATTCACTGTACTGATCTAATCCTCAACATCAGACAGGCACAGTTAAAGCTCACACACTAAACATCAGAAGCAAAAACAGGAACTTCATTTCGATCTTTTGAAACAGCGAAACGAAAAATAGCACTTCTGCAAAGGCGCTTAAATTAAAGTGCTCAAGTAAACAACAGCAACACCACCATGTGTGACTTCCTGTATTGCATGCAATCCATGTGTCTGAGACATGAACACAGGGTGAGATGATGTTAATTAGATGCCCAAAGAATATTTAATGAAGTGGTAAAATGACTCAAACCCAGAGAAAACACTCAAGGGAAAACATTTAATCAGTAAGTGTGTTCCCTGGGATCGAACCCATGACCTTTGTGCTGCTAATAGGAACATAAGACAACATAAGGCATAAATTATGGTTCCAAAAAGACGTGAAAATTACAGCAAATTTGTCCTGGAGTTGTGACGTTTTGATTGACAGGCAACAGTCTTGTAGCACAGTACAGAGCATTTTACTTCTTTCTTTTGTTCTTTCTTTCATTCTTTTGTTCTTTCTTTCATCTCCTGGTTGTTTTATTATTCTGTCTATCATTTCTTTCTGCTGTATGTTATGTTTTCAGCCTCTCTCTGTTGCTGTGTGTCGGGCTTGTGGCAGCTTCCTTCTGCTCTGATTCTGATTAGATATTCGGACCCTGTTTCTCTGGTGAGTCTCTGAAGCCTGCAGGAGGTCATGACCTGAATAACCCCTCGTTCGATGCTGTCTTTCAGACCGTTCATGCTGCCACTAACAAGGTGTACAGATGCTGCAATAAACTGTTTGACTAAAGGATGAAGCACATTCACCTTTATGAATGATGTTTCTGGTGTGTGACTCTATTTTGGGATATTTTATTAGACTATATTGTAATTTGAAACTGTGGCTCTTTAGTTAAATAGGAGAAAACAGGAAAAATAGGAGGTGATTTGTGTGTACAGATCTGTCAAAATCAATAAAGAAAGGAAATTGGTCACTGTCAACAGATCATCAGCTCAGAATTTCAAGGAACTCTTGATAAATGACTCCTGCCAAATCACTCCCGTCAAAGCAATATTAACTGAGTAATAAGCAGAATATTTGAAATGCAGTAATATTCAGACTTCATATATATAACGCATATGTGTGTACAATAAGTGTCCAGATCCTTTTTTGGGCCACTGTATCACAAACACTGCTGATGTGTGACAGCTTTCATGATTTTGTCAGAGTTTGGTCAAGAGTTTTTTTTTCTGTGCTAATCCAGATGATGACGTCAGCATGCTCAGTCGCATGGATTAGTGCAGCACATTGATGCATCCCAGCTGCAACGCATGGCAGCCAGCAGCTACAGGATCAGAGCTGGTGTCATGCCTCATTACTAGTTATCTAGTTAAAATGGTCAAGTTTTTGCAAGTCTGGCTGTGGCCTAATTTACATACATACTGTACACTATGCACAGATTGTATGCTGGTGACGGAGAAGTGCATGCTTTTGAGTGTGTAGTAAGACAGAATTGCAGTCATATAAATGTTCTAGCAGAATTTCCTGTGCCTGCTCTGTTACTCACTCTCTCATGTGAGTGGAAGTCATTCTGTATAATGTGATTAATTCCAGGTCTGTTCCAGTAAATGGAGGCTGACAGGACAAACAGAGAAGTCTTGGGACATTTTGAGTGCTCACTGCTGAGTGAACGTGCTGTAGAGAACCAGTGAATGAACAATAAAAGACAAGAATGTGGGCTGCTCTTATTTCTTTTTTATTTATTTATTAATCAGTAAAATACTGAAAACACAAATGTCCTTCATCTTTTAAAATAAGAGTTAAAATAAGAGAGCTGTCCCTCAGCCCACCTGAAACAGTTTATAGCTGTCCTAATATGTAGGTTAGTGTTCTGAACAAACCGCTCACACACTAAGTATGAAATGAGGGCATGTAATGTTGTATTGTTTGTGCGTCCAACCTCAATGACACTTCTACCCCCTTGTTTATCAGTGTAATCTCTTTATCTCTCTCTTTTTATCTCTGTCTCCCCACCCCCTCTCTTTCTCTTTCTGTTTTTAAGGTGATTCTTCAGTGTTTGGAGAGTTTTCTGTGTCTGTTCCACTGTGTGCGACACATCAGTGACCCCAGAGGAAAAGATGCACTCAAGTTCTGGTAAACTCATTTTAAATGCACTTCTCAGTAAAAATACCAGATTGAATATAACACTGTTTATGCAAATATCCATCATATGGCTGTGAGAATCTGATTACAGGTTTTAGGTACAAATGAAATATTTTACCTTTACACTATTTAAAGGTAGGGTTGGCAGTTTTGATTAGCAATAGCAAGCTAGCTTTGAAAGCACAAGATCCCGCCCACTCTTTAAAGCACTCTCTGAAGCCACGCCTCCTCCAGCACATGAACACAGAGATGACTCTGAGGTATACAAATACATAGTTTGACAGTAGGACATTTTATGGTCCTGTGCCTTTCACAGCAAATAAATAAATCTGCATTTTTTTAACCAGCAAAACAAGAAATGTTTCATAACAAAACATAGTCTACCCTGCCTTTAATAACTGTTTTATCTTGAAGTTATGTAAATGCCCAATTAGAGACCCCCACCCACTTCAGTGTGTTGAACGTTGTGTCTTTGCTGAATCATAGCAACCAGCAGCAGGAGCTGATGTTAATTAGCATTGTGCTGAGAGAACCTGATTGAGGCCAGCGATTAGAAGGTTTTCTTTGTCCGGCCAAGTGGCTACATGCCACACACTCAATTAAGTGTGTTTTCTCAGCAGCTAATCTTTATCTTATGATCATGTGCAGTTCCTGGAACTTTACACTGACTGCGCCGAGACACAGAAACCCAACTGAGCCCTGATCCATCTGCTGTGAGCACGTTAGCTTGATATTATAGCGCGTGATCCCTCTTTATAAAACTCTTTGACCCCGTCTAACCGTTCATCTTATTTGATGGAGATAAGAAAGAATGGCTTTGTTAACCGCTGGAAGCAGTTTTACCTACATATTCAAACAGAGCTCTGACATAATGGATTCTTAGACTTTAAGTTATTTTTTAATTTAAAGAACAGTAAAACTTTAATAATAGTAGTCATTTCATTAAATATAATAATAGTAAAACTTATATCTGACATGTCAAGGATTTGCAATTTATCTGTGCTAATTATAGCACAATAAAGTAGCATGAGTGAGATGAATCTGTGTAGTTACATAAATGCAATTTCCTGTCAATTCCAACCCAACTCTCGTAAAATATAAATAATTAATATAGACTTACCAAAGTGAATCAGAGTAAAGCAAGAACATGGATTTTTATGTACTTGCTCAGTATAATATAATATTTCTTATTTGATTTATTTTATTCTTGAGGCGTAACCTGTATATGTTTAAAGCAAAAATTTACTCAAACCTGAGTGCAAGGAAGATTATTAAAGAGAAACAGACTTTATAAGCCATTAGCATGATACCAGAATACTGTTACTGTAACGTGTAATCACTCGACCTTTGACCTGATGGCTTCTTTCATAAGCTGTAGATCGAGTGATTGTGTTCTGCTATTATTGCTCAGCCTGCTGTATTTCTGGATGTTACAAAAGTGATTTGAGATAAAGGCTTAAAATCATATTATATTGTTGACTGGGTGTTGTGCGTGTATGCGCACAGTATATGCTGTATGTTTGAAGGTCAGTCTTATTAACTTTATGCTATTTAATTTAAATATAATCAAATAAACTTGTATGATAACTTTATGCTGACATTGTTTATTTGTTTTTGCAGCATTGAGGACAAAAGAAAAAGAGTAAAAGGATGAGAGAATGTTGTTGATACCATGTTGATGCTTTTGAGAGTGGTTAGTTTTTTAACCAGTAGATTACTTCACATTCTAAGCTTTACTACGAGGCTTGACTAGAGGTTTGTTTCCCAGCCAGCCCCTGCTTGACCATGTGACATCACATGCTTTCATGTGATGCACTGATCAACTCAAAATCTGGAAAGCTTCCATTTTAAATTTCGTTTGAATGGAATTTACAGTGCAGGGCAGAAAATTCAGTCATTACTGGAGCGCGGTGGTGTGTAGATACAGGCTCGATTCCTGCAGCTTAGCAAAGACTCTGAACTGTAAACATGAGCAGAACACACAAACCAAACTCTTACCAGAGGATAATGCTGGTGATTTTGAGTTCCTTGAGTTTATTGTCGGGCTCGTTGTAAGAGGTAGGTCAGCTAAAATAGTGTATGTGTGTCTGGGTAGTGCTGATGATGAGGAGGAGTGTCTTTAACACAGGATTGGGCTGTGTTTACAGTAAGTAAGGTGGAGATTTGTTACTGAGTGGACACTCTGATATAATGTGTGTCTATTTTTAATGAAGAAAATAAATAGAAACAGTCTATTATTTAGGACCATTACAATGTTTTCTATGTATTGACACATTTGATGATATTTTCATAACAATGACACATGATCACAAATTCTTATGTACTACAATATGCCACACTTCGTAATTTTCATTAATCTGTATGTTTTGCATTCGATTGTATTTACTGTAACGTAGTTCAGTGTTTTAGTAATCATTTTATCAATCAAATTTGCTTTGGTGTTCTTGACAGTTTCTTTGAGGTGAAAGCTTTCACGCTTCCTTGAGGACCTGAAGGACTAAGAAGGTTAAATGATCTGAGTCTGAGGCTTGCTGTGACTGTTTGTTCTGTCTCAGTGTTGTTGGGTAAAATGAGACGAGTGAAATCTAGTCCAGCAGTGATGTGGAGGATGGAATAACTGCTTGTTGTGATATACAGTAGCCTGGATGAGTGTCTCATGACAGGAGTTTCTGTAACCTGTTGCATAACATCACGTTAGTACAATTCACACCAGCCCTAGTTCACAGTCTGTTTCCATACCATAACACAACTTCAGTGATGTTGTTTTCATTAGCTGTAATTGCATTATTGAAATTACTGAGCTGATTGGGTCTTATGGGCTGTGGTCAGTAAATGTGAAAGAGTGGAGATATTGATTTTGTGTGTGTCCATGGCAATGTTCTATAAGTGAGTATATATTTGTAGCCAGCATTTCAAATCAAAGACACGCTCCTGACATGAAGACTAGCAGTACAATCACCTTCATTTGGCTGAAATGTGAGCCACCATCAGATGTGTCATTTGCAGTGGTGATCCTAAATTCACTAAATAAATAAATGAACCCAGAACAAATGAGTGAATATTTCATCCATGGTGGCAAATGAAGAGAGACAAATGTTGGCTATAAATATACTTTTTTATTTATGCAATGGCAAAAATATCAAACATTTTGTTTATAAAAGTGTACTTCAGTTAACTTGACTATTACAAATATTCGTTTGAGCTGTATAATATAATGCTTAATGCTTAAAAAAAAGTTTATGCTGTTAGCTTAGGAACACTGTTGAAAGCTGTTAGAAGCAAATATGATAAGTGCTTCACATGTGGAATATAAGCTGAATATGTGGAGTGGTCCAGATCATGGTCATCAGATCTTTTTGTGTTGTTTCTGCAGATATAAGTAACAGACATTTTGAAAATAACATATTTTTCATGAAAAGAGCAGTTTTCTTTTTTTGTTTGTAGTTAATAGTTTATAGGGATAGTTCACTCAGAAACTAAACTTCCTCCATTATTTACTCACTCTCATGTAATTCCAAACTGTATGACTTTTCTTTGGAGGAACACAAGTGAAGATATTTTGAGAAATGTCTCATTGGTTATTTGTCTATATAACAGAAGTTAATGGATGCCACTGTTGTTTGGTTACCAGTGTACTTCACAATATCTTTACTGTGTCCCTCAAAAGCAAAAAATGTCATACAGGTTTGGAATGACATGAGGGTGAGTAAACGATGAAGAATTTTTCATTTTTGAGTGAACTATCTCTTTAAGACCTGCAGTGTACAAGCTGTGATAAACAATTAATAGGGTTTATGATTGATTGTGTGCTTTTCAGCTCGGACATGAGCGGGGCCAGTAACACCCTGGCACGGGAGTTCCTCACAGACGTGCACCAGCTGTGCAGTGCAGTGGCCCAGCGGGCGGAGGACGAAGAGGAGAGTCACATGATTGCTCTGGGGGAGTACCTGGTGCGGGGGCGTGGCTTCCTGCTCCTTAGCACCTTGGACTATGTCATTGACCAGGTCAGCCTGAGAGCTCCATGAGAAACTCTGAAACAATACACAAGGGCTTTGTGGTACGACGCAAAAGCAACTTAGCATAGAATTAGCTAAATTAGCATAGATTTGATGTATGTCAGCTGTTTTCCAATACCTTTAAAGGTGACTCGTTCTGTCAACGTTTTGAGTCTAAACTTTCCTTTCTGTATGTTTCTCTGATTTTAACTGTTCAGAGTCTTTTCTCAGGTGTGTTGCTGTCCAATTAGTAAACACATGTTAAAACTGTAGTAGACAAGATGATGTTAAACACTCCTAAAAATGTTTTAAATATTTTCAGTTTTCTGCGTGAAACACTTGTGTTTTCAACTGCAGACATTTCTGTATAAAATATTTAGACCACTTAGTTACCTCTGTCTGGATGTGAAGAGACAAAAAATGTTTCTGGAAAAAATCACCTACCCTGTCTTTAAGACACAATTATGTTGTTTGGTAATCAAAGTTATGGTGCAAATTCCTTTAAGGAAACAAAACAAATGTGTACTTGCTTCAGTGATTTTCAGACCCCACACTTTCTCCACCACTGTCTCCTTCATTCTCTCTCTCTCTTTCAAGTGAGAATTCTAATGAATCACGTCTAGAGTGGTGAGTCTCACTTACTCACGAGACACAGGCCTTTTCTCAGAAATCTGCTTCCTTTAACTATCTCTCAACACGGCATCAGTCGTTCTTGTGTTTGCACAGTAGTGGGGTAATATAGCTCCTCAGACAGTTTGCTAATTATCGTATGAGAATGCTGTCAGATTCTTGTTTATCTGTGGTCACATGGCAGAGTGGCAGGCAGCCCCCCGTATTTGCTTTTAATTCACACTTGTCAGAGAGGGCTTTCTCTCCTCTGTGTGAAGAATGCTGTATCGTTCATGGTAGAGCCAGTATTTAGAGCTGTGCTGCTGTACTGTCTTGTCCAGCGATCCCTTTCTGACTTTAAAAGAATATCTTTGGATTTACTACAGTTATTGCCGGTTGTTGTCTGTCTAATGTTTGCACAGCTCTGAAAATGTCCTTGCTAAAAGAGACAGGGCAACAAAAGTGAGGAAAGATGCTCATCAATTCTTGATGACTGTTGTTGATTGGATTTGCTGGGACAGAGTGAGGTATTCTGTCAAAATCCTGAATTAATCTCTTAAACTTTTTTCAGGAGTTGACCTGTCGGGAAGAGCTGCTTACGCTGTTGTTGTCTCTGCTACCTCTGGTCTGGAAGATCCCTGTTCAGGAAGAAAAAGCCTCAGGTAAGAGTCAGTCTAAACTTTGCTTATCGTTTAGCTCTTTCGGTAGAGCTGAGTTGGTAGAGCATTGTGTTAGCAGTGCAAAGGTTGTAGGTTTAATTACCAGGGAACACATACTGATAAAATGTATAACTTGAATGCACTGTAAGTCGCTTTGGATAAAAGCATCTGCTAAAAGCACAAAGTAAATGCTTTTTTTAAAGCTAAACTTGTTTATTTGGCCGTAACTTTTAGTCTTGAATCTTATTAAACAATTATGTGCTAATATTAAATTCCACCCTGACGTTGTGTTCAATTGGAAACTTGATATACTTCTTTGTTTTATAATGTATCTGATGGTGGAGATCTTGCAAGGACCTATAAATTGTTAAGTAACTAAATGCATGCACCAAAAGTGAAACCATGAGATGGCTTGAATTATATAACAGAATGGGTAATAACCCAAGGAAAGGATAAACTTTTCATTGACTTTGAGACTGAAGGTATTTGGTGTAGGCATGCTAACCTTTTCTAGCAGCTCCTTTTGAAATTGTTTGGTTATTAGTTCCCGTTATTGTGTTGTAAATAGACATTTGGAGATCCCCATGACTTTCTATAATGAAACCAGATTAAACCAGAACGTGTAACAGGTAGATGCTAGTAAAGAAAAGTGTAAACAACTGTTGGATTACATTATTTCTGACTTTGCCTTTTGATTGCTTTTAGATTTCACCCTGCCTTCACTTCTGGAGGTGTTTCTATGCCAGGAGGGAAGGACCATCCCTCATAAGGCGGGGTCAGATAAATGTGATGTTCAGAACTCTGGAAAGCGTTTATCTGGCTCCTGGAAGTCAAGACGATCACGCAGGACAGCTCAGCGATACTCTGTAAGGGATGCACGCAAATCTCAGCTTTCCACATCAGATTCCGAAGCTAACTCAGATGACAAAATCACAAGCACTGGGAGCAAACATCGACGATTCCACAGTTCAACCATTCGTGTTAGTTGCCAGCTTCATCAGTCCAACATTCCATCGCAACCACCATCGCAACATCCCACTCCTGACAAAATGAGCACCATTGAACGATCTCAGCCTCATGTGAGGCTGTTTGGCTCGCAAACACTGGATGTTAACATGCTAACAGACCCCACGACTCTCTCCATCTTCAACCGCATGGAGAACTCACCTTTTGACCTTTGCCATGTTCTGCTTTCCCTTCTTGAAAAAGTTTGCAAATTCGACATGACCATCAACCACAACCCAGGCTTGGCAGTCAGTGTTGTCCCCACACTCACAGAAATACTCACAGAGTTTGGGGACTGCTGCGGACCGGGCGGTGGAGGTGGGGTGGATGAGCTGGCTGGAGGCTGGACTGAGGAACCAGTTGCACTTGTTCAAAGAATGCTTTTACGCACCATTTTGCACTTAATGTTTGTCGACGTGGGTCAAAATGAAACGCTGCCTGATAACCTTCGTCGAAACCTTACCGACCTTCTCAGAGCCACCCTAAAAATTCGCGCCTGTTTGGAAAGGCAAGCTGACCCTTTTGCTCCAAGGCCAAAGAAGACTCTGCAGGAAATACAAGAGGATTTTTCCTTTTCGAGGTACCGTCACCGAGCTTTGCTACTCCCAGAACTCCTTGAGGGTGTCCTTCAGCTACTGCTGGGTTGCTTGCAGGTCTCTGCTCCCAATCCTTTCTTTTTCAGTCAGTCTCTTGAGTTAGTTCATGAGTTTGTGCAACACCGTGGCCTGGAGCTCTTTGAGGCGACAGCTCTGCGCCTTGAGGCCTTAGCAGGAGCTCGAGATTCAGAAGTCTGCAATGAAGCATCTGAGCGTCTGCGTTGTCTGATCGCTGGTGTACTTAAGATAATCAGCGCGGTCAAAAGGGCCAAGTCAGAGCAGCTACACCAGTCTGTCTGCTCACGCCGTCGACACAGACGCTGTGAATACTCACACTTTTTGCACCATCATCGTGACCTTTCTGGATTGCCAGTGTCTGCTTTTAAACATGCAGCCCGACGTAACCCCTTTGAGGAGGACTCAGAGGGACGTGATGGAGACGTGCGATACCCCGAGCGCTGTTGCTGCCTTGCGGCTTGTGCCCACCAGTGTTTGCGCCTCCTACGACGCCTCTCACCCTCAGGTCCCGCTGTGCTGCAGGTGCTGGCAGGAGTTCAAGCGGTTGGCATCTGTTGCTGCATGGATCCAAGGTCTGTCATTGGGCCGATGCTTCAGGCGTTTCAGGCACCAGGGTTGCGGAGCTACCAGTCCCACGTGCTGAGTGTGCTCAGTAGACTTGTCTTAGAGCAGCTGGGAGGTGGTGAACCTTCAGAAAAAGCCAAACTTGCCTCTTGTAACATCTGCACTTTGGATTGCACTCAGTTCCCTGGTCTCGAAGAGACTTTGCAGGGCTACGGACCTGGGAAAGAATCAAACTTCACCACATCCCCATGTCCCTCTTATCGCTCCCAAGGGATCCTGCCCAGTGGAGGTGCTGAAGACATGCTGTGGAAGTGGGATGCTTTAGAGGCCTATCAGGAGCTCGTGTTTGGGGAGGACCAGCATTTGAGTCAACAGATCGCGAATCATGTATGCCAGCTGACTTTGCGGGGCAATGCAGTAGTGCAGTGGCAACTCTACACTCATATCTTCAACCCTGTGCTTCAGCGGGGCGTGGAGCTAACCCATCATGCTCAGCAGCTTGGTGTGTCAACTACGTGTAGCCCCACCTGCAGCTATCAATCCCATTGCCTTCCTGTTGACGTACTGCTGGTTTATCTACAAACCCTGCCTGCTCTGCTGAAGTCAAGGTATGGCTGTGTTTCCTTTCTTTTGTCTGGTACATAACAATTTATGCTGTATTTTCTCTATTATTCAGTGTTATTTATCAGATATCAAACCTTTATTTTCCATTTTTACAGATCAGTGTTTAAAACTGTCTTCTTAAATTTTGCAAAGGTTCATTTAGAATAATTATTAAACATTTGAGCTGCTGGGTTGGATTTTGTGTGTAATGCCAGTTTGGTTGTATTGACGTCAACATTTGTAAGAAAGAAAAGTTTAGGCAAAAGTTTGCAGTTTAGGTCCAAAATGCTATATTACACCTTATGGATTTTTTAATTCCTTGCCACAGTCATCTTTAGTTTGCTCATTTGATGATATTTTTGTGTAGTAAATTTTGCATGCTGTTTTTGCAAAATATGAATGTATCTATTAAAATATAAAGGTTTATCTGAGAAATCTCTTCAAAAAGCCTGTTGCCACAGATGGTCTGACTATACATGTTCATACCAAGCATCTGCATTTATGAGTCGCTTTTTGAGTAAATCTGGTTTTTGCTTCCCATGTTATGGAGCTGGTGTGTGGTCATTTTACAAACTGGTCATTATATAAAGTCTGCTGTCAGAGAGAAAGGTCTTAAAAACACAATTGCCTTTTAAAACAAAGTGTGAGTCCATATTAAAAAAAATCTTCTGTTTACTGTCCTTGTGTTCTGACTCAGCCGGGTGGTACGTGACCTGTTCCTGAGTTGTAACGGACTGAACCAAGCCACAGAGTTGATCTACTTGGACAGCACTCGTCCGTGGGCCCTGAAAGTGTTTGAGACGTTGATCTTAAGTGCATGGCACCATCATGCAGAATCTGCTGTACAGGAGCTAGAAAGAGCTGAAGCCCAGGAGAGAGAGGCTGTCCTCGGACTCGTAGAGGAACTGGGTTCACACGGAGCCGGTGAGAGCCCACAGAGTTTCACAAAGTTTTACGAAGGCCTGAAAGAGGCATGCCCTCACCCGAAGGGCAAAAGTGGGAAAGTGTCTTTATCTGCAATGGGCCGTAACCGAGGGGAGGCGCATTTGAACACGATCAACCTCTTCCTGTGTGTCGCCTTCCTGTGTGTGAGTAAAGAGCCAGACTCTGACAGAGACTCTGCCAATGACTCGGAAGACACCTCGGGCTATGACAGCACAGCTAGTGAACCACTGGGTGGACGTCTTCCCTGCCTCTCCCCTGACAGTGTGGCTCTGCCCTCCAAAGAGCAGGTAAAGAGGGCTGCTGATGTGTGGTCCATGTGCCGTTGGGTGTACATGGCAAGTCCGGTTTTCCAGAGGCAGTTTTTCAGACTGGGAGGCCTGGATGTCTGTACACGCCTTATGACAATGGTCATCCAGAAGCTTACCTCTAAAAACAAAGAGTGTAAAGGGAAGAAAAAGAGAGAGAATAAAGGCAAAGCCAGTCCGTCCCATGCAGACTCTCCCAGCCAGGCTGATGATGTAGTAACAGCAGCTGGTACAGAGGAAACAAAGTGGCCTGAACAGAGTGACAGTTGCAGCCCCTCTCAGACGGAGAGCAGGTGTGACCCAGCACACAGACTTGAAGAGGAATGGCCCCTACAAAGTATTCGACTGCTTGAGCCGCTTCTTGCTATCTGCCTTCACAGCGCCAATTCTGCCCTACAGAGACCTGAACCAGATCTTTCCTTTCAGGTGCTTTACACATGACACTTTTCACATTGCTTGACTTTATGTTGGGTATGATTAGGTTGCGAAGTTCGGGAACTTTGGAAATACTCCGAGTTGGAATGTTTCAGGAATTTATGGGAATTAAAGAGAATGAATTAGAATTTGTTGGTAATTTTTACAAACTGCATCATATACACATAAATGTAAACATATTTGCTTTCTCTACATATGACTCGTTTTCATCTGTATGTAATAATTTTTATGTGCTAGCCCTTCCCTAAAACAGTTGCATCAACTGAGTGATGCAACTTGCTAAGCCACAAGCCTTGAAACCTTTCAGGATGTGGGTTCGAAACCAGTGTGGCACATAAAGTTATGTTTTAGGGGACATTTGTCTCCTACTGGTTTAAGAGTTGGACTTGTAACCAGAAGGTCACCAGTTTAATTTCCAATGCCTGCAGGGAACCACTGAGGTGCCCTTGAGCAAACCCCCTTACCTCCGATTGCTCCCCGGGTGCCACACTGCTTGTAACTGCAACAGTAACTGCTCTGGGTGTGCGTTCATGGTTCACAGTGTGTGATCAGTGTGTGTGCACTAAATTAATGGGTTAAATGCAGAGGGCAAATTCTGAGTATAAGTCACCATACTTGGCCAGCTTGTCACTTCACGTACGTGAATATACACAATATATTCCCATAAATTACTTCTAAGTTTCCAAAATTCTTGAAATTTTGCAACCCTAAATGCTGTCAAAGCAGCTCACCAGGTTTTAAAACAAAGCTATTGAGTGACGTGAAGTGAGTGACAACATTGTGACTCATTGTTGACGAGTGTTTTCTTTCATAGCTGCAGTCTGTGGAGGAAACTCTGTGTGAGGTGAGAGATCAGCTCTCTCGCTCTGGAGTTGTGAATTCTGAACTAGCCGTCCCTCTCTTTGATTCTCTGTTACGAGTGGCACTGGCAGAAATGTTCTGCAATCCAGAAGTCATTGAGGAGAAGCCTGATAAGGTAATTTTGTTTGTTTATGAATGTTTTGTGCACCTGTTAGAGCCATGGGTGCCAGTTATGTTGCTGAACCTGACATGTTAAGCCATGGTGCTCAAGTGGGTGACTCGGATTAAAATCTGGGCTGCATTAAAATCCCCCGTTTCACTTCCCAATTTATTCTTCAGTCATACTTTATAACTTATGAAAGTGTCAAAACTTCATATATTGGATGAAATGTATTATAAAATCAAACTGAGCCCTTTCATGATGTTGTGCATATTGATAAGTTTTATTTTTTATGCCAAATTTTAAATTGTAAATTTTAGTTTGATGTCATATAAAATGGGTACGTTTTTGTGCGCCTTAAAAAGGTTTAGATGTTTAGACAATTGGCCTCTCTAACATGTAATTCTCTAAATTGCATGTTAATCTTCAAATAGATTTTCTTCTCAACTTGAGAAACTCAACTTGGTCTGTAATGGCACGTATCAACCCAAGTTCCCAAAAAACACTTTATCACGTGGAAATGGAAATATTTATTTTGGGTCTCTCGAGTTTCTTTAACGTAAAGCTTTCCGCTTTCTGAAATAAACTGGCTCTGTACAAACTAAGCAGATAAACAGTCTGTGTGATTAAGCAGCATAGGGGCCGTGGGGCACGCAGGGCTGTACTTCATACTCAAACAGTCAGCTGATGTGTCCTGTGACCAAAACCGTTTTTTAGCTTTACCAGCTTTCTCAAACACTTTTTCTCTTTGACAACGGCAATACCAGAAGCAATATCCAGATTGTGTGCACTTTCTGTTTTTTACATCGCGAATATACATTGTAAAAAGAGCTACATTTCTATAAGGTAAGAGTTTTGGGTCTGTGTGAGCTTATTTTTTAATTATTTGGTCATTTATTTTACTATGCACTCATTGCACTATTTTCATTTGGTGTTTGATGAAATGAAATCTAGAAGTGTTTTTTCTTTTTTGTGTTTGAATGTGAGAAGGATTTTGGCTGCCTCTGTTAACTACTGTTTGAAAACATTCAATGCATATAATCATATATCATTTGCATTGTAATATTAGTTCACATGTATATCTATATGTATATAATACACATTTTGGCTTGGGTCATGTCTCTGTCCAGCACAAGTCTCAGGCGAGCAGTGTGGTTGCACCTCCAGCTGGTGATCTGTCTGAGGAAGTGGATGATGCTCAGGTGAGCGGAGCCCCGCCCACTGGAGAAGAGGAAGGTTATGATGCAGACAGTGAAAGTAACCCTGAAGACTCCGCCCATCAGGAGGAAGGTAGTTTTGTCACTTCTATGATATTGTTTTAACAAGCAGTACGTTATCTCATTGACCTGTGTGTTTGTGGCTGTGGTGTTATGTGCCGTGTTAGGGAAGTTACTTTGAAACTGCTTGCCAAGCTGCATTTAAAAAAAAGGAGTTTGCCACACTGCAAACTGTTAACATAAAGTATCTAACTATGTTATAGCTATTCAAAAGCAGGACAGAAGATATTCCAGAAACATCTTTTGTTATGCTGGCTAAAAGTCTCTTCACATTCTGATAGAAATCACTAAGTGTTCTAAATATATTTATGTAAATAAATCCTCTGTGGAAGGCGCAGGACCATAAAATGTTTGGCAATGCAAAGACAGGACGTCATACTTAGCTGTCAAATTACGTATTTGCATATCTCTGTGCACTCTGCCTGCACAGACAATCTTCCCTTTGTATGTATTGGAGGGGGCGTGGCTTTGGAGATCGCTCTTGCTATTGCTAGTCTCTCTAAAATTGCCAACCCTATCATTAGGCACTGTATAAATATAATGTATTGTGTAAATATAAAACTTTTATATTATTGACTTAAATGGCTCCATGTACCATATAAGAATATCATACACCTGGCACAGAACCAGACATCTTGAAAAGACAGAGTAAAGTGGATAACTTTACAGTTAGCAGCATCAACCACCACTTTCATTAGGCTAAAAAGTGCAGAGTCATAGAAAACAGTGGACCTTTGCCTCAGCTGATGTAGAATGCAGCAGCCGGTCTCAGCCGGTCAGCAGCAGGTAGTCAGAGTGAACGAATGGTTAAGCGGTATGTGATCCTGTTCTTGAGTCACATGCAGTGCTGTCTTTCGAGAATGTTGTCATTGTTTCCTTCGGCTGTGATGTAAGTACGCCGTGGTCGCTCACGTTATGAGCTGTGTCTTGTGACTGTTTCTTTTGACAGATCTGTTACACACTGATGTGTGTGTGTGTGTGTGTGTGTGTGATTACGCAAGACTTGCTCTTCTATAAGGACCTGTGGTTTATCTCATTTTTAAAGTAGGGAATTGAAGGAAAAGCTTAATGTCTGGTTTACATTCATTTTTAAACTGCTCATCTGTTCTTTTCATTTATCAGTCTGTCTATTTTTACATGTACTGTATGTGAAGGCAGACGTTTGTTTATGTGATGCAGAACCCCATTAAATAAGAGGCAGAAGTTGCGTAGGAGCTGCAGAGTAGATCGCAGTTAAATCATGCGGGGGCCTCCGGTGTGTGGCACTCCCATCAGCTTAATTCATTTTTACTGAGCTAGAACTCTGAGAGAGATGCGAGCTGTCTCTGCTACACACAGCACTAGTTCTCTGGGTCCTCTGTTTGCATCAGTAAGGTGTGTTATTCTAGTGTTCTGTTAGTGTATTTCATTGTCAATGTTTTGTTGTTTTTTGGAACAGGGATAAAGGTGGAGACTGGAGCAGGGTTGGAGGAATGTGTATTGGGAATAGCAGGTGTGCCTCAGGGCTCGGTCCGCGGCCAATTACTTTTCCCGGAGATCTGCTTGATGGAGCTGCAGCTGTTGGCCAGCGGCTCTCCCAACCTGGAAGTTCTGGGCCATGTGTTACAGAGCCTGTTAGGAGCCATGAAAAGCCATGGCAGCAATGCAGCACAGCTCTACCAGCAGGTCAGTCTCATCTCATGCTTTAATTATGTATGTGAGTGGATGGGCTCAAGATACAGTATTGCTGCTACACAGAGCAGATGTTTTTAAAGAAGGGATTTTCCTTTTCTCCAAGTACTTTAAATTGGTACAAAGTTTTTATTTCTGTTAAATAGCCTGTTGAAATATTATACTTGGTAACACATGAAATGTATCAGTATCAGGTTGGCCTTATTCCAGGGTTTTCTTTAAGCTTTATAAACATTACTGTCATTACGGTTTGGTGATGCTGGTGTCATTGAGAAGAATAACACACTTCTCACACCACTAGTATCACCAAACAATGATGCATTTTAAAAGGGTTTCCTGAACAGTCTGCCATTGGCAATTGATTACTTCAAATCTTTAAACTCGTGTCATTGGTTGAGCCAATGTTAAAATGTGGAGCTGGTCCGGATGCTTAAATAAACAGCACAGGAATGAATTTCTTACAGTACAGTTGTCTCTGCATGTTAAACACCGACGGAAGGAAGTATAGACACAACAGTCACAAGACAGTTGTTTGTAAACTTTGTAGATATGATTTTAGCAGGTGTTTGAACCCATCAGATTTGTTGTTAAGAAAGAAATCTTTATAAGATTTATGCAGAATAATCCATTGTTTTGTTTTAACAGGGTGGTGTCAAAACGGTTCTCACTGGATTTCAGAACATTCTCAGCCAATCAGATACCTGCTATAAAGGTGCAATGTTTTTCAGCATTTGCCATTAACTGCCATTTACTTGCCATTGATTCCTATGGCAATCTCATACTGTAATACAGTAAAGTATGCTGATTAATAATCTTGAGAAAAGGCTACATTTTCTTTATGCAAAATTTGTGGTGTTGTACCACGCAGAGTGCCAGACGATGTTAGTGGAGCTGCTGGTTTCCATGGTAAGTGACAGGATCACAGCAGAGGAACTTGCCCTGTTGACCCGCCTCTTTTTGGAAAAGACCCCACCCACTGTAAGTACAGCCTCTATTACGTCACATTTAAATCATGTTTCATAGGCCAGAATACATTTATGTGATATTGTTATAAGTCTTTCTCAGTTTTTTTCTTCCAGGTTTTAAATCAACCATTCACTATAAATATGATCAATGTGGGCCCAGTGTTATTTATTATCTGTGTTATTTACCTTTTTTGTGATGTGTGTCGGAGCAGAACTTCTTCAGTCTTGGTGTCTCTGCTACTTTTTCTTCCTGTCTATATCTTTCCTCTGGTCTGGTTTTGTTGGCCTCTATAATAGTTAAAGAGGCAGTACACATTGGTGCTTTGAAGTAATGTGTGTTTGTCTTAGTTTGCCCATCAGAGCACCATGCAGGTACTGATAGCCAGTGGGTAGCCACCCTGTGACAGTGGGTTTCGCATAGCAATCTTTTTTTGTTTGTGCTTATCATCTGTAGGAGATCCTGCTTAAAGGAATTCTCCAGATTGTGGAGGCCAACACTGATACAGAGCCTCTGTACTTCATATCCTTTCCCATAATCCCCGGCACAGGGGCTCCTTGTCTGAGCTCCTCTCCTGGAATGAAGCCCCATGGGACAGCTGGAAGTAAGAGTGGAGTAAACACTCTTTTGAGGGGTAAATTGCCCGTAGGCCGAGGTGATGGAGACACAGGCAGGCCTGGACACCTCCGCACTTCTCCCTGGCACACGGCTCCATATCACCTGCCCCTGGTGGGCCAGAACTGTTGGCCTCACATGGCCAGTGGCTTCAGCGCCTCGCTCTGGGTACGAGCTATGAAGGATGAAGATGGCCATTCTAGGAGGGGTAAGACGAAGAGTATTTCAGAACTGTCTGTGGTCAGTCTAATACAAATCCCCATTATCATTTTAATAAAAGATGTCAGATACTGTTACACACTGGTTTACAGTAACATTGTAAAGCCATATCATCAAACGAGGCCAAAGATTCAAAGTTTATTGATCATGGCTCTTCTTTGGAAGAGGAAAAGCCGTTTTAACATCTTTTTGAAGCCGTAGACACATGAGTACTTCCCTGCTGTGTCTAAGCAGACGTTTCATCAGCATGTTTGTGTTTAGAGGACGTGTTTCAGGCTGAAGAGTCTCTGCACCCTGCCCCCCGTGTGCACGAGCAGCAAACAGAGAGATGCCTCATGCATGTTCTCTCCATGGGCTCTAAAGCTCTGATGCTTCAGGTGTGGCTGAACATCTCCACTGGAGCCTTCACCTTCAGGTGAGTCACAGGACATGAGCTTAACGTTTAGTTTAATAATGCTTTTATTTAAGTTTATTTGACTTATTCTTAGTTTTAGTCAGTTTAAATATATATACATTTTAATAGTGCATGTATGTATGTCCAAACAAGTCAGAAATTCATTATTGCTTTTTTTTTTATTTGGGGTAACCAAAATAAATTAAGGGATATCCGTCTGATCATGTGATTCCAACATGGTGGCCTTTGAGTGTAGGTGTGAAACTTCATCTTATTGGCGCTTCATGTGTGAATTAGGATCTGCATGGACCCAAACGATGAGATGAAGGCAGGTCTCCTGGCGCAGGCGGAGTCAGAGGAGGGTGTGCTGACAGCAGGCAGGTGGCAGCACCTGGCGCTGACATACACGCAGCAGCCCGAGGGCAGGAAGAACATCCACGGTCAGCTGACTCTCTGGGTGTGTGGAATAAGGTGGGGCCAAAACTACACTTACCATTTCAGTGAACCGGTTGATAACATCTAGTTTAATTATCACTGTTTAAAGCTGCAATACGTAACTGTTGCCTCTATAGCGCCATCTCTGTTGGAAACATAAAATTGCAGGATACTTTACGCACTTCTGTTAACTTGTGCTGGAGTCAAAACTGACATTATAAATGATCAATTATTATTATAGGCTTACCATTGTGAATTGAGGTATTGTAAGGAGACTAAACACTGATCTGTCATGTACATCTGTCAGTAATTTTTGTTTATTTTTACCCAAAAAACATTACAGATTGCAGCTTTAATGTAGAGTTGCACATTTATGTTCTTGGTTTAAAATTAATGCATCATGGGGCTGTCGCAGTTTATGTTGCTTATTACAAATGTAATAACATATGAGTAAATATCACAAGCACAACAAAAGCTCATGTTTATGTCATATTTTGCCTCAAAAAACAAATCAAAGATTTTTACTGAAACAAAACAAAGCCTTTATTTGGTACAATATTGTTTCTGCATTGTAACATTTTTGTATTCCATTATTTTATGTTCATATATTCTAGGCAGTGCAAATGCATCATGTCATCAGTTAATTTACAGCAATACTACAGTTGAAACACTGAAAAAGCTGCACTGTAAATGTATTAATTAACTCAACCTGTGCCACCCACAGGAGGTGTGACGTCTCGCTAGACTTCACATTACCCAGGAAGTCCAGTCTGTCATCAGACAGTAATAAAACCTACTGTATGCTGGGACACTTTCAGCACCCCTCAGAGGAGACACCCACCCCCAGTGCATGCTGGGATATGGGCACTCTGTTGCTCTTTAATGGTATGAAACAACCTCTTATATAATCTTCTTAAATGTTTTTAAGTATTTCTGACATGAATGACACCTCGTGTATATCATATGTGTGATTTTTATCTGCTGTAAAATAACACTGGCAAAAAATCCCCATAGACTTACATTGAAGGAGGGACTTATTTTTCATAGAGACTTAGGGGTGGACTCTTTGCTACAAGCATTCCGGACAAGCCCTAGCAACTCCTTAGCAACACCCTGTCAACCACCCACAGCACTCTAACATCATGGTGGCATTACATCTGTTCACATTTTCAGACAAGCACTGTTCACATTTTTAAAAGTGGAGAAATCTAGTTCTGTATGTTTGGAGACAGTCGTTTGAGTTGTTTCAGGGTTGGCAGTGTTGTTAGTAACGTGGGATCTTCCTGTTTCTGGCAGTTTCTGTGCAGAAGTCCAGAATTCTCCACATTCCTTGAGCTCATCTTAAGTAAATGGCTGTTTTGTTGCCATTAATCCGTCAAGAATGGTCTCAGTTCAGCCGTTCCCAACCTGTGAACTGCTGTAATATGTGGCCCAGTGCCTCACTCAATGTTATCGCATTTTATTTCTGTGTCTAATATATTAACCAGACTCACATTTTCACTTTGATTCTGAGAGCCAAAGTTTTTTCCTAAATCACATCATTTAGGTCCTGAGTTATAAAGTCCCCCATAGTCAATAATTATTATTATACACTTTAAGCTCATCTTTGATCGTCAAAATGACATATTTAAACAGAAAATAATAATGTTTTTGTTTAAAATCGCTTTCATGTAACTTTCATGTAACACTTTGCTTTATTTATTATGCATGGATTCATGCATATGCAAATTAGTCCCCGCCTCCACTCAGTCACATCGATTTGGACTACCTGATATACTACCTGATAAACATTTAGTTAAAATGTTTATGATGTAGAAAAATGGGTGGATTCAAACAGCAGGTATGAGACTGTCTTTGGTAAACTGCAGTTTAGGGAGAAAATACTCAGCAGTCGTGTTGACTAATAAATGGTATAATAAATGTTGACTTTAAATGATTAAACATTGTGTGTACAGAACAGAGTTTATCACTCAGATGAGGAGGGACATCTGGTTTTATCTGCAGTGTGTACCTGGTCTTTGATTACTGTTTGATTACTTTGATTAATGTTATTTTAGGCTCTAGAATTGACACAGCAGAAGCGTTTTACCTGTACGCCAGTGGTCCCGACCTCACGTCCATCATGCCCTGCAAATACGGAAAACCTCCTGTGTCGCTGTCAAAGTATGTGACGCAGGAGGGTCTCCAGTGTGAGCAGATACGAGAGTTCCTCATGAGAAATACTGAAATTGACATCGCACCTCTGACTGTGAGTTACTGCACCTGTAAATATGTCACCCACACAGCCTGCATAATATTTATTCTAAATTATTGACTATTTTCAATGTTGCACATTACATTTTACATATACATTTACATATACATTTTACATATGTTTACATATACGTTTTTGTGAAGGAACTGTGAAGGAACTTTGTGAAAACTGACACAAGTTTAGTTTACAGAAATAGTTTGGGTGGACTAAGGAAGAAGTTTTGCATTGTGAAAATATATTTATATGTATTTTGCTGTTAATCTCACGTTTACCCCTTTGTTTGTTATTTGTGTTTCACAGGAGAGTTTAGCAGTAGTTTATGCTCCAGGTACCCCGTCTCTGTACACCATATATGAGCCAGTTATACGCCTGAAGGGCCAGGCCAAGACAGCGGTGATCTCCCAGCGGCCCTTCAGTGCCAAAGAAGTCCAGAGCTCAGTGCTGGAGCCACAGTTTCTCAGGACTATGATGCCCTGCCAGGCTTTGGGCCTGCACAGCGTCCTGCACAAGATCGGTGGCACTGGAGCCTTTGTCTTCCTGTTCGCTCGGGTACATGTTTCTTTACTTGGTCCTGTTATTGACCAGGAATGTCTGCAATAAAGTCGCTCCAGTCGCTCACTCTCCACACACACACACACACACATGTTGGGTTTTCATGTTTTATGGGGCCGTTCCATAGACAGAATGGTTTTTATACTGTACAAAGTGTATATTCTATCCCCCTACACTAACTCTATCCCTAAATCTACCCCTAAAACCCTCACAGAAAACTTTCTCATTTTTTACATTTTCAGAGAAGTTACTTCTTTATGATTTATAAACTTTTTTCCTTATGCATTATGTCAGAATGCACTAATATTACTAAACTTGAGGGGACATTTGGTCCCCATAATGTAGTGAATACCAGGACCACACGCACCGTGTTATGAGGCTTGCAATAGTAACATAGAAACAAGTCCATGGAGGAACAGAAAGGAATTCCAGAGTTGTCACTTCATAATTGCGTAATTCCTGTTGACAGCTCTGTTTTCTATATTTATGACAACTTAGAAATAGTTGATATGAGGTGTGAGGTTCCTCTGGAATTTTTAATATCATATCTTCTCTTGTGGATAGATGTGAAAATGCATTATTTAGAAAAAAATGGGAATGGTTATATTTTCATAAAATGAAACATTAGATTTTTCCCCCTTTAGGATTTAATGATTTATGCTTTGAGAGATTTATAATGCTTTGAGAAGGTTTCTAATCTCTAGTGAGAGAAATATTCAATCTTCCCTTCATATTCCAAATTAAGTTTTGTGCAAGTAATGTAATATTACAGTGTCTTTCACTTAACATGCAGAATATTCAGCCTTTGCATGTCTCTTGTACACTGTTCAGATACTGCAGCTCTCTCAGTCTCTGCATCACTCACTCTCATTCACACTTTGTCTCTTCAGTGTGAATCAGTGTCTGTCACAATATCAGATATTAACTCAAAGTGTGTAACTAAAAATGTTACTGCTGTTAAAGAAACATTTCTGAATCAAACTTAGCTCAAATGCCACTTTTACCAGTTATACCGGTTGTGGCCTAATGGTTAGAGAGTAGCACCCCAGGTGCTGCAGTGATAGCTGCCCACTGCTCTGTGTGTGTGTTCACGACTTGCAGTGTGTGTATGTGTGTGTGTGTTCGCTACTTGCAGTGTGTGTGTTCGCGACTTGCAGTGTGTGTGTTCGCGACTTGCAGTGTGTGTGTTCGCGACTTGCAGTGTGTGTGTTCGCGACTTGCAGTGTGTGTGTTCGCGACTTGCAGTGTGTGTGTGTGTGTGTGTGTGTTCGCGACTTGCAGTGTGTGTGTGTGTGTGTGTGTGTTCACGACTTGCAGTGTGTGTGTGTGTGTGTGTGTGTGTTCACGACTTGCAGTGTGTGTGTGTGTGTGTGTTCACGACTTGCAGTGTGTGTGTGTGCCCACTGCTTACCAGTGTGGGTTAAATGCAGAGGTCACATTTCAAGTATGGGTTACCATACATTGACAAACACTTACTTTCATAATGTGACACATTTTGCAATTAAAAAAGTAGATAAAGATTGTTTCCGTTGGACTAATGAATTTCAGTAAGACCAGAAAATATGACGACATTATATTTCTTTTGTCTTCAGTATATTTCCTGTTGATTTTCATCATGAGCGTTGTTTCTTTTTGTTCTTGTAGGCGGTGGAGTTGAGCGATTGTGAGACAACTCAAGCGCTCGCCCTGCAGCTGCTTCTGTCTCTAGTTAAACACAGTCAGCATCGCACACATGAGATGGAGTGTTACCACGGTTATTCCATGATTCACCAGGTGCTCATCAAGCCCAAATGCATTGTGGGATACCACATGCTGAAGGTGAGCTTTAGCATTTCAAATGTAGGTCAGGAAAACAATTCCTTCTTGAGACAAATTTATGACTAAACTAATATTATTATTATTATTATTATTATTATTATTAATAAACTATTAGAGCAGGGAGATAATATTCAGTAAGTGAGTATATTCAGTAAATGTATTCAGACATTCAGTCATTAGGTTAATTTTGCAATGCATACTATGTCTATTTGTGCTGCAGTTCTGCTGAGCAGCGCACCCTGCTGGTTGTCATCATTAAGACATGCTCACAGTTCAGTTCTGTCTGTCTCAGTATTTTTATCTGTTAATATGTCAGACTGATACATCAGTAACGCAGGTTCTGTCTTGTGACCTGATGAATGTTAGACATTACTGTGCATCTGACATGAGTGAGGCTGATATCACATCGTTGTGAAAACTGAGATTCAAGCATGTGATCAGTTTGGGGAATAATCCAAAAACTACAGTATTAGATTGATTTGATTTTGATAAACTGTCTTCTGGACTCTCTAAAACATACAGGACACACAGATATTGTTTTGGCCGAGTTTCACATCTTCTGTTTTAAAGAACAGACTGTGTTCACTTCTCATATAGAAAGAGCACATTGAGTGTTCAAAGAAAGCAATTGTTCAGCTTTACAACACGACTGTAACTGAAGGATGTTGTTGTTGTCAGCAGTCTGAGTGTGTTCTGTTTGGCTGTACATGACAATGATTCACTTTTTTTTGTGATCGATCTTTTTGTGTATCAATCCCGAATTGAATCATAACATGAATAATACGTGTGTGTGTGTGTGATAGACGCTGCTGGATGGCTGTCTCAGTGACTCTATCCTGACGTTTGGAGATGATGGTCAGTTTCATCTGGATGTTGAATCCACTGCAGTGCTGCAAGACCTCAGACTGCTGTCTGAAATCCTGCTGGACTGGAAGATATGGGCCAAAGCTCAGGTGTGCACACACACACAGTGACATACAGGCACATATGTGCACAGACAAATGTAGTCACAAACAGACACAGTCACACCATATTATGATCTTCTCAATCATGCAACACATTTGTGTGAGGCAGAGACAGATCATTATTCACCAAACATCTTTCTAGATAATATTTGTGCGTGTGTATCATCTACTGTCCCATGTCTTCTGTGTGTGATAGTGCGGCGTTTGGGAGACGCTGCTGACCGCTCTTGAGATCCTCATTCGAGTCCATCATCCTCAGCAGATGTTCAACATCCGGCAGCTTCTCAAAGCTCAGGTGGTTCATCGCTTTCTCCTCACCTGTCAGGTGCTTCAGGTGAGAACAGACATGAACGTCAGTCACATTTGTAATTCAGGTATTTTCATGGTCTTTTTCAGAGGAAGACATTTTTGACTTTATAATCTCCCATCAAACTTTAATAACTTGCTCAGCCTTTCTTGACACAACTTTCATTCTCCACTGATGTCACCAAGCACTCTTATTTTTAGACCCTGCCCCTCCAGCCATGTTGTTATAGAGACCTCTTTATACTATCCAATTTATTGTTAATGGATGAAATCAAGTCCCAGCAGACTGAACAGAGGCTGAAGATTAAACTGTTGAGCTGAATTAATTTCAGAAGATTGCATAAAAAAAGATCAACAGAGGCTGGAGGAATAAACACTGCAGTTAAATACAAACTCTTCCGTTCAGTGAGATTTTCTAACAATCAGGAAGTTGAGTGTCATTTCTTCATTCCTCTCACAGGAGCATCGGGACGAGTACCTGACCTCCATCCCTCAGGAGGTCTGTCTCTCCTTTGTCAAAATCATCCAGGAGGTTCTGGGTTCACCTCCAGATCTGGACCTGTTGCGGCTGGTCTATAACTTCCTGTTAGCCGTGCACCCCCCCACCAACACTTACGTGTGCCACACACCCACCAGCTTCTATTTCTCTCTGCACATCGGTGAGCAAACGTCGCTCTCATGTTGTATTAAAAAACCTCATGAGGAGATCAATGCAAGCTTCTGTTTTCAAAGCAAAGTTATACTAATTTATGGTCAGATTGTAAAAGTATTCCATATGACTGAATGTAAAGTCAGGACCTGCATCAGTCAATGTGAATGACTCCAGCAGTGGCAGGTGCTTATCACAGAGTTTAATGTTATACACTCAAGCTCAAACGTTCAAGCTTTAATTGGCAGGCCACCTTTTATGTGTAATACTGCCATACTTAAAGCTGCAATTCTCACCTTTCTTTTCATGTTAAAAATAAACAGAAATCAGTTACTGAGCAAGTACATGACATATCAGTGTTCAAAACTGTCTCCTTACCTTACCCATATTCACAATGATAAGTTTATAACAATGATATATACAGTAGTTTGAGCTGATTTTGTGAGAAATCATGCTACTGTATCTCATGTCTGGATACTGTAGATGATGCAGCATTTGTAGCTTGTTCTTACAGCAGTTGTTTACAATTTAAACGTGTCATCCATGTTAAGAAAAGAATGCCACATGTACCCTGCAATTTTATGTTTCAAATAGAGATGTCAATAGAGAGGCAAAGTTATGAATTGCAGCTTTAAAATGTGAAGTTTTAATTCATGCATGATGTTTTATTAATGTTTGTTTGTGGTAGATGGCAAACTGTACCAGGAGAAGGTTCAGTCTATGATGGACCTGCGACATTACAGCAGTGGAGGAAAATCAGCCTGCAGTTCTGTGATCTCTCTCTCCCCCGCTGAAGGTAACGTCACTGCTGCCCACTTCCACACAAACCACTCGACACCTTCAGCATCATGAAACAGCTGAGCAGCTCGCTGATGATCATGCAGTTTTAGCCAGGAGATCTGAGTCGGAATATACTCATACTCACTCATTCCACTGCGCTTTAAACGCATTATTCATCGGAAATGTCCTTGTCTGGCTGTATCACCCTGACGCATTTACAACGCGTTGAAATGCATGACCTTTGGAGAACACAAATCAATTAAAGCGAAGTTCTGCCTCCGTAAAAGCGCTTTTTGAAAAGAAGGTCAAATCAGGGCGCGTTGAAGAGGCGCTAATGTTGTACAAATCCACGAGTGTTTTATCAGTGTTGAATCAGAGTGCGCTCTGCGCCGGTACTGATTGTTCTCGCATCCATAGTCAAATACATAGTTCGTTTGTGTTTACTTGTGCTAATCACTTCTGCTCAGCAAAAAATATTTGCAGGTAGATGCAAAAGTAGTGCAAAAGTAACCTGCAATATTGTTTCAAACAGTGATGGTGATACAGAGGCAAAAGTTACGGATTGCAGCTTTAAAGAATTCCAAGACACAAACTAACTTTATTTTTATTTTTTTATTTAAGAACTTCTAAAGCAAACATCTTGTTTAATATTACTGACCCTTTAGCAGCTTAAACAGTTTTAAAACTGTTTTAAAAAAGCTTTTGACTGAGTTTCAGTTTTTGACTGAGTGATGTTTCTCTGCTCTGTAGCACGCCGCACTTCCTCCTCAGAGCACGGTGATGAAGAACAGTCACTGCGGCCTCCGAGTATTGGCCCTTCACCACACTCTTCTCCAGCGCTAACACCACGACTGACTCATGGGAGCATGGCGGGGTCCGCCGGGCAGGAGGACGGCGGGTCTTTGGTTTCCCAGCAGGCCCTGAGCAGCACAGAGACCCTGAAACGGGTCGGCGATGAACAGCTTCTCAGCAGCTGTGAGTCAGCAAAGACCATTTGCGATTCTCAGAATGTGGGTGAAGAATGTGGCATTGTGAGAAATCAGACCCCCTCCATCAGTGTAGAAGAGGAGCATGATGGGCAGGTGGGCAGCCCACTGGAGTCAGAGGACCATTCTGATTGGCCGAGCGAGGAAGCGCCACGCCGACCAGACAGCTTAAAGGGGATCCAGTCGTTCCAACGGAGCCACAGTAATCTGGCCAGTCTAGGTTTGGCATTTCCGGCACCAAACGGCTCTCTGGCGATTGCACGCTGGCCTACAGTGGCCGACCGCACCGCCCCACCAGACGAGTGGGAAAGCTACACTTACTCACCTGGTTATGACAGACACAGCAAGGCGGACTCCAGTAACGACAGGTAATCCTCAAAAACTAACTGTAAATGATCTGAAAATACCAGTGTTATGATGCTAGTTCTGGATAATCTACTTACACATTTTAAACCAATCTCATTCAACAGTTTTGAATCCCATCTTGGATATTCGCTATGGCGATACTTAAAGATGTATCCCACATCACCATGACTGTTAATTCAGAGTTTCAGTAAACAATGTATAATTTAGACTCTTACAGTATGTAGTATGTTTGTGCTTGAAATTCTGTTAATGCGTTGAGCCACTAAAAACAACTCTAAAAATAATTCCCATCAAATACTGATTTCTCAATCAAAAAGATAACCATTTGTGAGGGAATCACAGAGATCTTCTTTGATCAATACAGAAGCACTGCAACACTGTACTGAGTGTCATTATTAACTGACCTGAGAACAGTTTCTTATCCTGCTTGAGCTGCACAGGGAGACTAAAGACAGACAGATATTTTTAGCTACTCAAAGTAAAGGAAGCAGGGATATGATAATGTTTTTTGTTAGGTATTTTCACATTGTCTATTGTCATTCTTCAAGTTACAAGTAAACAACCCATTTAACTGGAGGTAGATTTTATTATTGGGCTTCTGATTGGACGGTGATCAGTGTGTTTATATAACAAGCGGCTAGAGTGGGAGGGGCTAGAGGATGATGTCAGCTGACAAGTAAAGTGGTTTTGGAGTTTTATTATATTTTGTTGATAGATTTCAAGGCATTTATTTGTATTAATATGTACTGATTAGTATAATGCAGTTATGTATTAAAATAAATATTTCTTAAAATTTCCTTTAATGTTGATGTTAATTCAGTACTCATTTCTAACAAAGTACAAAAAATTGGTGAAATGAGCAAAATTTACCGCCAGATATTTATCTGTAATTGGATAAGATGGGATCCAGTCTTCTGCCTGATATACGTTGTACCAGCCCACCTGTGTGTGTGTTTTGGTAAGCCTTCTGTTTTGAATGGTTCAGGTCCAGTGCAGAAGACTGTCTGGTTCTGATCTGCTGTGGGCTGTATGATCTGTTGAGGGGGGTTCTGCTCTTACTGCCCGATCTGCTGCTGGAGGAGGTGATGGACAAACTGATCCAGCCTGAAGATCTGCTTGTCCTGGTCAATCATTCTTCTCCTCTCATACAGCAGGGCGTCATGAAGGTCCGTTCTCCTGTGTCTTTGGGTAGTTGGCAATTGGACAATTTTTCCATAAAATTCTAAATTTTTTCCCCATACGATACATGATACAAACAGTTGTAGAAATGGCCAAGATTCAATGCAAGAGTCACAGCAATTGTAGCATAGCATTTGGAGCGTATTAAGTGGACAAAAGATGAAAATACTCTCTTTCTCTCTCTGTCTCTCTCTTCTTTCTCTCTCTGCCTATCTCTCTTACACACATAGCTCCTGGACGCGTACTTCAGCCGTGCTCAGAAGGAACAGAAAGAGAAGTTCCTGAAGAATCACGGCTTCTCACTTTTGGCCAATCAGCTGTATGTGCACCAGGGCTCTCTCGGCCTGCTCGAATGTTTCCTGGAAATGTTGTTTGGTCGACCGGTGGGGCTGGAGGACGAGTGCGTATATGAACAATCCTCAAAACATGAGCCAGATGTGCTAGTTTAATACATGCATATGGCATTAACAAGAAAGTCTTTCCTGCATGAGCCGTACTGAATACACATTGTGCTGTCTCCTCTCAGTCTGGATCTAGAAGACATGGAGAACATCTCCCCATTCCGGAAGCGCTGCATTATCCCTGTGCTGGGTCTTCTGGAGAACTCTCTGTATGAGAACTCACTGGTTCACAACAGTCTCTGTGTGCTGCTGCAGCTCCTCAACACCTGCCCAAAGCTGGCTGACATCCTGCTGGACCACGGCCTGCTCTACGTGCTCTTCAACACACTCTCCACCCTCAACGGCCTGGAGAACGGGTAATTGTTGCACCCTGCTGTTTCCTTTATAAATGAATGTATAAACCTCAACCAGAAGGCACACCACATTTAAACAGACCGGAATCAGTCATTCTCACACATTTTGACTTCAAGCCCCCCCCAGTGATTGAAAATCACTGCTATGAATTCACTTGACAGCCGTGACATGGTTTCTTCCTCCAACAAAATTAATTTTGTCCTTCTGTATCTATTATATGATACAGTTCAACTCTCTGTCTCTGTAGGATTCCTGCCAGTGACTATAAGCTGGTGTTGTGTGATGTTCAGCAGCTGTTGGTGGCCGTCACCATCCACTCCTGCAGCTCCTCAGGTTCCCAGTACTTTCGTATTATTGAAGATCTCATCACCTTGTTGGGCTACATGCAGACCAGCAAAGTTCGACGTACGCAAGGTAAAGAAAGGAATTTGGAATGAACCTAATATCATTCCAAACCAGTTTGAACTTCTCAGATACACAAAAGAAGACATTTTGAAGTATGTTGGTAACCAAACAACAGTGTCACCCATTGACTTCCATTGTATGAACATAAAACCACTGAGGCTCTTTTGTGTTCCTCAGAAGAAATAAAATCATAGAGGTTTGGAATGACATGAGGATAAGTAAATGATGGAAGATTGATTCATTTTTAGGTGAACTATCTCTATAAATTCTGTGTTCTGAATCTGCCGGACAGAAATGGCCATAGCCCTGCAGTTGCGTGTGATTCAGGCCGCCATTGACTTCATTAAGACCACGGCCAATCAGGACCCTCAGAAATCCAGTAGCTACGTGCCGGTTCCCACCTCACCACATCACGCGCTACAGCAGAAACGCAAGAGCATCGCAGGTGAGAGGTTTAAAAAGGGTTTCTGAAGTGACTTTCAGTCACTCAAAGAAGAACTTTCTGTTTCGAAATCCAAAGCTTTAGATTATATTACTGTGTGTGGATATTAAAACATGTCACCTTAGGTGTCACATGGTTCTCATGGTTAAATATTGACAGCTTTAATTTTTGAGTGAACTCATATTTTATTTCCATACACATTCTCTATGTACTGTGAACAGTTGTGCTTTATCTCCATTACTTCAGTGTGAAACCATCAGCTCCTGATGTCACTTTTGACTCTTCATGTGTGTCTGTTGTATTGATACCTCCACTCACAATCTCAAGGTTCAATGGACCTGAAAGATGCCATTATCCCCCGTATCCCCCGGCAACACTACTGCTCGTACGGCCTGATTCCTCTGCCTTCCCCGTTCACCTTTCTGTCCCAGGACTCCCCCCTCCCCTCCCCTCCTGGAGCAAACTCCTACATGTTCCCCTCCGACACAGGTCTGATCAGATGAAGGACAACATCCTGTCTGTGTCAGGGGATGTGTGTCAGTGTGCAGTGAGCTGACTGCATGTGTGCTGCTAATGCTAATCTGTCTATCCCTCCCTCTGTCTCTGTGTCCCTCTCTTTCTTTCTCTCTGTCTCTCTCTCTCTCTCGCTGCTTCTGTCTGTCTATCTTTTTGTCTCTCTGTCTTTCTGTCTCTCTCTCTCTCTCCCTCTCACTTTTTTGACCTTGTTTAACACATGGCCTGTTTTGTGTGACCAGCTCTTAACACAGGTGATTGCAAAACATTTTGTGATTCTGGCCTTTTGAAAACATTCAAAGGCAACAGAAATCTGTCTGTCTGTGTGTCTATCTGGTGGTGGGATGCTGTCACACAGTTCAGTATGTATGTTGTGATGTGTTCATTATATGCGTGTTGGTCAGGTCGCAGGCGCTTCACGCTGGCGCAGTCAGACTCGTTGCTGACACGAATGCGCTCAGTAGCCAGTGATGAACTTACGCAGATGATGCAGCGCAGGATGAGCCAGGAGAACCCGATCAGAGCCAGCGAGACGGAGTTAGTCCAGAGACTGCAGAGACTCGTGGTGCTGGCAGTTAACAGGCTCATCTATCAAGGTACAAACAAATCAGGAAACTTACGACAGTATCTGTTCATGAACATCAGCAGCCACAATCATCTGCTGGACACATAACTACCCTTAGAACACTGATATTGTATATAATGAAACCATGCTGTATATAATGATACTGAATTATTATTACAGCAAGACAAGATTATTAATATAACAGTGTATACACAATGATTCAGTAAAGTGCTTTGCATAGCACGTTTACACATTAAAGGTAGGGCAGACAATTTCAGACAGGCTAGCAATAGCAAGCTAGCTTTGAAAGCATAAAATCCCACCCTCCCTTCAGAGCACTCTCCAAAGCAATGCCTTCTCTAACACATGATCTTTTGGTTTCTCATTGTTCTTCAGACAACAACCAGGATTTCTTTGACCTCCTGAACTTTCCTGAGTCTCCTGATCACCTGGCGTCCGTGCAGTTCTCTTGTGAGCAGATGAGCGAGGAGACCCCTTCCAGCCCCCTCCCACCAGGAAACATGAAGATGTTCTGCAGTGGCATTCTCAAGCTCATGATGGAGGGCATAAGGATCGGTTTGGTAAGTAACATTACAGTCAGGAGATCTAAAAGTCAACATAAAACACATGTAATTTATGATGGTTTGTGTCTTCAGGGAACCAGTGGGCGTGGCGGCGCCCCTCGCCAGCAGTGGAAGAGAATCCTGTGGTCGTGTCGGGACACCTTCAGGGTCCAAATCGGCCGCATGCTGGTGCACACACTCAGCCCTGCAGTACCTCTGGAGGACCGAAAGAGGGCGCTAGAGTTTGTCTTCGAGCAAAACTACTCAGAGATCCTCAGAGAAAGCCTCAGTCCCGGCTTGGAGGTGGGGACACAGAATTCTGCGATCCTAATACTGTTTTCACCTCAAAGCATGTCAAAAAATCAACATGCTGATATATTTGTTGACAGAATTGCTTTTTTTGCATTGAGACTGTACAAGATATCTGTAGTGACTAGCTCTGGTTATTTGTTGATGGCTGTCAGAGCTGTGTAACCAATCAAAGAGCTGTTTTTCTGCTGAAAGCGTTCACACAAATGTACACATCTGAGAAGCAGAGTAACGTTTCACTGGGCTTTTGTTTGTGCAGAATCCTCCTCTGACATACCAAAAAAAAAGCACAGAAACATCTTCATAATGCTGTTTCCATAGCAGCAGTGCCTTCTCTCTCTCTCCCACTCTCTGTCTCTCTCCACAGCACTGCTGTTTTTCTCCATTATAGATTATCTGCATTACAGTCACAGCCCTCAGTCAGTACAAGAACATTACATAAGAAATGGGAGCAGAACATTTGTGCTACTGACATAAAACCTAAAAAATGAAAACCCCAAAAATTTCTGAAAAACTTTTTGAAAGCTGAAATTAAATAAAAGCTGTTAATTTACTTCCCCTCAGGCCATCCAACAGTAAACAAAGATCTTTTTAGATTCATCTGATTAGGTCCTCAGTTGCCGTGTCTTTGAAAGTTTAAAAAGTAAATAAAGGCAACACAAAATTAATCCTCGCTGCTCGCGACAATATATTAAGGTCTTATCCCAGCTAAGAGGGAACGTTAACTTGGAAAAGAACTTCGAAAAGTATTCATTTTAGAAACGCATTTTAGAGATGTTTATTTTGCAGTTTTGTCCATGTCTGTAAAATGTAGTATAGAGGGTTAAGGGTTTGTTCAGATTAGTGGAGTAATTATGTTTTTTTTTTTTTTTTGCTTGTCTCTGTTGTTAGCACGGGCCCAAACTGGCTCTGTATCTCTATGAGCTGCTACACGATCACAAAGACGTGCTGAGCAAAGAAGAGCAGACGGCTGCCAACAGCTTCCTGACGGCACTGAAGCTGTGCGGGCACCGCTGTATCCCACCCAGTGTTCCTGCCAAACCAGACCTCCTGAAAGCCATCCGAGAGGTATGTCTCTCACACTTCACCATGTGCTGCATCATTATCTTTAAAGCATAATTAAAGTTGAACAATTTGACAAACATGTCTAATTATCATACTGGTGTTTTCTTAAACGTGTCTCTGATGATGACTTTTGTGATTTCTAGTGCAGTAATAAAGTTGCACGTTATATTCTACACTGCGGTTTAATTTTATCTGCCTGAGATCCGCTTCAAATGTTAGTTAGGTTTCTACACCAAAATAACGTTTCTTTTCTGTCCAAAAAAATCTTTTATTATGACTATGTAAAGCTGGGTACTATACTGAGGTCCACAGAGCTACAGAGTTTATTTCCAGTCCTAATGAATCACACCTGATGCAGCTGATAAAGATCACGTGTGTTGGAGCAGATTAAAGCTAAACTCTGCAGGTCTGTGGACCTCCAGCAACATGGATTAGAGACCACAGGTAATTCTGTTTTCACACTCATCGGTGAGAGAAAACATTCAATGTTTAAACTTTCAAAAAGTTCTGCTCCAGCTTCCACGTGAAATCATATCACTGTACTTTTACTTGAACAATGAACAAAACAGTGAAATATGTCCAGTGCTGCATGTTACAGTGATGTCAGCACTCTTGGAATGCCGATTGGCCAATAAAAATAGAAGGCGGGAATGTGTAACTGTTGTGTAACTAAATCTGTATTATTGTCCCTATTAAGGAGCAATTGAAATATGAGTCAGAGGCAAGAACCAGCAAAGGAGCATGGGAGAAGAAGCTAGCCAACACCCAGAGGAGGTGAGCACTCTCTCACTATGCAAACTTCTACAAAATAATACATCAACATGTACACAGACCTCTGTTCTGGATTTATTCTGTTCTGTTCTGGATTTTTTTGTGTTCTGGTCCTCAGTCTGCTGCAGAGGTTGGAGGGGAAGTCAAAGGACATCTCGAAGATCGCAGCAGACATCACTCAGAGCGTGTCTCTAAGGCAGGGCATGGAGAGGAAGAAGGTCATGCAGCACATCAGAGGCCTCTATAAGACGGACCTGAGTGCCAGCCGTCACTGGCAGGAGCTTGTACAGCAGCTGACTCATGACCGGTCAGAACCTGTCCAGAACTCACTCATATACACCAATACAAGCTTCTCAGTAGAACATGTTACAAGCAGTCCAAGAACACATACGTGTGGTCCGATGAAAGGAATTGATACCAATCTAGATAATGTTTAAAGTTGTGTGTTTGTGTGTATTAGGGCGGTGTGGTACGATCAGTCATCTTACCCCACCTCATGGCAGCTGGATCCCACTGAGGGGCCGAACCGAGAGCGCAGACGCCTGCAGCGCTGCTACCTGACCATCCCCAATAAATACCTGCTCAAAGACAGACGCAAACTTGAGGGTTATTCATTTTCTGTTGATTCTAATGTGAAATCTGACAGCGTTTGTTTTTTATTTTTGTCATGGTAATACCAGGTTTTAAGTATCGTGACGCTTCATGTAATATAAGTGTTAAATAAATTACAGTATATGGATTTGAATCTTATATCACAATGCAAAGTATCACAACAAAACTTTAAGACCTCTGTGACCTCATACATGTGATCTCATCACAGACACCATCAAAACTCCACTGGCCTTCCTGTTTGAAGATAAAACTCACTCCTCTTCCTCCATAGTGAAGGACAAAGCCACCAGTGAACCCATCAGGTACGCTCCCATCACTCACACTGAGGCTGGAGATTCAGTGCACAGAGACTTTAAGATCTGACAGTCTGTTCTCGCTCTTCAGGTTCACAAGAAGGTGTGTAAGTGTGGCGCCCTCTAGAGAGACTGCAGGAGAACTGTTGCTAGGTAAGACTTTCACACCAGCTTATTATATGGTCAGTTTCGCAACATGACTTAAATTTGGAAAGACATTTTATTTGAGACAATCAGGTATGAAAGTCAGGTCTCCTCTTTTACGTGTCTATAGGGAAGTCTGGGATGTACTTTGTGGAGGAGAATGTTGCCGAGACCCACGAGAATCAGGTAAGTTCTGCTGCCAGACGTCACGTGACACACGTGTGTTTTAGAGGCTCAGTAAAAACGCGTTGTTTCTCCAGACGCCTCACGGAGAGACTGAGCCTGCCTCTTTCTCATGGACATATGAGGAGATTAAGGAGGTGCACAAGCGCTGGTGGCAACTGAGAGACAATGCTGTGGAGATCTTCCTCACCAACGGCAGGACGCTGCTGCTGGCATTTGATACCACCAAGGTGACAACATCACTGCAACTCCCACTTCAATGAAGGTTTTACCTCAAGACACATAACTTAATACATCTGTTTCAAATGATGTACACACACATAAGGTTTAGTGGTCTAGAACAGTTGATTTTATTCTGCTGTATATAAAGGTGTTTTCCCCTCATGGTGAAAACCATGTTAGGATCACATGACCAGCTAAATGCGTCTGTCTTTATCTTAGTAACACTTCTGTTGTCACTTTGTATGAAGTTGACTGTATGTGAATGCCATATAGACACAGTATGTGTAACACTTGTGGCTTGATTTGTTGATTTCAAACTGTTTATTCAGCTCTATTTTTGTCCTCTTCTCAGTTCCGTGACGACGTTTATCACAACATACTAACCTCAGAGCTGCCCAACCTGCTGGAATATGATAACATCACGGCGCTCACACACCTGTGGAGCTCAGGACAGATCACCAACTTTGAGTACCTCACCCATCTGAACAAGCACGCGGGCCGCTCCTTCAACGACCTCATGCAGTATCCTGTCTTCCCCTTCATCCTGCGAGACTACACCAGCGAAACCCTGGACCTGCAGGACGCTTCTGTTTACAGGTCAGAAACTCCCACTCCAGCACGATATTATTTCAAAAACAGTACGCTGAATAAAAAATGGTTGTTATTTACACCATCATGTCTGCTGTTTATGATTTGGAACAAAAAGAAAATCTTTGCTGATCTTTTGTGTACAAGTACAATTCACAGAAAGATAAATTGATGACAGACAGAAAAACAAACAGACAGACAGACAGATGGACATACAGAGAGACAGAAAAATCTCACTGTATGTTCCACATATTTCAATGTGCATATATTGGTGATTAATGAAACCGCCGAGGCTGTGACACTCAGTGTTTGTTCTTTATTTGTTTGTGATGTATCAGAAACCTCAGCAAACCCATCGCTGTGCAGTCTAAAGAGAAAGAAGATCGTTATGTGGACAATTACAGGGTACAGTAGCGCTGCACGCTCTAATTCCTGTTTACACAAGCTCCTGTTAACCAATCACACCGTGGCTCCGTTCCAAACCCAGTGAGCTGCCTACATAAACAGCATTTTAAGACGTCATACACATGCTCTTGACACAAAAACAGCAGGCAGTAATGTTATGCTGCCTTCTAAGGTATCTTCTTCTGGATAAATTTATGCTCCACTCCCACTGTGCTCCACTATTGCATATAAATGTTGCTTCCTATGTAGGGTATTTTAAATGAGTCATATGAGGTTTTGTTGCGGGTACGATGCTGCTAATATAAGTACTAGACAGCAAGCAAGGCAGCTTAACAGGTTTTGAAACAGAGCCTGTTTTTTCTGCACATTCAAGTGACTGATTAACACTTTCCATTTGTTACCCATAATTCCTAGCAGCATGCTTCATACACAGCTGGTGCTGATGTGAGTAACGTTGTTGTGTTCAACAGTATCTGGAGGAGGAGTATAAGAAGGGTAAGAGAGAGGACGACCCCATGCCGCCCGTTCAGCCCTATCACTACGGCTCTCATTACTCCAACAGCGGCACGGTCCTGCACTTCCTCGTCAGACTGCCTCCCTTCACTAAGATGTTTCTGGCCTATCAAGGTCACTTTCACTTTCATTACTCTTACTTCTGTTGTTTATGTGACATTTTATAGGCATGTACATCAGGCTTTTTTCTCTCAGATCAGAGGAACTGTCATCTCAGTTAGCTATTCATTTTTTCTCTATATCTATAAACTGAAAGAGGATGATTCGGCTACTTTATCTCATGTCTGGATACTGTAGATGATGCAGCGTTTGTAGCTTGTTCTAACAGCAGTTTAGGAATTTAAGCTTGTCATCCACGTTAAGAAAACTCAGCAAGCACCCTGCAGTTTTATGTCTCAAACAGAGATGGCGACAGAGAGGCAAAGTTGCGCACTGTAGCTTTAACATTATCAATAAAAAATAAATCAATTAAAAATCAAAATCTAGTGTGACACCCCTCATGACTGAATTTGTTTTCAGTAAATGGCTTTATCTGAGACACCGATCACAGGTGCAGCTTGTTAAGCTCTTCTCTGCATCAGCCTTCACAATTAGAATTCCATGTTATTACGTTTTTCATATTTAACAGCACCTGCGTGTGGTGTGTCTGCAGCGAGATCTTCAAACATTTCAATACGACGCTCTTAAAGGCTCATTGAATCGGCTCTTTCTGAAGTCTGGCACTACACGCATTAGCCTTCGAAAGACCACCAGCTCTTTCATCAGCCTCTTTATTCATCGCTCCTGCTTTCTATTTTTAACACAGTTGGTTTTTCCACGTCAGATTACACAGGAACTGATGAAAGGTGTTGTGTTTGTCACAGACCAGAGCTTTGATATTCCTGACCGAACGTTCCACTCCATGAACACCACGTGGCGCCTCTCATCCTACGAGTCCATGACGGATGTGAAAGAGCTCATTCCTGAGTTCTTCTACCTGCCCGAGTTCCTGGTCAACAGAGAAGGTGCGAGATCAAACTCTTCTCTTTACCTCATTTCTCATTCTCATAAATCAAATTGTGAAGTATCTGTAAATCATGATGGTATTTACTCTATTGCTTTTATGCTGATGCCATTTTAAAAAATCATGATGGTATTTATTGTATTGCTTAAAATGCATAAAATACTGGTACAGAATGTGTTACAGTAAACAGAATGTATTAAACAGAATATATTAAAAATTACAACAAAAACAAGTAAAAAAATGTATCCAGAGCCTTACAGAGCTGACAGTTTGTTTCATGTTCAGTCTCATGAAAATAATTTTACAATGCAGAAGTTATTTTTCAGGGGAGAAATTACACAAGATGAATTTTAAAACATTGTTTTGCAAAGACACTTTTTAAGCAAATGAACATCTATATATGTAAATCATCTCCTCTTCTAATGTTACGGTGGTATTTTCTCTTTCCCCTCTGGCAGGTTTTGACTTCGGCGTGCGTCAGAACAGTGAGCGCGTGAATCACGTGAACCTGCCGCCCTGGGCTCGCAACGACCCGCGACTCTTCATCCTGATTCACAGACAGGCTCTGGAGTCGGATCAGGTCTCTCAGACGCTGTGTCAGTGGATCGACCTGGTGTTCGGACTCAAGCAGAAGGGCAAAGCTGCAGTTCAGGCCATCAATGTTTTTCACCCTGCGGTATGTTCATATCGCTCACACACTCTGACACCGATGTGTGTCGCCCTAATGGGAGGGCGGGATCTTTCGCTTTCAAAGCTAGCTTGCTATTGCTAGTCTCTCTGAAATTGCCTACGTGACCTTTAAGTGATGTCACTAGCACATCTGATATCTGTTGAACATCACTGACAAACTAATAAAGGATCTGATCTGCTAAACTGGTTCGTCTCTGTGTGTGTTTAGACTTACTTTGGCATGGATGTGTCTGCTGTTGAAGATCCTGTGCAGCGTCGGGCTCTGGAGACCATGATCAAGACGTATGGTCAGACCCCCAGACAGCTGTTCAGTGCCTCCCACATCAGCCGCGCCAGCAGCAAGCTCATCTCTGAGGGAGAGCTGCCTGCAGCCATGGGTCTGCTGGTACAGCTGGCCTTCAGAGAGACGCGAGAGCAGCCCAGAGACGTTGTCTACCCGGTATAGCCCACGTTATTCATCAGCTGCAAGTCCCAGTGAAATCCAAATTTACTATTCTTATTTTTTTTTTTATTTGTTTATTATAAATGATTTATTTGTGCAAATCATTTTTTTAATACACGTGCCCTCAAGATCTTTAATCAAAATCATTAACCTCCCCTCCCCCACAAAACGACATCTCTTCTCTTGGTGATGTATGTCTGTCCCCGTGGGAGGGACTATATTGACTGTCCAATGGTCAGGCAGTTTCTGCACCTCCCACTACCAATGATCCAATCAATTCCTGAAGAATGAACTCGTCAGGGTTCAGACCCAATACCCTACTGTAACCCTTCGTCAACTGGCATTACATTAAAAACAGAAGCTCAGACATTCTTCCAAAGATTATGGTTAGAAACAATATGAGGATGAGTAAACAATTACAGAGCTTTTATTTATGGATGACATTTTTCTTTAAATATGTTAACTTATAAACAGTCTTGATGATGTTATTTTATAAATTTGGCAATACAGAGTTTAGATCCTGCATGGATCTCTAAAGATCTCATTCATCATCCAACTTTCACAAACTTTGGAATTCTCTCTCCTGTGGTTTGTAGAGTCCTCTGCCATGGATAAAGGGCTTGAAATGGGGCGAGTATGTGGGTTCCCCCAGTGCTCCGGACCCTGTGGTCTGTTTCAGTCAACCTCACGGCGAACGCTTCGGTTCTCTGCTGGCTTTGCCCACACGTGCCATCTGCGGCCTGTCCCGCAAGTTTTGTCTCATGATGATCTACAGCAAGGAGCAAGGTAAGAGAGAACACACACAACACGCAAGAACATCACACCACTTAAACATTACAAAACATCACCAGATTAGGTTGTCAGATCAGGACTAAACAATGATCTGAGAAACTGGGTTAATATATACAATTAATGAAAATTATAAAATGCAACTAAACATAATCATGCACAGTTAGGATTTCAAACTAAATAGGTGTATCAGCTTTTAAAGGGAAGAGAAAATGCTTTCTGTATCTTTTGTTGTTGATGTTGAAGGTTGTACAGCTAATCAGATTAGGCAGGTGTCATCATGCACAGGATGTGTGACATGCCCTAATCAAAAAAAAATCAAAGAAAGCTACAGCAAGTAAAAGAAATGAAGCCCCAGAGACATTAAACACTTGCAATATGGTAAAACACGGTTTGAGATGGTTTCATATTTTATTGCAGTGTTTATAATTTTAATATAACTGAACAGTGTATGGAAGGCTTGTTTAAACAACATTAGTTTCTGATTAGAATGGTTCACTCAGAAGAATAGCAGCTGTGCTGTGTGAGTGGCAGCAGATGAAGTGAGATGTTTCTCCTGCCCTGCTTTCAGGTGTGAGGAGCATGCACAGCACAGACATTCAGTGGTCAGCCATTCTCAGCTGGGGCTACACTGACAACACGCTGCGTCTGAAGAGCAAACAGAGCGAACCGCCTATCAACTTCGTTCAGTGCTCACCGCTGCACCAGGTCTGCCTTACTGCTGCTAACAAACAGATAACCTTTTTCTGCTCACTGTAGAGATTACTGTCATTTTTGTGATAGATGCACAGTGATGTTTTCATCACAGCTGGATTGGCTGTGATGACATCATTTTGGAACTAGTCACTATTATTGATGCTTTTTAAAATTGTTATTATTGTTTTAGTATAGACTTAAACCAGAGTGCCACTATTTTTATTGTTGCTAATACTATATTCAATAAGCTAATAGTTTTAGCTGAATCTGTACTTGTAATATGTTTTGTGTTGCTGAAATCCGCAACAAAAGTCAGTTATTGAGCAAGTACATTTCAGATCAGTGTTCAACACGGTCTCATTATCTTACCCTGATTCACAACAGTAAGTGTATAGTAAAGACTTATGATTTGAGCTGTCAGGTCTGATTTTGTGGGAAATATCAGTTTGGATTCATTTGAAATACATACGTAAAGAAAAGTAACCTGCAATTTTTTATTTCAAACCGAGATGACGGTAGAGAGGCAGAAGTTACAGATTGCAGCTTTAATGCTGAATGACGTGTCAAATGTTAGATATAGAAATCTACAGCACCCTCTGCTGAACGTGTTGTTTTGTATCAGTCATTTGATAATCAGTGCTTGTCACGTTGATGTTTGTTTTCTCATCTTTGTCTCACTGGTGTCTCGTCAGGTGACGAGTTGTGCCTGGGTGCCGGACAGCTGTCAGCTCTTTACAGGCAGTAAGTGTGGAGTCATCACCGCCTACAGCAACCGCTTCACCACCACCGTGGTACGTAACCATGGCAACACTGCTCCCCTTCTCCCTCACCCACGCGGCCGCCCACGTCCATTATCACTCCCTGTAGAGCACCTACACACACGCACACACACATACTGTTTGTAGTGGCCTTGTTAGTCATCTCCCGGTTGCCCTAGAAACACATTTCCTATAGCCCACAGGTGGGCTGAAGTCTGGGCGTCAGACGGCTCTTTCAAACGCTCACTTTCTCTCTCATTGATAACAGCTTCAGTCCTGCTTATGTTTAAATGAATCTTCCTGACATTCTGACAAGGGTTAGTTCATGCAAACATGTAGCTGTCGTTTACTAACCCTCACGATGTTCTACCAGATTAAAATTGTATTGTTCACATGCAGTTATATATGCATATAGCCTGTAATGAAATAATAGTCTGTGTTCTGTCTATTTTTTATGAAATATCTCAGTGTTTATTATAAATGGTTTATCTGCGCATGTCATTATTTTTTTAATTCACGTGCCATTGTAATCTTTAATGAAAATCTGAAAATGTACTTCCCCTCTAGAACAGCAGACCGTTCTGTTCTCTAAGGCCATTAGGACGGCAGACTGTTATCAGTTCTCCAAGCCCATTAGCAAACATCTCACCCTTTACTTCTCAACAAAATGACAGTCATTGTCCTTTGGAAGAGTGTGAGTGTTAAGGTCCATTATGACATTTTCTTCTCCAGCCAGCAGAGATGGAGGTGGAGAGTGAGGTTCACCTGTACGGTCACACAGCAGAAGTCACGGGCCTGTTTGTCTGTAAACCCTACAGCATCCTCATCAGTGTCAGCAGAGATGGGACCTGCATCCTGTGGGACCTCAACAGGTCTGTTAGTTCTTGCACTGTTACTGATGTATCTGTACGGCTATCAGCAGATAGACTGTTGTGATATTTACAGAATGACAAAGAAACATGTAGGAATGTGAAAATCAGTTTAGTTTAAGGAAGAATTTTTTAAGGGGTGCTTGTTAGAGGTTTTTATGGTTTCCTGCCACTGAGCAACGTCACTTCCTGAATTAATATGTAATTAAAGCTGCAATCCATAACTTTTGCCTCTTTATCGCCATCTCTGTTTAAAACATAAAATTTCAGGATACTTTTCTTTATGCATGTTGAAATCAAATGAAGCCAAACGAACATTTCCTGGAAAATCAGACCTGACAATCAACCCCTCAAATCATAAATTATTATTATAATCTTACTGTTGTGAATCAGGGTAAGATAAGGAGATCGTGCTGAACACTGATCTGTCATGTACTTGCCCAATAACTTGAGTTTTGTTTGTTTTTAAGCTAAAATGTTACAGATTGCAGCTTTAAAATGAAACCGTTGTATGTTTATGTAAGTGGTTTTACAGTACTGATCTGAATATAGCTTGTGCAATATTCATTTTACAGTTAGAAGTGTTTTATGTGTAACATAAGGCTGTTTTTGTTGATGTGTTGTAGTTGATGCTAAACATAAGATTTTTTTCCCGTGTTAGGTTGTGTTACGTTCAGAGTCTTACAGGTCACAAGAGTCCAGTGAACGCAGTGTCAGCCAGTGAGACGACTGGAGACATTGCCACAGTTTGTGATTCAGGCGGGTTGTGTTTCCAAAAAAAATCACTTTGTAAAAAGGGAACAGAAATGAAAAATTATGATTAATGTAAACCAGCTGCAAAAGTTGGCAGAAATATTAACAAAAAATAGTAATAATTAGTGTAAAATATTTGTCTGTCTCTAATCTTCTTATAAATCATGGGATTTGATGCATGTTTAATGGACCAGTTCACTCATTGATGTGCACAGTGGGTGGAGGAAGTGATTTAAGACTGTGGACGATTAATGGAGATTTAATTGGTCACGTTCACTGTCGAGAGATCATCTGCTCTGTGGCGTTCTCCAATCAGCCGGAGGGCGTGTCGGTCAACGTGATCGCCGGAGGTCTGGAGAATGGTGTAGTCAGGTAAATACATCTCCAAACACTCCACTGTACTGGCTTGCTTAAACAAGTGTTGCTGTAGTTATTGACAAACATGTCTCATCATTATTTGTGATTAGTTAGTGCTGCAGAATCGTTATGGGAGGCACCAGAGCGTATACTGTACTGTACTTTTCATGTAAGCAGCCACACAGTGACTGTCAGTCTGGGCAGCAACAGCTCTCAATACTCAACAGTGTTAAAAGAACATTTTCTGACTAAGCACAATGCAATTATTCAGACTGCAGTTTTTAACCCAGAAATGCAACAATGAAGAGGATTGTTTGACGCAGTACATACCTAAACTAATGATTCAAAAAGACCTGAATGTCCATCTCTGAAATGTTAATCCCAGAATGCCTTGCATTTCCAGCCTCTTGTGTGTCATTTTCTGCATTATATTTCATTTCCTGCTTCTCTCTTTCTCTCTCTGTCAGGTTATGGAGCACATGGGACCTGAAGCCAGTCAGAGAAATCACCTTTCCCAAATCCAACAGGCCTATCATAAGGTACAGCCTCTCTACTGCACACACACATACAGTATGACGCCACACAGATCACACATTTGTTCCATATAAAAACTCCGCCCCCAATTCTCTTGTAGTCTTACCTTCTCGTGTGACGGACACCATCTTTACACGGCCAACAGCGACGGGACCGTAATCGCGTGGTGCAGACGAGACCAGCAGCGCATGAAGCTGCCCATGTTTTACTCTTTCCTCAGCAGCTATGCTGCAGGCTGATTCTTGCCTCGCTACAACCCCATTACCCGCAATCCTCTGCAGGATGGAAGTCCCCAGCAACCCCGCTGACCCCCGAAAAGGAAGAGCCAGCATGCACAAACCCGTCCATGACATCACAGTCTCCACCCCTTGAAACGTCATGGAAGCGCACATGTACAGACAGACTTAATCAGATTTATGGCACTTTATGTCGTGCTATAAAGTCCTGTACCAAAAAGAACCAGAACTGCGTGGGGTGTTTTGAGACGGAACGAACACAGGCCTTCTCCCGTATCATTTCTCAAGTGTTCTATTTGTCACTTTTGTTTGGGTTTGTGATTGTTTTGTGTTTCGTTTGACTGTCCCGGTATTTGTTTATGATTTAGCGACGTTTGATTTTGAATGCTGCTACAGTCCGGCCCTTTGCGACTGTTTGAGGGCCTGATTCTCTTTCCTTCCTTTGTCCTGCTGACCCTGCAGATGCTTGTTATTTATTCTAAGAACAGAAATGCTGTTTTTAAAGCTATAATCTGAAATCTTCAGAACACTATATTCTGTACGGCAGAGTCAGCATTAATAATCCACAGGTTTATAAATGGGATATTTTCCCAGTGCTTTCTGCTTGGATGTCACACGATGGGGCTACTTTTCCCTGGCAGAGCAGGTACACTGACCTCTGCATGCGTGTGAAACTCTGCATGCAGTGACATACTGAATGTGCGTGTATGTAATGCCTAGCTAAACTATGCTGAACTCCATCTCTTTGTTTAAATGTGTTGCCTGTCCCCGCTCAAGTATTTATTCTCAAACCGGAACAACTTACCAGTATATGGAACTCATTCAGTTCATAAGTTATTAAACAATATAAATGTTCTATAGTATTCTCTTCTATGCTTTCCTGTTTTATGCTATTCTAATCGTTTGCGTTCTATATTCATTTCCCTCCTGTTCTAGCTGTTGAATTCTGTTTGTAATAAATTAAATTGTGTTGTATGTTGCGTGTTCCCTTGCTCAGGGCTGAAGTTGAACACACGTGGTTTTAGACCTGTAACACTGAAGGAGTCAAAGTGCACAGAGCGTGTAGATGATGCGTGATCGACTCATGTGACATTAACTCACGCATGATCTCCACAGGGCGTGTGATGACAGGCCAGATTGTTGGATGTAGTTTAGTGCAGTTTAACGTCATTAGAAGGCCGGAAACATCAGAAAAACTTCCTATTTAAGCCCTTTTGGCTACAATAAAATGAATTACTATGAAAGATATGACAAAAATTGAATTCTCCCATTGTTACATTCATGTTCTGATGTTCTTGACATCTTAAGTGTCAGCCTGCCTTAAATCTTGAGATAAATAATGATGAATCGAGTTAATCTTCTTATTCCTCCGAATGAATCCAGGGCTGATTTTTGCCTTTGTGTTTTTGATGGCCGTTTTTCCGCCCCAACATTCACATCGTGTTTTTCTGTGTATCGGTCTTACAGTGTCATTTTAGTGATGTGTTAAGCAGAAAGGGAATGTTTTCACCTCTTTCTCCCACTAGTGTCACTGCACACTTTTATTCTCGTCGTTTTCTGAAATATCAAACATGTATCACTTTATCCTTGGCATGGAATGAAGTTGTTCAGTGTAAATGCAAACCCAGAAAGCCAGCACTTCAGAAGATTATTTGTTAACTAGTTAGGGAGAATTGATTTGGTGTTATTTGGCTGTTTTCAATGTTCATGTATAGGGTTTGTTTTCCATGCTTAGATCATCGTGTTTATCTCTTAGCTGTTGTGCACAGTATTGTTTGCTTGTTTCCCGCTGATGCTGACTGAAGTTACTGTGAGTTGTCGTTGTGTGAGTTGTTGACTGCAGTGTTGCAGGTGAGTTTGTACAGTAAGATGTGTGATTGACACGCATCACAGGAAGGTTTGTTATTGTTATCAGTTTGTCATTTAACACTGTTGTGTTCACAATGGCTAAAACGTTTCTTTATTTTCTTTTGTATTTATAAAACATGTAATAAAATGTGACCTATATATATATATATATATATATATATATATATATATGTAATATGAATATAAATTCAAGACGTTTTGATCCAGTGACCTTTTCTGTTTGCTTTTTAACCTTGAGATGTTATAAAAATCTCGACAACTTTCTTTAGCAGTCTTAAAAGTAGGGCAGGTCATTTCACAGAGGTCCGACCTAGCGAGCTAGCTTTGAAAGCATAAGATCCCACCCTCCGTTCACAGCGATGTCCAAAGCCACGCCTCCTCCAATAGTGCGAGGAGGCATGCAAATATATTGTCTGACAGGCAAGCAGGACATTCGGACCGAATGCAATGATTGGACGAACATTTTATGACCCTGTACCGTCCACAGGAGCTATATAAATATATTTAGACTACTTAGTGATTGCTATCATGGTGGTGAAGAGACTTTCAACCAGCCTAACAAACATGTTTCTGGAAAAGATCACCTACTTTAACTAAAAACCAGCCACACCTGCTATTACATGATCTTGTGAACTGAGCGGGAATTAACAGAGAGTAAGTTAACCCAAACTTGTGGGTATCTCCATGGTTGAACTTGGTTATGGAGAGAGTGACTCTTTAAACGATGTGTTGCGTCATGGCGAGGTTTTTTGGCCGGTTGTGTCATCTGTGCTACTGGGAGACCCTGTGATGTCAGATTAAGCGAGGAGATCTCAGGGTCTTCAGAAACGATCTCTGATCATCAGCTCAGTGAAAGCTGACGATGTTCTGCAGATCTCCCACAACCATCGCCGTCCACCTTCAGCCTCCGTCGGGTTTCTTAAAGGCGCAGCTCCATCCTTCATCCTTCCCCGGGTTTGTGCGTCACATCGAGGTCCCCCTCACATCTGGGAAGACGCTCGAGTACTGACACCGAATCGACCGACTGAGCGTCAGTGCGGACGGCGGGGAGATACTCGACGTTTCACGCGTTTGGGAGCGCACGGTGACCGGTGCTCTGTCCGCGGTGCTGCGGGTGTTCCCTCATCGCTTTCCAGCGCTCGTTTGGGTGGAGTCGACCCCGATTTCTGACACTGAAGTCTGACCGCGGCGCAGTTCAGGTGGGTGGTGTTACCGGCGCTTATATTGCAGCGCGTTATTTTGTTCGGCTGAAGGCTGGACGCGGTTGCAGAATTACGACATTTTTTCCATTTCTAACGATTCAAGATGTCGCGGCGTGACCGCGTATGGACGCATTAACAGACGCTTACCGACGCGCTTCTGCTTATTTCACCTTTCCTCGATGTTCGAGCCTCTGTCGAAGAGACGCGCCCGGGTTTACATCCAGACCGCAGGACGGTGACGGATGATCCCTCAGGTTTGGGAATGCTGGAATGGCCAAAAGCGCGTGAATGGAAAGATGGACGCGTCTGTACCGCGTCTGTAACGCATCTGTACAGCATCTGTTACGCGTCTGTACAGCATCTGTTACGCGTCTGTAACGCATCTGTACCGCGTCTGTACAGCATCTGTTACGCGTCTGTAACGCATCTGTACAGCGTCTGTAACGCATTTGTTACGCGTCTGTACAGCATCTGTTACGCGTCTGTAACGCATCTGTACCGCGTCTGTACAGCATCTGTAACGCATCTGTTACGCGTCTGTAACGCATCTGTTACGCGTCTGTAACGCATCTGTTACGCGTCTGTACAGCATCTGTTACGCGTCTGTAACGCATCTGTTACGCGTCTGTAACGCTTCTGTACAGCATCTGTAACGCGTCTGTACAGCGTCTGTTACGCATCTGTAACGCGTCTGTTGCGCATCTGTAACGCGTCTGTTACGCATCTGTAACGCGTCTGTAACGCGTCTGTTGCGCATCTGTTACGCGTCTGCTCTCCTGGCCGTTGGATTCCAACGGTCGACCTTTCACATTTAAATTTCAGAACGACCGTTGGGGCTCTCAACCGTCGATTGAGGTATTTAAATTCGGGCGGTTTTGGCGCGCCCGCGGGTTGACTGACAGGGTTCTGGAGATGTTAATAACAGTGATGATGTGAATCTTTCACTGACTCTGGATTTCATCACTCCAGCACATGCAGCTCACATGATTGTATTCTGGCGTTTGATATCTCACCAAATAAGCATAACAGATATCGTTTTGTTTTTTAATGTGTAATTTATTATGACATTATGAGCTATGAAACAGGAACAGGGTGCCACTGTATTGGGCTTTCCTCAGATGCTCCAGTGCTGTGGCAATGTTTTACTGTACTTACTGTACTGTACTGGTTTATGAATGTAATTTCAACATGGTGGATGGGTTTTGTCTTCTGTTACACATATATAAGTGGAGTCAATCTCGATGGATCATTAGGGTTATAAAAGACATATTATGTTCATGAAAGTAAATAGATACTGTAGGTAGGTAGTGTAATAGTAATAGGTAGTGTATCACACAGGTTCCAGTACAATGGATGGACCCTTATACATATAAAGTAAATTACATATATACATACATATACATATATAACAAGTGCTGTCGAAATGAATGGGTTTGTTTTCGTTTGCTGAGCACACAGACTTCACAATCTTCTGTGTGCAGGACGCAATCATGAAGGATGGAATAGCCAATAACAGCACGGCCAGCATCTCTCAGGCCCGGAAGGCCGTGGAGCAGCTGAAGATGGAAGCATGCATGGACAGAATAAAGGTGTGTGTGAAATCAAAACCCAATCGATTCATTCGTCAGTTCAGAAGTTGACACGTCTGGCCACTTAAGCAAACAGATGAATGTTGTAAAGGTGGCACAGTACATCTCTTCTTAGCAGAAACTTACTAAAGGTTTTTAACAAAAAACCGAAGGTGTTTTAACAAAAATAATGATATTACTTAAAACCTCATCAGTCACTCATGGTTCTCCTAAAACAATCACAGTTAGGATGAGGTTTATACTGTAAATCACAGACCTGTTTATTAAAAGTCATATTTCATAATGCATCATTTTGTCTGTTTAAAGTTGACTTTGTGATGACGGTAACATCCGGTGATGTTTTTCAAACAATGTAGTGAAATGGCTTCGTTCTCATCAACAATGTGACCAGAAGACTGGAGGTGTTTTAAGGACCCTTAATGTGGCTGTTAGCTGTGATTGACCGAGCTCATCTGTACACCCATGAGATGGAGAAATGGTTGAAAACAGAGACAGAATGAGTGTTTAGAGAAGCAGAGTCTCAACTGTGGATTCAGTTATTCTGCAGAGGTTCATCTGTTGTCTTTTGCAGATAGCAAATATTTTCTGAATGAAATCAGAAATCACCTCTGAATTATTTCAGCTAGATACTCACTTATTGAGCCTCACATGGAAGTGTTCTATTAACAATCAACAGTTATTTTCCTCATGGAGGTTCATTTTATCAAAACTAAACAGCATTATAACCCATTTCACTTCTGTAATCTGTCGTAAGTGAACTGTAAAACTGTTGGGAGGGACTTGGTTTTGTTAATGGGGATTTGATTGGATGGTGAAAGCGTCTCTATATAACAGATGATTGGAGGAGAGACTGAAAAATAACAGCCATGTCAGCAATGTTGCCTGCCATTGTAATGCTGTGAGTTGTGTTGACTTTTTAAATAGTTTGGAATAAAATGATCTGCTAAATGACTAAATAAGAACAGGATTGTGTCTAAGAAAAACAGCGATCATCGTTCAAAAGGTCATTAATCAAGAAAAGTGGATTAGGTAAATCAGGGTTCGTTTAATGAAGAGAGTTTCTTTCTGAATTCAGTGAATCACTCCAGAAGCAGAACATTGATTCATTGGTGGCTGTGATTCAGTGAATCACTCCAGAAGCAGAACATTGATTCATTGGTGGCTGTGATTCAGTGAATCACTCCAGAAGCAGAACATTGATTCATTGGTGGCTGTGAATCACTCCAAAAGCAGAACATTGATTCATTGGTGGCTGTGAATCACTCCAGAAGCAGAACATTGATTCATTGGTGGCTGTGATTCAGTGAATCACTCCAGAAGCAGAACATTGATTCATTGGTGGCTGTGATTCAGTGAATCACTCCAGAAGCAGAACATTGATTCATTGGTGGCTGTGATTCAGTGAATCACTCCAGAAGCAGAACATTGATTCATTGGTGGCTGTGATTCAGTGAATCACTCCAGAAGCAGAACATTGATTCATTGGTGGCTGTGATTCAGTGAATCACTCCAGAAGCAGAACATTGATTCATTGGTGGCTGTGATTCAGTGAATCACTCCAGAAGCAGAACATTGATTCATTGGTGGCTGTGATTCAGTGAATCACTCCAGAAGCAGAACATTGATTCATTGGTGGCTGTGATTCAGTGAATCACTCCAGAAGCAGAACATTGATTCATTGGTGCTGTATTCAGTGAATCACTCCAGAAGCAGAACATTGATTCATTGGTGGCTGTGATTCAGTGAATCACTCCAGAAGCAGAACATTGATTCATTGGTGGTTGTGATTCAGTGAATCACTCCAGAAGCAGAACATTGATTCATTGGCGGCTGTGATTCAGTGAATCACTCCAGAAGCAGAACATTGATTCATTGGTGGTGAACGTTGAGAGTAATGAGTAGGATTAAGTCTTATCATCTGACTGCTGTGGTGTATCTCATGTGGTGAACCCTCACACTGTAAGTGATCACAGCACATCTCTCCTCAACAAGCTCCATGACTCGAGTTCATGTTTGTGTCCCCAGCACACACACTGCAGGATCAGTTACACTGTGAAGTCCCAGTAGTTAATCATTTTATGCCTTAAAACTCATCTTCCATCATCATGACATTTCACTGTTTCTTTTATCCGGAAAATATTTTCTTCATTAAAATAGCTTGTATGAAACTCTACAACCTTGCTTCATTTAGTATACATGGAACCATGAATATGCAAATTATGTTTGTTATACTGTCTGTGGTAAACTGCAGTTTTGAGGAGAAATAGACACCTAGACATATAAACATTAAAACTTCACACAGGGTCTTAAATACTTAACGTTTGGGCTTTATTAAAGACAATAACTTTGTATGCATAGTAGTAACCATGATGCCACGTGATGCAAGGAACACTAATAGCTACATGAATGGAAGCAAAATGTACAAACAGAAGCAGAAACAGCTAGAAGAACACTCCTCTACATATCTGATCCTCTACATATCTGACCCTTTACAGATCTGATCCTCTTTAGATCTGATCCTTCAGATGGTATAAGTGACCAGCATTAGGAGGAGAGCAGTGGCCATTTGAGTGAGGAATCTTCACTTTCATTAATTCCTCAATCACACAGTTGAATGTAATGTGTGTTCATTAGTGGAACTCCTTCATCAGTGGCTGGTGCTGTAATTACAGACTCCTGCTGAGCTCCAGGCCCAGAGTCTCTCCTCTCTGGAATACTCTAACCGTCCACTAGAGTGCCACTGTTACAGCTTCCACCCTGTGGGGTTTCCCATGGACGTTTAAAAAATGTAGACCAGAGGTCTCCAGCGACGTCCATAGAGCTACAGAGTTGAGCTCCAACCCTAATGAGTCTCAACTGAAGCAGCTAATCAAGATCTTTGGGGCTGCTAGAAACTTTCAGGCAGGTGTGTTGGAGCATGCATACAGGAACATGGATTGGAGACCCCTGATGTAAACCATATAGTGTTTCCCAAAAGGTTTTCTACGGATTTACCATGGAATTTTGATATATCCTGTGCTATTTTGATTTCTTAGAATCCCCTCACACCTCAAGTGCTAAGCATGTGTGAGGATGGGAGATGTAGTTTTTCTGTGATGTGTGTTTGTCAGCATAATTTCTGGACCATCTGGCTCTGACTGTCACACACATCAGTGTACGTGACTCCTGTCCTCAGAACAGCTGCGTCTCTCTTTCAGCCATCATCAGCTCTCAAATGAATAACTCACACTGGAGCACAGTACATCCACATTCAGCTCATAAACAAAACAAACTTCCCATATCAACACAACTCACAAATAGATGTTAAAGGCAGGGTAGGTGATTTTATTCAGAAACAACTTTTGTTATGCTGGTTGAAAGTCTCTTCACATCTTATGACAATCACTAAGTAAAGTCTAAGCATGTTTATTTAAATATAAATCTTCTGTGGAAGAGGCAGGACCATTAAACGTTCATTCAATCATTGTAGTTGATCCGAATGCAGGGATAGGATGTCCTACTGGCCTGTCAAACTATGTATGTGTTCATGTGTTGGAGGGGGCGTGGCTTTGGAGATGCTCTGAAAGGAGGGCGGGATCTTATGCTTTTCACTAGCTAGCTATTGTTAGCCTCTCTGAAATCGTCTATCCTACCTTTAAATTAACATAGCAAACTAACCAGAAAAATATGAACATTTCCATTATTTTCTTAAAAGACGAAAATATATGAATAGTGCTATTTCAGAATCTAAAAATGTAAATTTTATAGTATAATAAATGTTATATTATAATACGTCATCATATGAATAGGACATGCTTTGAGGTATTATTTATGTCTGTACAACAAACAGGAAACGTTTTATACTTAGTGTTTGTTTAATTTACTAACCCGAGCTATGAGTGTAATAGTGACACAGTAACACATTTGACTTGAATTTCTGTCTTTATTTGTATTAAAGCTTCAAGGTAGTTTTATAAACCATGTTGGAATCCAGGGTTTGAAGTATGAACAGTGTATGAGATGTTTCAGTGAAGTCAGTGAAGTCTCTTTTACTGCATGAATCACAAGTTTTCCTGAAGGGAAATCATTTTAACAGACCTTTTAGAATCAGCAAGAGGTCATGAGAATAAAACCACTGTAGCTGGTTCAGGCACAATTTCTGCAGAATATAATGCACTGTGATAAATGTCATGTTTTGCCAATTTTATGCAGATGACATTTAAGAACTAAAGTCTCATCCCTGCCAAAACTCAGCTTTTCTGTGTTTGCATAGACTAAATATGTCCACCGTTCAGCTATTGTTACAGAGACTGAAGTACAGCTGTGTTAAAACATGACAACACTGCTCTCTCTCTGATAATGTTCCCACAGATAGGAGGCTTACTGAAAGGTCAACAAACACATGAAGAGAAACATCTAGTGTGGGTGTTTGTGTGTGCGTGGTCCTGGTTTTTAAATACATTATGGGGACCAAATGTCCTCACAAGTATAGTAATACCTGTAAATTTTGACCTTGTGGGGACATTTTTAGGTTCCCATGGGGAAACAAGCTTGTAAATTATACAGAATGATCCTTTTTGAAAATCTAAAATAGCAGAACGTTAGGTTTAGGGGTAGTGTAGAGGGATTAAAATATACAGTTTGTACAGTATAAAAGCCATTACGTCTATAGACATGAAAACCCAACGTGTGTGTGTGTCTAATTATACAGTCAACATTTAAAATGAAAACATAATTATGACCAATACCCGTTTACTTCTGCATACATGATCCTTTAAAGCTTTACTGGGTTAAAAAAAGAACAAAAACCAGTTACTCAGCAAAGTACATGACAGATCAGTGTTCAAAATGGTCTCACAACAGTAAGTTTATAATAATGATTTAAGCTTCGGATCGGATTTTACAGGAAATGCCAGTTTGGCCTCATTTGACTTATACATATAGAAAAGTACGTAAAGTAACCTGCAGTTCAGACGTTTTTTTCATTGTTAATTATGAAGTTTCGTCATTAGCGTTCATCTCGTAAATACTGTAACTGCAAAACAAAAGTGAAAAGTACTTAAAGAACCAAGATCTTGCATTACAATAATTTCAAAACTGATATCTGAATTTCATGTTTTCAGGTATCTAAGGCTGCTGCGGACCTGATGGCTTACTGTGATGCTCATATACGAGAGGATCCGCTGATCGTACCTGTGCCGGCATCTGAAAACCCCTTCAGAGAGAAGAAATTCTTCTGCACCATCCTCTGAGGCCGGGCTGCGTCTCGGGTTCGGCCGTGAGGTTTCATGTCCCTGGCTGCTGCCGTTGAGCTGTTTTTGAGTGGCAGCCACATCTGTTGATGGTTCTGTCCCTCCTGGAGGCCTGTGGGGGGTTTGGGGGGGCGTCACTCAACTGGCAACACAGTCAGAGTGTTTCATGTCTCGTTCAATAGGTTTGTTATTGCTTCGTAATTAGAGAACAGCCTTTCTCACTGCTTATGAGATGAGAGAATTTTGTGTTTCGTTTTGTTTTGCTTCATATCTTGTGCCACAGTGGAAGATGAAACCCTGATGGGTGGCCATTTTGTATTTAGACATTTTTATAAACGTAGACATCATCTTTTCATATGCAGTACACTACCAGTCAAAAGTTTGGGCACATTAGACTTGAATTTATGTTCCTCATGAAATTAATGCTTGAATTAGTTTTGTAAACAATATAAATTGTGCCTATGTATGAATTATATATAAAATTATATATTATTAATTATAAAATTATATATATCAATGAATGAATAGCCAACACGTGCAGCACACATGGTTCAGTACTGTTAAATCATAATTCCAGAATTTATCTCATGAAGCCCCAGAGGAAAATTGATTTTACTCAGATATTGCTCTTTTATAGCTCAGGAGATTTGATGAAGATCTCAGTTGTGTTTCATTTAAGTCTCAACTTTGTCTCAGATGTTTCTCTCTAATTTGCTTTGGAGACATAAAAATAGAAACAAACTGAAGCAAATGTTAAAATACATTAAACGTTTGGAGCTGTAACATTAATGTAGATTGTAGATAAAATAATCTGGATTTGGTTAAATTTGATGAGAAATGATTGAGGTTATGTTGACATCTTCAATTATATTGACTTGATTGTAGAGCAAATCTGAGCTCAGTTTGAGACATTGTTAAAATCTCTTCTGAAACTAATGGAGACATTGGTGCGATTTCTGGGTCTTTTTCTCAGGAGAAACACAGGACTCCTGAGACACAGGAGACTTAACAAAAGTTTCCATTTGCTCTCCAGTTAATCTCACCAGCGTCTAGGAGAAACAACTGAGATATTAAAGAGATCTCATCTTTTCTTTCCTGTGTTGTGGTTGAGTACAGAACTGTAATCTAGGAACAGGGTGAAACCTCCAAAGAACTCAAAAACAGGTTTTGATTTTATTACAATGTTTTGCTCACTACAATATACCAATATACAGTTTTGATGGTTATTATTCTAAAATCTGGAAGTTAGTAATATTAAAGAAGTGGGTGTAGTCAAACTGTTGACTGGTAGTGTGTCTGTAGAATTACTTGCCCCATTTCAATATGATAATATTTAAGCTGTTTACCATAGAATTAGGATAGAAATGTTTAAGCATTTCTTTAAGTTAAACATGTCAAATCTTAAACCGTTTCCAAATTACATTGTGACAAACAGACCAGGGTTTCATGCCTCCATTTTTAAACCATGTAAACTTGATTCTTAATATTTGTAATGATGCCGTTTTATAACCCTCTAGATCTGGGAAATATATAATATTCTGAATCAGAGCAAATTCAGATTCAATTTAAGTCTTTTATTGGAAGAAGAATCTGTGTGCTTGTGTCTGAAGCAGTTTTGCCCTGGAGGTCTTGTGTTGAATGAAGGTTCAACTGTACAGATGTATTATTATCTGATGCCCCATCTGGCACATAGACTCAAGCGAGACGCATGTAACCGGAAAGACTAACCAGATTACCCAGCTGATTTCAAATCACACGTTAAACAGTTTTCCTAATCATATGAGCCGAGTACTGTGACAACACATTTTTCCTCTTTATCACAAAGCTATTTGGAAACCTGAACAATATTTAAAGGTGAAGTGTGTCATTTCTGCAGCACCAAATTGCCAAAAATGTTTTGCTACACACATTAAAGATTACATCCTTAAAAAGTGAGGGAAAAAGTTTTTAACTAAATTAATGAATTCTGATGCAGTTTGAAAAAAGTGAGACGAGTTTTGTGTCAGATGTGTGAGTGCTGTTGCATAAACCATCAACTACACAAATTGCTAAATGTAGTAGGACTGTTATTTAATTATTTTCTTAAGATATTAAATTGAATATTTTAACTACAAAAACATGAGATTAATTGCAGTTAAATAAGTTTAAAGCTGCAATCTGTAACTTTCACCTCTCTGTCGCCATCTCTGTTTGAAACATAAAATTGCAGGGTTTTTTATGTACTTTTCTTTAAGTATGTTGAAGTCAAATGAAGCCAATCTGACATTTCCTGGGAAATCAGACCATCAAACAGCTCAGATTATAAATCATTATTATAAACTTACTGTTGTGAATAAGGTAAGGAGTGTTGAAAACTGATCTGTTATGTACTTGCTCAATAACAGTTTTTGTTCATTTTTAACCCAAAAAGTTACGGGTTGCAGCTTTAACACACACCACCTTCAAACTAAAGCGTTCATCTCATTTATTTGAATATTGGTTGTCAATCTATTTAATGAAAACTTTATTCCATTAGAGTTTCCCACAATGCAAAAGTCCAATTCATTCAGTCAACTTCCTCTGAGTTATACATTTTTGTTTTCACGATCTCTGAATGGCCTTACTTAGGCTGGGCATGTTTAATGATAGTTTAATGATAGAGTGTTTTTGCCTGTCCTGATATAAACAGCAAGGCCTTTGACTGAAATGCCAAACAGAGAGCCTGCATGTTTACCTGCTGTGTGTGTGTGTGTGTGTGTGTGTGTGTGAATACAGAGAGATGTTTTTGAGTGCTAAGTACTGTGACTATGGCGTGTCCTGTACACTGTTATTTCACAGGCCTTTTCCTATTTAAAACAAACAAGAAAGCACAATGTCAAATGTTTTTCTTCTTTATATCACTGTAAATTTAGCCTAGCCTTTGCTAATTTATACGAAACAAAGTGTTATTATATTGAACGCACAGCACCTGGTTGAGGTGTTGCTTCTGTATCTTGTATTAAAGCCCCTGTGGGCAAAAGCAGGACGTTCTGTAGGTTGAGAGTCACTTTTTGCCACCCAAGAGTTCAGCAACAACTTGCAAATATCAGTATATCCAGTTAAAAATATAAAGATGCAGTTTTGCATGTGAGAGCCTTCGAGAAATAAACACAGACGGTGTATGTAGAGTGAGTATTTTAGAAATTGTTTAAAGATGACAGACTTACAAGGTCATGTTTATAATGCTGTTAATGCTCCATGTGTGAAATGAAAATGAGAATTAGCTGCTTATGAAGGTGGTTTTCCAAGCGAGTGAGTTATAACAAAAGAATTAACCATTTCTACAAAATGACAAATAAATTCCAAAATGTACATTGTCTTTAAAAACTACTATTACTTTATTTTAACGAGCATAACTTGCATGGACGAATTACCCTATTTAAATAGTAGAACTTCGAGATACATTGTAATTGAATCAATGCCTCTATGTCTGGATTTGTTGGTGCTTTTCTGCACTGTTCTCTTTTAGAAGTCTGAATGTGTAGATCTGTGCAGTTGTACAAATTAATTAAACATTTCAAAACTGTCTGTATTCAGTATTCATTTACCTGCATTGTGAGAATGATAAAGTTTTGTTTTGATCCATTGAAGCAGAACATTTCTGGCCGGCAGAATGCATGCATGCATCCTTTAAATGACTGAAAGCAAACCTGAAGGTCTGAAATGAATGAATATATTTGAGTTTATGTGTGTGGTCAGTGGAGACGCCTGGTGGCGCGCTGCAGTATTACAACCCACTTAATTCACACAAATCAATCACTCTTAAACACAATTACGGGAGACAGACTCGCAGAACAAAACATTTTTAGTTTAATGTTAAATGCAACAACTGTTTTAGGACCAGCAATCCTTCACACAGCATCGTACACAAAATACGACGTATATCTTGTTAAATACAAACATTGCACAATACAAACGCATAGCTGTGTCTTTTGTTTCGTATATTGGATTAATGAACACAAATGCGCTTTAATGTCAAAACGCGAAATTGCCCATCCCTGGTTTGACGTAATCGCCATGGCAACAGGGATTTCGCCGAACTACAGCGTTCGTGTGGAATTCAAACTACATTTCCCACAATGCACGAGCGCGGAGTGCCGCACTCCTATTGGCTCTCCGGCTCCGTCGTCATCAGCGCGCACTGAGACATGACGCGACGCGTCCGACTTGCGTGTCACTTATCGCGGCTCGGCGATGCGCGTCCCGACGCCGGTCCGCCCGGTTCTGTGCGCAACCCGTTAACCGACACTGACCGGATTCAGCGGTCCGTCCATGCGAAGTGTAGCGGCGGCGCTGCTTCCGTGTGCGATCGCGGTGCTCGTTCACTGGTGGGGCTGGACGGACAGAACCGCGCCGCTGGTGGGTCCCGGCTCGGCAGGTACCGATCAGCTGTTTGCAACTTCTTCAGGATCTGTAACACAGTTATTGATTTATATAGTTATTGATTTATATAGTTATTGATTTATATAGTTATTGATTTAGGGACGCGTTCATACGTAATCAATCGATCATATTTACGGCAGATGTTCAGAAATGTGACGTTTCGCTGATGCTCAGTGAAAACTTTATTAATGATTATTATTATGCTGATTATTATTATTATGAATGCATGTAAATATAATGAACAGGTGTTTACACATTTTGCAACAAAGTTCAGTCTGCTGAATTAGTTTCTCACTGAAAACTGTTTGGGGATCTGCTGTAACTTGTTGACGGGACATGTTAAACGACTCTTGTATTATCAGTATTGTATTGTATTATTATTATTATTATTATAATTGTTTCCGCGTTTGTCTTCAATATTTGTTAGACGAGCAGAAGGTGCTGGTGGGAGTTTTATCAGCGCGGCATCATCATGAGCTCAGACGGGCCATACGAGAGACATGGCTGGGGTACCTCACACATCATCCTCTGTTCCAGGAACGGTCCGTATCTCACACATCCAGCACTACCTTCAGCCTCTCTGTCTCCGTCTCTGTTAGGCGTTCAGCGGGTATTTCGTTCATCGTTTTGGGTTCATGACGAGTTTAACTTGTGAACAATATTGTTGTGGGAACGAGCTGCAAACGCCTGTGACGTCATTCGCAAGACACTTCCCGTGTCCGACCCGACAGCTCGCATTATAAATGATGATTATAAACTCGCTGTTGTGAATCAGGGTCAGGTAATGAGTTTGTGTTGAACTCTGGTCTGTCGTGTACTTGCTTAATAATTGAGTTTTGTTGATGTTTAGACAAAACAAAAGTTACGGATTGCAGCTTTAAGATGTGCTGTGTTGAAACCTTTTCGGTTCAGACAGATGTTGATTTTTTTAAGACGATTGAATTACACTTGATCTTTGACTTGCAACTTTATTAAACCATCCAAAAATCCTTGTAATTGTGCCACTTGAATCATTTTTGCCTTGGGCAAATGCTTGTTAAAATGTGGGTCAAATCATGGTTTGCTGAAAGCCATACAGATAGGAAACTTATCTACTTGTTAATTGTGCATATTTTGGTTATACATTTATACAAAGTGTGCCGAGGGTTCTCATTAAAAGCTACAGTATCATGTTTTGAATATTTAAAGAGTACATATATCACGCTGAATGTAAATGTTTATTTCTAATGGTCAGAGAGGGTGGAGAATGCTCATAAACAAAGAGGATAAATTGCACGAATGCTACTAACATTATAATTGGATCTCAAGTACATGATGATAAAAAAAATGTAATGGGGGTTATATAAGAGTAATGAGAGATATCTTAATATAGTTATCTTTGGAAATTATACAAAAATGGTCTTTATATTATGTAACCATGTGGTAATGCCTAATGTTGTAGAATCCAGTGAAGTTAATACTTTAAAGTAAAGTGTATTTCATCTCATTTTATGATTTTCTTTTTTGTAACATAATGGAAACAAACCAAAAGATGAGAGTATTTATAACTAATGAATCATAAAGCTGCCATCCTTGCAAAAACTGCTTCAGATGATGTAACACTTAAAAACTAAAGACTCAAAAGAGCTAGACTAATGTTTTTACACACACTCACCAGCTAACAGGAAACGTTCTCAGAATGTTGGCTAACGCTTTCAAAAGTACTCTTAAAGTTCTCTCAAAGTTATTAAAAAAGTTTATGTTGTAACGTTAATAGAACTTGTAGAAATGCCCTGTCAGAATGATGCTGTGTTTATGATTTTCATTTGCATGTTTTATGAACATTGTTAGAGGCTGTTGTTTAGTCTGTGTGTTGTCTTAAAGGGTGATGGTGAAGTTTATCATTGGTGAGTCTGGATGCGCTGTACCAGAGGAAGATCGTGAAGATCCGTATTCCTGCACACTGCTAAACATCTCAGAGACAGGTGAATTCATCTCGAACCCTCTCAGAAATACACCTCCTAATTAAATCAGTTAATGATCTGTCTCTGAAATGAAAGTAGACAGTTTGTAGAGAATATGAGAAGCCTTATGCTACATCGGTTAGTAGTTAGCTTGAGTTTTCACCATTTCTTCAGAGCAGACTCAGGCGAGAAGTCGTCTTTGCTATAGGTATAGGGTTGCCCGATATTTAAGAAAAATTTGATCTGCAGTGACTGGTGAAATAATGCAATATTCAATATGTCAGTGCTTTAATTTTGTAAAATCAATTTAAATTATATTAAAAATATTTAAAAACTGAAAATTACATAACCATTGTATTGCACATTTGCCTTATTTTGATCATTTTGATATATCTTGCAGTCTTATACTTGGATTCGAGCTGTGTGTTTCCAGAGCATGTATATGCAGTATGTGCTTTAAAATTGTAGCGTGAACTTGGATTTTTGTCACCTTTAGTGTTTACTGGCTGTGAGATATCATGTGATTATGAAAGGGAAGGCTCACAGGTGTGTTAAAACACGATCACCACTTTAATCACTTTAGTCAATTCAGGTCGCAGCTGAATTTTCGCCGCGTTTGAAGAGCATGACGGTTTCCTGAACGATTCTTTTCAACTTTTCAAAGTGGTGATTGCAGGAACGTTACGCTGATGAGAAGATCCTGTGTGACTGGTAAAGTGTTCCAGAAACATCTGCAGGCTTCTGGTTCTCTCATCTGTCACGGCTTTAATTGGCTTTTGTCTCGAGGATGAGAGAGCGGTAAGCCTGGCACTCGGAAAAACTGGAATAAATGTCCCGTTTCCCTCTTAACGACTGTGTTCTTCCAATTGATCTCCTGGGTAATAAACGACTACTTTCTAATGAAGAGCGCCTGTCGCTCAGATGAGCTCTGAGTGGACGAGTGTCTTGAAGTCCCCTGCAGTGAAAATCAAGTTTATAATGTTTTATATAATGTATTTGTATTATGTGTCTGTAGTGTTTTTAAAATGCTTAAGAGACAAACCATGTGCAAATTCATCAGTATTTTCTCCTTAAAACTGCAGTTTATCAAAGACAGTCTCAAAAACAGTTTGAAACCACTCCCATGTGTTACATCACAAACATGTTGTAACCAATCACGTCAACGAGTGGACCGAGTAGATCAGGTCGTCTGAGCTGGTGTGTTTGAGGTGGAGGCTAATTTGCATATTCATAAATCCATGCATAATAAATGAAGCAGGGATGTAGAGATACAGTCAACCTATTTTAAGAAACAAAGAAATTGTTTTCACAGGAAAAAGTGTAAATGTGTCATTTTAATGATCAGAGATGAGTTTAATGGGATGAAATTGTCAACCACAGTGCTGGTGTTTGGATTATCATGGTTTAATATACCTCTGCTGCACACACTGTCCTGCAGAGACTCCTGATTCTTTAACTTGATCATTCATTTCAGGGCTGCAGGATATATCGAAATGATCAAACTATCAGAGATGTGCGGATTGCAGTGGTTTGCAATAACTAAATCATTTTAATGCTTAAAATCACGTATAGATCAGTGCAGAGAGACCGGCACACGTGAGTCAGAATATTTGTTTCTTTTCACAGAAAGAGTGTGAAACGTGTATGTTGGTTATACAATTTTCACTGTTTAAATATAGTTTAACGTCATTTAAATTGATTTTACAAATGTAAAGCATTATCTCATGAAACGTCTTCTCAGGTGACCTACAGTCAAGGCTGAGCAACAGTTTGAAGAGAATCTCGCTTAGCAAATTAGTTATTTTTTTTCTATATTTAAATTATAGTAGTAGTCACTGGTCTATAAAATGAGCAGACATTAAGTAACATATATTTCTTTACTATAGTAAAAATGAGGATTGTTTCCAAACACATTCTCAGAACGATTTTTGTTCCAGCAAGTTGACACACATTAACTGTGTAATGATCCCATTAACCTGCTTATCCATTGAACATTAAATCTGCTTTCAGTCTCTGGGCAGGAAATGGCAATACTGAGTGTTCCTGATACCTCTGTGCTGGTACCGTCTGACGTCTCCACACTCAGTCTGGACTTTAAAGTCCTTCACTCTGTGGTGATCACTCAGCTGGGTGTCTTTCTGAACGGGCCACAACAGGATTTCAGGGGTGACGTTACTGTACGTCTCTTCCAGGTGGACCAAGAGGTACAACCACAAACTCACAGCAGCCTGTTAGTGCTTATTGTCACCTGTAACTTCTGTAATGTTGTGTTAAGCGTGTGTAGAATTAGGCAAATGTCTGGGGTTTTTCTCAGAAGTTTAACATCACTGTTACGGTATATCACAATATATTCACTGTTGTTAAAAATTCAGCTCAAGCGTGTGTGTTGCTGTGGCTCAGTTGGTAGAGCGTTAGCAGCACAAAGGTTGTGGGTTCGATTCTCAGGGAACACATGCTGATAAAATGTGAATCCTCAATGCACTGCAAGTCACTTTAGATAAGTGTTTGCCAAATACATAAATGTTATGTAAATATAAATGCGTGTTTTATGTTACACTGTTGTGTAATAATAAATCAGATCAAATCTCATTTGATTATTTTCTCTTTATAATCAAAAACTGATGGATGCAAACCAAAACATAAAATTAATCATACAAATATATAAGTCTGGTAATAAGTAATGTTATAAAACAGATTCTGAATCCTGATTGGATGAGATGCTTTCAAACCACGTTGCTAAACGAAAGACAAAAACTGGAAACACTCGCCTGTGACACAGTTTGCAGAGTTTGCCGTCATTTTCTGCTTAGTGTTCGGTGTTTTAAAATTGTTCAATGGTTATATCGCGGTGTAGCAAAATCTTTACTGGTTGATTTATTTGTTTTGTCTGATCTGTATATACTGTCATTTCACTTAGGCTTTAAATAGAAAAATGATATCTTGTATTACAATATCTTTTTAAAACTTACGATTAAAGTCATTCCATTTGTTCCTGCCACAAGAGAAACCAAAAATATCCTGTCGGCTTCTTCGGGTAAGTTTTCATCATCCCTGGTGAAGTTCCTCATTTATTTGATGAATGTAGTGGAGGTGACGGGGGGCAGGCGATACTGCGCTGAGGTTAGATGACGTTTCGTTCACTCTCACAGGCTGTAGAGAGAATCTGTGAAGAGCAAATTATATAAAGTCTGTCAGCTCAGCTGAAACTTGAACTGCTTTGATTGTTAAGTGATGAACGCAGTCATGTGCAGTTTGCAGTCACATGCTCCAGATTAACATACAGTTTGAGAGCAGTCACTGCGATCACCAGCGCCTGATTCAGGGCCATCGTTTGGGGTCAGGGCACTTAAAGGGATCGTTCACCCAGAAATGTAAATTCTTCCATCATTTACTCAATTCCATGTCATTTCAAACCTGTATGACTGTTTTGCTTCTGAGAAACACAAAAGAAGATATTTTGAAGTATGTTGGTACCCAAACAACAGTCACCTATTGACTTCCATTGTATGAACTCAAAACAACTGAGACATTTCTCAAAAGATCTAGTTTTGTGATCCTCAGAAGAAATAAAGTCATAAAGGTTTGGAATGACATGAGGAAGAGAAGTTCATTTAGGGTGAATATCCCTTTAAATATGCCTAATATAAAGAAGAGAAACCAACAGAATCAAAATGATAAAGCAGGTAGTTCATAGCTCCACCGTTCAGGCAGTTCAGACTTTAAACGCTCTGTTTTTGTTCTGCAGTTTTCAGAGAGTTTCAGGAGCACACATTGGCTCGTGTGTTTTAGTTCTGGGATCTGTACCCTCGGCTGCAGATGTATTCAGTTGTCACTGCTGACACTCTGCTGCTGTGTTTGAATGATCTGTGTGTGTTTCTTGTTTTCAGGAGGCGATTGTGATGGCTCGCTTCAGCACCCTCAGTCCAGGCACACGCGTGGGTGGCGTGTTCTATAAACCCGTGGAGCAGTTCATTCTGCCCAAGGTGACGCGTTTAGAGCAAGCACAGCCTGCATTTACTGAAACCACCAACCACAGTTTAAACACTGTTAAAGCAGTGAACGTTGAATAGCATTTCCTCTCCGAGTCAGTCTGGTGTTTCTCTGCAGGGTTTTGAGGGAACTCTTCTGTGGCAGAGTGAGGATTCATCAGCCCTGATGTCTGTCAACACATCAGCCGTCCATCTCAATAACGGAGGAGGTGTTCTGAAGTTTGGATCTGTGAGAGCATTATTTTTTGTTTTGCTTACAATTATTGTACAGTTTCATCTTAATGATAGGGTAGGTAATTTCAGAAAGGCTAGCAATAGCAAGTTAGCTTTGAAAGTGTAAGACCCTGCCCTCCCTTTAGAGTGATCTCCAAAGCCACGCCTCCTCCAACACATAAAAGCATACATAGTATGACGGGCAAGTAGGACATCCTTTATTAGCATGAGCATTAGATCCGAATCCAGTGATTGGATGAACATCACTGCAGATTCTCTGCTTTCTACAGAAGAAAAATATTTTTTTAAATGGGCTTGCCTGTGTCAAATTTGCCAGTAGTATAATAGTAGGATGTTTGTGTGTGGTTGCCAAGGTGTTGCTATGGTCCATGCGGCTATGTATGGTGGCTTACTGGTCCAAAGTCCAGAGCCCAAGTCTTTACCTTTCACTGTCTGGAGAAAGAAATTTTAAATGTGATGACTTAATTAGGAATTAGCGCACCTCTCCTCAACAGTCCGCAAGATTTGAAGGTATAGTTTATGATTTTAGCACCAGCAGTGGCGACATGTTAATTGTGTTTTTCTTCAGATAGAAGCTGGGACTCTGCCTCACAGGAGCGCTCTGGGCTTCCCCGGGCTAGCTGGAGGATTCACGTTTTCAGTATACGGTAAGTCAAGCTAAATGTTGTAGCGTTTGCCTGTTTTGTGATTCAGATGTGTTTTCATGATCGATAAAATGGATTTATGACACAGACAGAGCACAACTTCCAACTATCAATTCTAAAACCAATTCTATTTATTTATTATCTCAGTCAGAAAAAACAGCATTTTGACAAACAGATTTAAATTGGTTAATGCAAGAAGTAAAATACAGTAAAAAATTATGGTTTGAAATAATAAAGGTTTTTCACTGAATGAACAAACAAAACATTTCATGTTTTATGTACAGTATAAGCACCAGTATAACCATAAACCACAATATGAATGTTTTTTGGTGAATATTCTTAAGTGAAAATTACTATTAAAAATAAATCATGGAAATAAATCAAATTGAAGCACTGAAGTTTAAATCAAAGACTAATATAACGTCTCTGTCTTAACACTCAGAGACTCACGAGAGGATTGTGAAACGAATCTATTTTTAACAGTCATATAAAAAGTGCATTAAAATCATTGCGCTTTAAATGGTGCTGTTTAATTTTGCATTACTAGAAAAAAGATTGTTTTAAAATATTTCCCTCAGCCCTTTCCACTGGTCTGATTGGTTGACTTCCATTCGTTTTTATCTGCTCTGCCCTATTGTTCCTCTCCTCTCTACCTGTGATTATATTCCTGTTTCTCAGATGTGGAGGTGTTGTCTGAGCTCGTGCGTGGGCGAGAAGAAAGGCTGCGGAGTCGCTCGGCCCAGCTGAGAGAGGAGGACCGGGCCCTGCGCGAGGAGAGCCTCAGACATGGAGACATGGTGTTTGTGGATGTAGTGGACACATACAGAAATGTGCCTTTAAAATTGCTGAAGTTTTACAAATGGTTGGTGTGTTAGCATCACACTCTAGCAGCTGAGATACAGGAAAGCTTCACTGATTTCTGTGAGGTTAAAGGTTTTTAATTACACTTGTGAATTCCTCACACGAGCAGGTCGGTGGGAAACGCTGACTTCAGACTGTTGCTGAAGACAGATGATGATTGTTATATCGACATCGACACGGTCCTGCTGAAGGCCGAGCACAGACGACTGACGCAGAGAGGCTTGTGGTGGGGAAAGTGAGTGAGGGGCTGTTTCATACCTCATGTCATTTCCTCTGTGATCATTTACACAGTTAAAAACAAAATTGTTTAAAGAAACTGGGCTGACTGGACGTCCTGATGACATCACAATCTTTTCCACTGTCGTCTTTAAAAATGTGATTTAAGTTTTTTGCATAATATTTAAAATACATTCAGTATTTTGTATTTAAGGAATTCTTCTTAGCGAGATCTTATTGCTTTTGTCGTTTTATTATTTAAGTTAGTTATTTTTCATTTTGCTGTATAGGGTGGATTCATTTTTAAGTTAATAAATTTAATGCATCAGTTTAAACTTATTTCGGTTTATTGCTAAGGCAACATTTCTTATTGTCCTTTAGTTTACAGTAGTTATGCTTATGTTTTATTTGATTTAAGTTAACAGGAACGTTCCAGTAGTTGGGGTTTGAATAAACTATAATAACCTTGAAAAGAATATTATTATGACCTGACGTCAGGAAGCGTCACAAATCATTGTGCGTGTGTGAGTGTTGAGTTGTGTAGTGATATTGACAGTAATGAGTCTCTCAGTTTCAGACAGAATTGGGCTGTTGATCGTGTTGGTAAGTGGCAGGAGCTGGAGTACTCCAGTCCCGCCTACCCAGCGTTTGCCTGTGGATCTGGATACGTGGTCTCCAGGGATCTGGTGGAATGGCTGGCCAGCAACGCTGAACATCTGAAGGCTTATCAGGTACGTCTGACGTTCTTCTGAAAATGCTGAACAGATGCTGCTGTTTTTACACACTCAGTGTCCCCTTTCATTTTGATTTGTTGTCACAACATTAATTCACAACATTAATTTGACATTTTTATTCTAAAATATTAAGAATGAGATGTGTCTAAACTTTGATCTGTTACTTTGTATTAAGAGCACATTATCAACTAACAAAGTCAAACAATTTTAGATAAATCAAACAATGAAATATAGAACATTCTCCACTGTTCCTAGATTACTAATTGGTCAATGTTTAAATATAATCTGTCTGTGTGTTTATGTGTCTTTGTATGTGTGTGTGTCTTTCTGTGTGTATGTGTTGTGTGTGTCTTTGTGTGCGTGTGTGTGTTAACAGGGAGAGGATGTCAGTATGGGCATTTGGATGTCTGCTGTTGGGCCCCGCAAATATCAGGTGAATGAAAAATTAAACCTGTTTCACATACAGTGAGAGTGTTTGTTGACTCACGTCACAGTTAAAAACGTCTGATTAGATCAAAATGACCATCATTGTTAGAAATAAATCAGAAATGGTGTTAGAGTGTTAACCTCTTCTCAGCCACTCCTGCGTGACTGGGAATCAACTTGTCAAGATGAAGTGGACAGATGTTCTCACAGAGTGTCCACAAGTGTAGATCAACACACACAAACTGTGGACATGTTCCACTCAAAAATGACAAACACAAAGTGTCCAAATCCAGTGTATCTACAGATAAACCTAGTGTTGTGAATTAAACCATGCCTCTTTTATCTGCCTCTGTATGACTGTAAATTGGTCCTGAACACAAATTGCTGGAGTGGATGAGGAGCGTTCTCACATAATTACACTGCAGACGTTAAGCGCTGATTTGCACAGAAATTGCATCGCTGCGGCGCGACTGCTTAAACATTGTCATTCTTTATTTGCGCAGTTCATTTAAATAATTGAGGTGATTCTAATCTCTGTTAGTTTACCAGAGGTACTACAGTCTTGTGTGTTTGCAGGACTCGGGCTGGTTGTGTGAGAAGGACTGTTACATTGATATGCTGTCATCACCACAACATTCACCGCAGGAGTTGCGCTCCCTCTGGGACAGAAAAAGGAGATGCGAGGACCCCTGCGGCTGTGCCTGGGGTGACCACTGACGTCACGGGACATGCTTCGCCCACCAAACGAAAAGCCACACCCACACCGCAGATGAGCCACGATCATCTCCTAGATGCTGCTGCTTTGGACAAACGTTGATGTGCATGTTTTACAATAAGCACCGGAATGTACATAATGATGTGCGGATGACTGAGGGCTTATGTTTTCTCCTTAAAATCCGGTTGGTTTGATATGAGCTCTTGATTTCAGACGAAAGATTCAACAATTTCTTCACAAATGAGAGCGTGTCAATATGAAACATTATCTGTTTTTACTTGTCCTTCATAAGTCTTTATAAGAGTCTTTCACTGGTCTTATTCACACGCTGGCTTTGTAAATCCAGCATCAGTAATCAGAGCAGCTCTTGTTTTTTCTGTCATGTGTGTATGTGTCATTTAACTCTTCCTAAGAGGGACATTATCGTTGCTTCTTAAAATCGCACACAAAATGACTCTCACTGCTTTTAACTTAGCTAGAAGTGCCAAAAGTGTTGACATGAAATCTTTCACTTATGAAGAGTAAAACATTACAACAGATTGCAAATGTGTTTGTTTGTTTAAAAAAGTTAATTCATCATCCTGCTAGAATATTCAATATTATTCTATAGCTGACCAGTGATTGTTTTATGTACCATCATACAACAATTAATTCTTCTTTACTTGATTAAAGAAGCAAAGGTAATTTCAACTTGATGATATGTGTTTGTATAATGGAGTTGAAATATTTAAGGAAGGTTATTGCTGAGTACTTGAATTGTAGTTAATGGTGTGTTGCAGCAGTCGGCGGTCACCGTTCAAACTGTTTATCTTTTTTTACTAATGTAAAACTGTCTTATTGTTCAACTCTGCATATATCACAAACGTATTCATATCTGAAATTAGCTATGACGGATGTTGTTTTTCATCTCTCAGTAAACCTCTGCTTGTGGTCCTGTTTGAACCAGCGATGAAAAGAAAGTTATATACAGAAAATGAAGTTATGTAACCTCGAAACAGATGAGAAACACTTTTTCTCCAGTGCGTTTATCGACTGTTCAGTCCCATGAGACTCTGAGTAAAATCATTGTGAAGCCTCCTGCATCTATTCCTGTATGGTTCTCCTGGTGCTTTAAGTAAAGCTGGTCTAGGAACAGCAGAAACTATTCTAAGCCTCTTTTGACAGCTCAGCCCTACATTTTCCCTTGAAGAAATTTCACTTAAAGGAGCCGTCTGTAGTTCAATCCCATCATTCATTCTAAATGAATTATAAAGCTAAATAAATGTTATTAAATAAATAAAGCACAGTTAGAAATGTTCAATAATCTCAACAATTTAAAGGTAGTTTGAAGTTTATAGATCTAGTTTTAATCAAGTCCAGTTTTAATACTTGGCCTTGAGTTGTAGGGATGTAAGCTTTGCTAGGGTGTTGCTAAGGAGTTCTGGCTGGTTGCTATGTGGGTAAAATGAGTAAAGATTGTAGTATAGTTCCTATTTAATAACATATGTACTTAAAACCAAATGTATTTTTTATTTGCATGGTGTCTGTTCTGTAAAACATATTTCAAGAAGCTAATTTTCTATATAAACTCAATTATGAAAATCTTATGTGGCAAGTCAATTCAAAGGTTTCTAAACTTTATCTTGGGACCAATCCATGTTTTGAAGGTCCACAGACCTGCAGAGTTTAGTTTCTGTCAGTCTCAAAGATCTTGATCAGCTGCTTCAGGTGTGATTCATTAGGGCTGGAGATCAACTCTGCAGCTCTGTGGACCTCAGTGGAGATCCCTGATCTGGAAGATCTACACGTGAATGACTTCATCACTGGATAATCGCAGCATGTTGAGCTGCTCACATCTGCATGAATGATCACAACTCTCCTGGTCAAGCTGGTTTCAGTGGCTACACGGGTAAGTTTGGGTTTAGTCTGGGCTCAAGTAGGTGAACTGGTTTAAAGCATTTTTTTCTAGAAATGGTAACTCGCTACAGGGCTAACTTACTCCTGAACAGGTTTAATTCTGGTTAAGAGAACACATCCAAAATGCACCAAAATGTCACCAAATCAGCAAAATTATAAATGCAGTTAAACTTTTAGTGTTAATAATAAGAGCATAAATGTATCTAGGGATAAATGCATTTTAATATCTATTTTATTTTACAGTGTTGCGACTGAAATGCTTTAAACACATTTAAAGAGCAAATGGTTACCTTTTTATAGTAATATTAAAGATAAAGTGGGATAATAGTTAATGGATAAAAACTTAAAGATTAGTTTCAGGGTCAAAATATATGGATTAAGACAGATGAACTCCTAAAATAAAAATATATTCAATCTCATCAATAAATGACAGAATATCTATCACTCATGCCATCTGTTCTTTATGAGAAACCAGATGTATATGTACAGTAGACTGTAGAAAACAGTTTATTCACAGAAGCAATAAAGACTAACTAACTAACTAACTACATGTAGGATGTGACCTCAATGTTGACTTCTGGAATTTTATTAAAAAACACACAACAGTATATTTAAACATTATAGTAAGACCAGTGACATGTCTTTAATGTTGTTTAGCGCATACAGTGATGAAACATTAACATAAAAATCAAAACCTGCTAAAATGTAAAAGACATTAAATTCACTTCAGTAGTGTTACAGTTTACTGACACTTTAATTCACTCTTATTAATGTGGATTCACATGTGAAAGTAAGGCTTCGTCACTAATTTAAAAATTCAGGTTTAATCTGATGGGATCACATAAGCATCACCATGAAAATTACATTTTCTGCAGCCTCCTGGGCACAATACGGCCTAATGTTATTAAACTATTTACTGGGAAAAGGCAATCAACTTATTTAACATTCTGAGAAATGGGTGAATCTAATGCAAAAACATAAGCAGAGGTAACATTTCAGCCCAAATTCAATGGAAAAATGCACGCTTCTTTTGAAAGAACATGAAGCCTGTTTTTAAGACCATTAACATGTTTTGCATGGTGACCTTATTTTCAGGATTTATTTTCTTTATGCAAATGGGATACATCCTAATGTCAGTTATTCAGTGTTTTTGTCTGTTTTAACTTTTATGTGAGCTTCAGTCTGCTTGTTTGACACTTCACAGATGATCATGGTTCTAAGTGAATCAGTGTCTATCAACACTAAAACCATACCAAACCATTTACTAAACATTTTCTAGATTAAATGCCAGTAAAATTCCTAATACATTATATATGCCAGTTTGAATGTCACATTTCACTCTCAAAAGAATAAAAGCAGAGAACGTTTGTTTCTCTATATGCTGTTTTTAATCAAGAAATGATTAAAAAAGCAAACTGCATTTAGGCCAAAGTGTTTCAGTCATGCTTCTTTTAATTTAGTGTAGGCTAAACTAACAAAAATAACCAATGCAATAACTAGCACAAAAAAGTCAAGGTTTCAGAAATCTAACTAGTGTGCAGATATGAGTTACGTGGGTCATTGTTTTGATGGGGTGACTGAAGTTTGAGCCCCAGGTTCTTCAGATCGGCTGAATGACGTTCTGGCTTCGGGCTTTTTATACATGTGACTCAGATGTTCCACCACAGCCTCCAGCTCTGGATTCCCTCCGAGCTCCGTGATCAGCCGGTATGCTTCCGCTTCCAGATCCTTGAGTGTCTGGCGGGTGTATGCAAAGGAACCCACCTTCTCCAGATAGTCGACGCAGTAGCGCTTGATGTCCACGTTCTCGGTGCGCTGGCGCAGAATATTCTGCACCTGCGTGCTCTCAGGACGTGACCAGATGGCGTGTATGGTGGGAAATGAGAACTTTCCTTCTGTCAGGTCTTCGCAGAAGCTCTTGTTGGCGCTGTACTCCTGCGAGTTCAGGTTGGCGTAGTCATCACGAATCTGGAAGAAAAGGCCCAGCGTGTCTAAAAGAGGCTTCAGGTCTCGTTTCCAGTCAGAGAAGAGCTGCATGAGTCCCACAGCGAGGCCGAACAGCCCGCCGGTTTTCTGTAGCACCATGGCACGGTACTCCGACTCGCTCGGGCAGGTGTATGTGTCACGCCAATGGATGTCCAGACCCTGACCGCAGTGCAGCTCCAGCAGCTGACGGGTAAAGACTCGCACGGCTTCTGGGTGATCTAGAGTAAGCACCTTTTCTAGACCCAAAAAGTAGACATAGTTGGCAGAGTTGATGACAGATGGGACGCCATAGATGCTGTGAGCGACCGGGAAACCGCGCCGCAGCTTGGAGTTGTCTTCAATATCATCAATCAACAGACTGGCATTGTGAAGCATTTCAGTCACCTCGATGATGACCTGTGGATTAAAAACACACTAGACGTTAAAAAAAAAAATCAAGAGTTCATCTTCACACATTAAATTCCATGTGAACCAGAAGTTTCAACCGACTTCGAGGGATTTGATTGGGGGTTAACAGCACTGACTCCACCCAAGCGGTCAGACCGACATCATAAGAGAAGGTCTGCTGTTACAGAAGGGAGGTACATTTTGATTCAAGATTACTAGGGCACATTAAAACTAACTTCTAAGACTACTCTAAAACATATTATCCTTCAGAAAGCTGTACTGCAAAAAATGGACTGCAGAGGGCAGCAGCTTAACACAGTGCAGTGTTGCGTGTGTCTCACACACAGACTAAATCAATAACATTTCTGTGTTTGGCTACATGACCAATCCTGTTAACTGAAGACAACAGTGATGATATCGGCACCTGTATGTGTACAGCAGAGATAATGAATTTCCTCAGTGTTTCCTCAATGATTTAAACACTGTGGGTAGCATGCTTAACATTCCTGTACATTGTTAATGAATGAACTAACATTTTTCCTCTGGCATGAACCCTAGATCAGTGCAGTGATTATTTCACAGTAATCAAATCTGCTGTGGAACCTCTACACAACAGATTAACATTAACATACATTTTAATCCCAATATAATCAGAAATTATTGTTAAAGCCGAGTCACTGAGCAACATGCAGATTGAGTCAGGGACACTGAAAACAGACAAGTGGAGAAATACAGACTTTGACAGAGCCATTACATCAGCTGATATCAGAATGTCTCCCGTCCAATTAGATCAGAAAACTGGAATAAACTGTTATCTGTGTGTACACCAATGTAAGTGACATTCATTATACTGTATCCCACGGCAGGAGACTGCTGGAACAGTTTCAAAATGATTACAATAATGCCATTTGTACAGCCATATTTGAATAAAAAAAAATCACTTGTTTCACACTCTGCCTCTTCACGCAGTTTTACAGATCAGATCGGATTATGAGTAGTGTAAATGTGATTCTGCCGAGTGTAAATACATGTGAACTCTGTAACATTTGCATTCAGTGCAGGACCTGCATATATCCGGTTTTGGAAACACATTAATGAAGTGTAACTGGAATGTGAAACCCAGTCAGAATCTGATCGATCAAACCTCAACGTGTCCAAGTGTAAACAGGCCCTGAGCATGTCTGTACGTATGTACTGTCTGTAAACTTACAAAAATATACTTCATATAAATATGTAAAATTAAATATTTCCACTTGCCAGAACATTAAATACCTCAAAACAAATGATACCTCAAAACAAATTGTTTGTGATCAGTGAATCTGTTTATATTGATCTTCTGTTCTACTCGTGCGCTGATGAACATATGGTGAACAGAGGGGAGGCTGGGTAACATACTCACTTGTTAAAGTAATCATTGATGACACCAGCGCTGGGGGCGGGTCAAGCCCTCAGGCCCCTCCCCTCACTTAACAGCAGGGCCAAGCAGTGTCGTGTCATTGGTTTAAAGACAACCTCATGTGACCTGTTGTCCCATATAACATATAACTACTGCAGTTACCATGACTGAAGTAAACAAAGCATTAAATCACAGCCATTTACTTACTGGTGGAGGCCTTGTCACAAAAAGATTAATTTAGCATCATTGAATCAACACGATTCACGATGAACCTTTTGATGGATTTAAACCGACAGCAATTCTGTTTTAAAACCTGTACAGACAATCCAGTCACCTCAGCTGAGTATTTCTTTAATACCGGCCAGACGTTACAACATGACCCTAATTACACAGGGTCATGAAATCTCATTTACATAAGCAGAGGAAGCACATTTACATTCATATAATAATTAGCCTAAATTTGTATCAAGCTCAACAGACATCTTTTTCAAGGGTGAGTTAATAATCCAATGTAGTGTTTTATGCTCCTTCATACATTGTTATACTGCAGAAGATTGTGTTAGTAAATGTCTGCCAGGCCATTATGTGAGTGAAGACAAAACTGCTACACAGCATCATGCTGTTTAGAGATGCAGTGATTATTACAATCTGTTAACAAGGGAGTCCAAAAAAGCCACGCCGCTCATGTACTGCACGTGCACACACGGGGTTGCGTTAAACCTGCTAAATTTCTTCTGAAACTCCTTACACCTGTTACATTTACTCATTCATCAGACAATGTCATCCATAATAACTCCACAGCAGTCCAGGTATCATTATCAGTGTGTTCTCCTGGACTCAAACCCACCATCACGTGACCATTTGTAATGCCACAACCTACCAATAAATTTTGTACAAATGTAACATGAACACAAAACTGCAGTATCAACCACCACCAGGGGGCATCAGTATTGGCATCTACTTCAAAAATGGTGAATGCAGGGAAAGGAAATCTTTCAGCAGAGAGCGAGTGTTGCAGAGCTCTGGGCAAGATTTCAGAGACTGAAAGAGCAGGGAGTTAACCTCAGCAAGTAAGTATCAACAGCAACCCCGAAAATCTCTCACAGTGCATTTAAAACATGTTTACTGTCAACTCTGAAAAATACTAATGACTGGAAAATGCCAGTGGAAGCCTGCTGGGCATGTAGCCAGAGACGTTCATATGTTTATCCCACAAACGTTTCTTACAGTGAGGTGACGCTGCAGACGCAGAAGGGCCCTAAAACACGTACAAAACACATCTCAAATTCACTGTGTGACAGCAGTAAGAACAAGCGTTGCTGCTGCGACGTGCCAAATGAAACATCTGGAAGGAATTTACACGGTTGAAGCTAGAATGCTAGAATATAGATTATTACTGAATTTGTCTGCATTCATGAAACCTTCATCATGAAACATGACATCATTCAAACAGCTTGTTTAAAAGTGCCTGCACTGCAGAAGTAAGGCCTTTATAATCAGTGTCATCTTCCTCTTTTACAGTAAGCAGAACAACTAAATCACTCAGTTACGGCTGAATACTGTGATCTCGAATGTCAATCTCACGAAACCCGTCAAAATAACGCCAGGCCATTATTTACTTAAAATAGAAAGAAAATGAGACATACTGGAAACAACTCCCCCATTCCTGTATTGTATGTGTGATATGATTCTACATTCATAATGATAACAACTATTTACATATCATGGTAATCTTTGCTGTACTGCCTTTAAGCTGATTAAAACAAAAAAACTTCACGATGTCCTGTAATACGGTAAACAAAGTACTACAATATCTCATGAGATTCACCATATAAAATACAACGTAAATGAAAAATAAATACAGAATCACAACTTAAAACCACATCCAGACACGTCATAATAAAGAATTTGTGAAGATTCTCTATGGAAATAATTATGGAAATATCTAAAAAAAGTTACCCAAATATTTCCACATGCAAAATATTACCATCAATTTTGGGCTGAAATGTGACCTAATTGTGTTTTCATGATGTTTTTTGGGCTCTTTATTCTTTTCTGACCTGTGATTGAAACGCAATGAACTCAGTGACCCAGCAGACACAGTAACTGACCATCTGGATCAGATGAGGTCAGCTCACTCGCTCTGAAGAAACACCCAACATTCCCAAAAACAGTTTTCAGGAAAACAGGATTTCTGCTCCTTTAAACCTCTACACACTGCAGGAACTGGGTCAGGCAGTAATTCCTCTGAAGAAACTGCGTTCAGCAACCACGTCCATATCTGTAGTATTATTTGGTTTGTGTCAGGCAAGAGAAACATTTGGGAATCCTGAGGTAAAGCCGAATCGTCTTTATATTTTTAAATGTGAAACTGTTTAATGCAACATGAGATAAAGTGAGTCCTGAATGAGATTTCAGTGCATTGTGTAAGCAGTCTGTCAGACAGACGCATGTTAATGACATGTCGCATGCTCAGTCATGCTGCTTTAGAGGAGTTTACAGGCAGATCAACCACACGGCCGAGAGAGAGAGAGAGAGAGAGAGAGAGAGAGAGACACACACACACACGTCAAAAACACAGTGTACACTGCTAATGAATCCATCACAATGTCACTGCAGCTGCTGCAGAATTGCAGGATATAGTTAACAGTTATTAGAACTGAAATCGATGACCTGCAGCTTGTTCATTGTAAAGCCACAGCAGCAAAAACTTTACCAACCTCAATAACGTATTAACAAAACACGTGAAAATAGACACATCTGTACCACAGCCTGAATTACATTCAATATTGCTTAATATTAATCTTTTGTTGCATTTCCTTCATTAGGAAATTCCTCATTTGCATGCAATATGTTTTAACGGCATATGAGATCAGAATTAATGCATCTCAAATGGAAGTGTGCGTGTCACAAGCTTTATGTTTACAGGGCATCAGTGCGTGCAGAATGCTGCGTTTGTAATGTAAAGTAATACTGGCTAAGACAGCTTGTGTGTTTTAAACTAATTAATCATTTACTGTTTAAAACCACTGTGAGCAAATACTGGTCAGCTCAGCCAAATGAAAACAGAATTAAGACTTCAGATACACCCCAAACCACATTATCACGATTTATAAATGACACTGCATGCAATGCACGGCACGCGCACACTGCATGCAATGCACGGCACGGCACACTGCATGCAATGCACGGCACACTGCATGCAATGCACGGCACACTGCATGCAAATGCACGGCACACTGCATGTAATGCACGGCACACTGCATCTAATGCACGGCACACTGCATCTGTGCCCTGGAACTGCTCAAGGGCAGTGTTCTGTCAACAGCAGCTCCTTATTGTAATTCAAGTGATCTGCCCAGAATGAACCTGTTCTCTCCAGAAAAGGAAATAACTTTCCAATCATAATTACAAGTTACGCAATTACTAAATTGACCATAAAGCTTCACGTTAGCAAATGAAGGCATATTTATCATTCTCTTATTAATCAAAACCGTCCTGTAGTGTCAAAATATGAGTAGCAGATATTTTCTGCCTACTTGAGGCTAATCGGGTAAATGATTTTCACTTTCAGTTTCCTTACTGTCACAAAACCAAATGACTCCAGCGGTCTGTCAAAACACACAGTAATTATGAACGGACAGGTGAAAGAAGCAGAACATCTATAATGAGGCAGGAGGGAGTGACTTTCTCTGCGGGTCTAACACCTTGATTTATACATTCTAATAGTAAGACAGTTAGTTACTGGCTTGTCGATTGATTTAAATCTGTGTGGACTCGTGTAGTAAATCTAAGCTACATTAATGTAAATTAAAGGTGTACCGATGTTTCACAGGTTATAAATGTGTGAATTATGACACTGGGGCTCTGTAATAACACACTGTAATTTGGGATCTGTACAGCAGAATAGCCTACAGTATTTAATAAACTAACTTTACAGTGATTCAGCTGCTCCTGCACCTCAGGCTGAATTACAAACATCCAGGAGGGAAGTTGTTTTCCATTCACAATATCAAACAGACGTGCACACTGAACAGACAGCAACCAAGAAACTGTGTTACTGACACGAAGCGCTAACTTCCCCTGTCTGAAGAGCTTTAATGAAATATTCAGGATAAACGGAAAGCAGTTCAACAGCATGTTGAATGTGATGCGACAGGCTTAACCATGAACACAAGCTCTGACAGAGATCAGCTGATTTACCGCCAAGAGAGTAACGTGCTTAATCACGGCACCAGTTATGAGTTCATCACTTCCAATAGCTCTAATACAACTGCTTTAATGTTTTAATACAACCGAATAAACGTAATTATTTAACAAAAATTAAGCTGCAGTCTGTAACTCTAATGTCTGATTGAAACATAAAACTGCAGTTGACTTTACATACTTTTCTTTTGCTATATTGAAGTCAAATGAAGCCAAACTGACATTTCCCAGGAAATCAGACCTGACAGCTCAAGTTATAAATCATTATAAACTTACAGTTATGAATCGGGGGAAGATAAGGAAATTGTGTTGAACACTGATCGGTTACGTATTCATGATGCAAAAAAATTCACAATTTGATTAATGACAATAATAAGTCAGAGTGACGTTTATAAGTTAAGTTTTAAGTATGTCAGAACCTCAGGCGATAAAGTGTGTATGATTCCAGTGTTGGAGTACTTCCTCCTCTCCCAGGTTAATATTTAGAAACGAGAAATTCAAAGCGTTTCTCTTTTACACGACTCAGACTCTAAACATCTGTCAGCATTACATTCAGAATCAACTGCTGTAAGCGCTACTGCTGAATACAAAACAGCTGAATTCCCTGAACTGCCAAAAGTATGCATTGGAATTCTGTTGTTTCCACTCACAGAAATCCAGCCAGCGTATGGTTTCATAGCTATTACAAATCTGTTAGACTGTTTAGCATTAGTATGTACAGCTGTGTTTCCTGCATTGTTAGCATGACAATAAGATGAAGGATATTAAGGATATTATTATTATATTGGGTTTGTTCATATTTGGCATTATGCATGCATTTAAAAAAATATTTCAGCCCAAAAACTGTGATTTTTACTGCGAAGCACAAATTCACAAGCATTATAAAGGTTGTATGACTTACTGAATGTACCTGATACAGTCTTTACAAGCCATCAGATTTAGCCTTATTTTACTCCCACTATTTAACTTATAATTACCTACCATGTAAGAACCAGACCCGTCACATTCTGTGTAACATCTCTTTCTGTTTCACAGAAATGAGTCAGTCATTCAGGTTTGGAAACGAGTGAGTAAAAAATCACATTTTTTAATTATTTGGTGAACTATTTCTTTAAGAGCTTTCTGAATCCTTTCTGTGCATTTCTCTGTCTCTGTCCTGTAACATTACCCCACATATGAAAGTCTGAAAGCCAGAACTCTGAAAATGGCCTGTGATGTGATGGTTAAACCTATCTGCATTGATTTTTTGCAGTCTCTGCCACGCCAGTGGAGAACAGAGCGAGAGGGAGAGAGCGTGAGAGAGAGAGCAGAAAATGTGTAGTCTGCAGAAGAACGGCTGATGTAGAAGCTGATGACTCTGAAGAGACACCACACACAGTCAGTGATCTTCATCTGCATGGACGCAGGTCAGTGGGGTGTAACCAGGTGTGGAAATGAGTGTGGGCAATCACTGTGGGTGTCTCGCCATCTTCACACTGGTTTTCAGATGAATGACATGCAGAACACACACAAGTCTTCCAGATTCCCACTGAGGGCCGGTTACCCCACTGATGGCTTTTTGGGGCTCAGATCATTGAGAGAAATTAGATCATAGGAGAGCTTTCACAATGAATATCAAACCTCCTCGATTCACACTGTGTGCTTCAGTTCAAAACAGTTTGTCGTCTTTATAAACAACACAACACGTCTTACCTAACACAGTCAACCACACAGACAATAATCAGCTTTCTAGATTTAAAGCCAACATTTGTTTCTGCGGTTTTTAACAGGAAACAAACAGAAGTTTTAAAACTGGTCACACTGCCCCAACAAATGACATTTTAAACACTGGCAGCTGGGTTTAGATGATTAGAAAACACAATGTCATTTTCACTCTGTTCCTAAAACACTAACAGTGTGGGAATTTGGTGTTTACATACTTCTTAGCAATCCATAATCTTTAGTTTTGTCATACAAAAAAACCCTCTTAATTCTTTGATAGCAACAGTGAAGCCGATTCCTGATAAACTCTTACCTGAAGTTTATCCTCTGGGACATTGAGCCAGTGGTTGAATGCTTGAGAGAGCTTCGTTCGCACTTGTTTTCCTAATCAAATACGAGATGAAAGATGTGAGCTGATATGTTCCAAAGAAAAGGGAACAAAATAAGAAAATCAGAAAGAAAGAAACCTCTAAAACCAGTCAAGAACTTGCCCCAGTTCATAACAAAATCACAAGACCTGAAACCTTTATCCTTATACTTTAAACTGTTATTATCAATGTTTGATTACCTTAATGCTAAATATTAGGTGGAGCTTAATTACCATGAAAATAAAGAGCAAAGAAATGTTAAATGTGTGGGGGTGTAATGTGACATGATGTTTTCATGAGGTTTACTGAGTAAGTGAGCTGATCCCCTGATAAACATCTGTATTCTCTCTTCGTGGCAGAACTCTGCCTGTCACTAGCTGAAATAGTTTGACTTCAGTTCCTCTCTGACATCAGCACAAGCATCTCTGCATCATTCTCACAGGGTTTGTGCACACTCACTAAAGAGATCATTAAAATTGCAAAAGGATGACAGGAAAACAACAGAGCGTGCTGATGCAGCAGTATTTGCGATCACTTGTGCAGGTCAGCAGCAGTTTTAGACTGAAGCAGAGGAGTATCAGGTAAAAAACTCCAGACGCAACCGGAATCAAGAAATTGTGGGTCAGCTTGCGTGATTCTTTTGAGAGACATGAACGAAAGAACCTGAAAACCTAAAGAACCTAAAACTCACTGTGTCTGCACTGCACACATCAGCTACACAAACTTTACACACCTTCATTGTCTTAATATCAGGAGATCAATGTCCAATATTCAATATTCCAGCAGCTTTTTAATAGTCAGAGTAAAAAATGAGTTGCACTCTTTAGTTTCTAAGCTAGTTACTCAGACTAATAATAAACCAAAACCTGCAGTAGGAAATGATTATGCATTTTTTAGCATCAGTGTTGCCTTGCAAGATTAGCCTTTCTTTATTTGACAAAGACTGTAATTTGCAGGATCCTATAAGCTGTATTTTTACTCTGCTACAATAAAATAAAAGCAGCTCTTTATAGCTGTTAGTGGTTGGACAGAAAAACAGGCCCACTCACTTTATTTGTCAACAGAAGCAATTTGCATAAATGTTGCCGCACCGCTTACAGTATAATAGTAATCAATATTCGTTAAACAACAGATAATTACAGCTAAAAGCAGGGCACAGAAACGTTATGCAACGCATGCTGTTATAAATGTGGAAATATTTCACAAACACTGTCACGCAATTCGTTTTACTGAAGGCCTGAAACAAAATCATAATTGTTCTACAGTTATTATATAATAAAACAGCCATGACATCATACTGTGATCACCTTAAGACAGAGTTTAAACTGCATTGTCATTGCATATAATTAAACCTACATTTCACACAAAACCAACCCTGCAATCAGACTCTTAACGCTAAGGTAGGCTATTTCAGTGAGGCTAACAATAGCAGACTAGCTCTGAAAGCATAACATCCTGTCCTCTCTTTAGCGTGATCTCCAAAGCCACACCTCCTCCAACACACATGAACATAGTTTGACAGGCAAGCAGGACATCCTGTCATTGCATTTGGACATTAAAGGAAGTTTAACCAATAATGAAAATCATTTGCTCACACTCACGTCAAGAAATCATAAAGGTCTGAAATGACACGATGACATGAGTATTAATTTATTGCATTTCACATGATGCCAAGATTAAAGTGTTTGTGTGTCTCACCTGGCAGTTGTAGCAAGTACTTATACGGTTCTAGAAGAATCCGTTCAGAAGCTGCTCCTTCATCTCTATCCATTTCTCTGTTTCCTCAAACAAACCTGCTGAGAGAGAGATAGAGAGAGAGAGAGTAAATACTCTACCTTCACTAAAGAGAGGTGATTGCTCAATACATCTCTTGTAAAAGCTCTGACTAAACGCTCCATCCACTCGTGCTGCTGTGGGTTTTAACAGGCCATTATTCCTGGCTGAGATGCCATTCATTTGATTTGCTTTATTTCCTGGTAAACTGCTAATATTATGCATGCAGTGTCTGGAAGCTGTGGGGGTTTTCTCACAGTAGACACGACTTAATTTGTTCTAGAACAAGTCAGATTCAGAACCTATTACAGCATTCAGCTTAGAATCACATTTTAGCCTTGAAACCAGTGACACTAACAGCATCGTGGTCTAGGAATAAGGTGCTGCTTTGTAGAAGCTCAAATTTAAGACAGTTTTGATGGAACTAAGGTTGCAAAATTTCAAAACTTTCAGATTGGATGAACTGTGTTCACAGCTTTAAAATGCAGATAAAAACACACGTGAGTGTACATTCTACTGTAAGTTACAACAAAACTGAGAACCCTTGTTTTAATATTATTTATCTGGTTCTGTCCGGTGTTGAAAAATGTCACTTCTGTTACATCACTGTATAAACTGAGCAAATTTAAATCATCATTTAAACTGAGTCATTAGGGAAAACTTCTTCATTCAATCGTTTTTTATCTCGGCAATCTATGAAGTGAAAATGTCTAAATGTTCTGTATCTGTGCTAAAGCATCAAAAGGAATCATTTATTGTAGCATGTAGCTGTCATGGAAGCGCAGCGCTTGACTCATAAACAATTTCACGCACAACAGTGACATGGTTCTGCAGTCGCAGCCCATCACTCACACGGACACCATCTCTCCAGGGCCCGATTCTTCTGACACAAAGATCCATAGTACAGAAAACACCAGCCACTACACCACACAACGCCTGTGACGTCCAACAAGAAGAAAATCACAGAGCAAAATCACAGACCTCTGTTGCACAGTAGGTGTGTAGCTCAGAACAGTGGAGAAACTGAGAACTAGGCAGCCATGACCTAATGGTTAGAAAGTCGAACTTGTAACCCATAGGTTGCAGGGTCGATTCCCACTGCCAGCAGGAAATGACTTATTTCAAAGTTGGAGGCCCCTGTGCAAGACGCCTTTCCCAGTTGCTCTCTGGGTGTGTGTACTCACTGGATGGGTTAAATGCAGAGGTCACATTTCAAGCATGAGTTACTATAACTAACAAATACGTCACTTTTACTTCATGACACAATGAATTTATGAGTTTTTATGTAAGTATTTCCTGCCATATGAACACTGATGAAAAGCAATGAACAACAGTTGCTGTAGGTTCCAGAAGTATTGTTCTCATCCATTTTCCATTAAGGATAGTTTACAAAACCTTCAAAAATGATTGAAAGACTTCCTTCAAGGAAAAGGTTAAAGCATTCCTGTAGCTCAACTGGTAGAGGATTGAGTTAGCCAGGCAAAGAGTACGGGTTCGAGTCCCAGAGGAGCACACGTACTCATACTGTACGTACTGATACACTGTATGACTTGAATGAAATGATGATTTGCTTTTACAATTCAAAATCAGTACACCAAGTAAAGGCATGCCATTAACATTATAAACAGACACACAAACTCAGTGTTTATGGACATAGCTGCTGTGTGTTTATTTTCAATGGTGATTTTATTCTCTGCTTTGTCCTTTCCGGCTGTTTTATCGTGTGACTGTTCTTTAAACACGACAATGACACGCGTTTAAATAAAACAACACAGCTCCACCCACCTTTGAGCCCCGAGATGCGCACTTGAGCACTTCCGCTTTCGTAATCTTACGTCACCACTTCCGCCTTCAGTTTTTCCGCTGACAGCCAGCTCGCTAGCATTAGCCGGTTAGCCGAGGACTCCACCCCGCTTCACAAATGATTCATAACGGGGTCAGAAGGGCGCTACGACGTCCTTATTAAGATAGAAATCCAATATATGGAAGCAGAATGTGTTTTAAGACGCGTCTAGGACACACTGATCTGTCATGTCCGTGTTTGACAGGAAGCGCGCTCGTCCCTCCTGCTCGCGCTTAAATACGCCATGGTGTGTGCAGAGAGCAGGCGCGAAACGCGGTCGTGTTGAATTATGGGAGATGTCGTTCGTTCAGCTTCTTTTTCCCCCAAAGTTGTTCGTGCGGTGAAATGTGTTGCATTGCCAGCCTGTGGATTTTCAGACATTTCTTGTTACGGCTGTGTGAAAGTGTCTTCACACCCTGATAACAGTCACTCAGTAAAGCGTTTTTATTTAAATACTGATTTTTTTTGTATTGTCAAACTACGTATGTGTCGTTCGTGTGTTGGAGGGGGCGTGGCTTTGGAAGTGTGATGAAGGGGGGGGGGATCTGATGCTTTCAAAGCTAGCCTCTCTAAAATCACCTACCTAAGGAAGAAAATGTTTTATCGCTTTTATAGCAAAACAGGAATGGAAAGACATTTTCTGCTAGAATAAAATATACCAGTACAGACGTAATACACGGAGCATAAAAACATCACACTTGTCCCACTGATAACCTTTTAAATTATCTTTGCCATACCTTTATAATTTCTATAAACCACTCTGTTGAAAGAGCCACTATAATTAAACTGAACAAATGACTCTTCGTTAGTGTTTGTCAGCACAGAGCAATCGCGCGGAAGTGGGCGGGCCCTGAAGAAACTGCGACTCTGGGAAATGTAGTTTTTGGTCCTCTTTTCGTGTCACTGTATGCCAATCGCTACATAACACGAAAATCATTTAAAACACCGAAACGTTTCGTCGGTCTTTGCGCGTTCGTGACGGTTCACGACAGGTTCCTCGGTTCTCGTTGTCCAATAGTTCACCGACGAGGCGGTTCCTCACACGGTAACCAATGAGTGAGGGCGGTATCTACAGGCTGGATTGTGTATCTTCAGTGCGCTTCAGACGCGGAGAGGATTACCACGGTGAACGGTTCCGTCGGATCGTCATCCCGACGCTGTCCCTCGGTTTTCGGACGACGTTTTCAGCGCTGACCGTCGATGATTTCCCACGGTTGTCTGATGGATTACTGCTGAACTGCACCGCGTTGACCCACGAACATCGCCATTAGTTGGACATATCAGGTAGGACGTTATGGTGACCCGAAATGAAAAGTCGACAGAAAGCTGCGGGCTGCGTCGAGCTTCACCGGATTATTATTCGGTATCGGTGCGAGGGCACGGTCATCGATCCTCTATTTTCGGCACCGCATTTGCCAGACGTACCGTCTTGTCGATCAAGCGTTTTGTTAACCTTGTTTCGTCGCTGGCAGATGAAACGTTTCGCGACGTAAACAACGGAGCACTTCGGTCCGCCTTATTTAGTTTGTTTTAGCAGATGAGGCACACACGGTAACTTCGGGCTTTAGTTGTTCGGTCGTCGGTAGATGTCGTGTCGGTATTCGCGGAAAGACTCGAGCACTCTCCGCTGCTCGACAGCAGAGGACGGGGAAACGCTGCCGTGTTGGGTCGCCCTTACGTAAGGCTTTGTGCGATACGCGGTGATCGAAATGGCTTTCTCGACCGAAATCGTTAACCGGGGTGAAATCCTCAAATGTGACGGGGCGAATCGTGTGAATTGTTGTGGCCATACGTACAAGCCGAGATCTTTGTGTTTTTCAACTCCGGTGCGGTTGTTGCTTCGAGGGAAACGATGGAGGAGTATCGCCGTTTTCATGTCGATCATCGCCCGTTTTCTGGAAATGCATTTTAATAACAAAGCTGTCGGTCGGCCATCGTCCCCGGATCTCTCCGAGCGTGAGCAGAAATGGCTGGCGAGGCAGGTTATAGTTTTTCAGCAAGCCGATCTCCACCGGCCACCCGTCGGGTAGTTGGCAACCTAGTTGCGGGCTGTTACGTTCGCGAAGATCCTCGGTTCCGTTTCCACGACGCGGGACGATCAGTTATTGTCTGCGGTGACATCGCGTTTAGGGCTCGGAGGGCGACGCGTCTGATGTGCAATCTGCGGACGGGTCGCGTCTAAATACCCAAATCAACTCCGCGAAACGACCCAATTTCCCCGATCCGAGCAAGTTTTGCGAGCCCTGCTCGGGTTGACCTTGTTCGGGGTCCGTTCATTGTGTGCGAGCCGTCGGCGTTTCGTAGCTCCGCACGTCGCCTCCATTTGACCGCGGAAAGCGTTTCGTCCGGCCGGTTCTTTGTGACTGCATCGGCGTGTTTTCTCCGTTCGGCTTTACGTAAAACCTCGATGCTATTTTCCCCAGACGCACGGGGTTTATAAAACTCCCGGGTCGGGATTCACGACGCGGGCACGGCTCGGTGTGACAGCGTTTGGGCGGACGGATTTGGTTCGTGTGTGCCTTTATAATAAATAAACGCTGAACGTTGCCATGTTAGAAGCGCGTCGATGTGGAGCGACTGCAGTCGTGGTGCCACAGAAATGGCGTCATAATGCTGTAGCGCAGCCGACGAGACTCGAACCCGCGCCGTCAGCGCGATGATTACTGTAGTTCACCCACCACCAACACACGCCTAACTTTTCGCTCTTAACTCCAGACTAACTCTAGTCCTTTTACTCGGTTTAAACTGAGCGTGTGTGTGTGCACGGCCGGGCGGCCTGTTTAACCATCGCGTTGAGGTTCAGGTGAACCATTGCACGGACGCGTTAAACGCTTCAGCGTGTTTAATGGCTCGTTTGCGTTATTTGAAGGTTTGCACCGAACTCTCAGTCTTCGCTTAACACACCTGCCTCTATAAACCTCGAAAAGAGTCGGGGGGCGGCCCGTCCCCCGATGAGCCAATCAGAAGCGTCCTTCACATGTCAATCTTGTGCCCGTCGGGCGTGTTGACGGGTCGGCGGTGGGCGGGGCTTCGGGGAGTGGGCGGGTGTTAAAGAGGATGTGGGCGGTCACGTTTTAAACCTCTTTATGTCTCTTGTCGTCATACATTTACTGTATTTTGCTTGTGTGCAATTTATTGAGTTTTTATTGAATTTATTTATTTAAGAGTGCCTGTTTTCAAACAGGTTTCCCGAATGTTCCCTGTTTGCGTTTGTTCACCACTATTTTAGTAATATTACTGTTGTTTAATGAAGTACACAAGGAATAAATCAGCAACCTTCATGTGGTTACCAACCCGTATTGTTGTAAACATACAAACCTCGCAGATTTCGAATAAAACCATTTGTTACATTTCTATGTCCTGTTTCTATTACATCTGTAATTACATCCAACAACGAACACCTCATAAAAGCTACTTTGACCTTGTTTTATATTAGCTATGAATTGCTATTATTGTCACCATTGTTTTCTTTTACTATTTCATTACTATTGATTTATTATTTTGTAATTAGGTTTAAAACACGATGCTGCGCATGGAGATCTGTTGCACGGAAGCAGTTTATTAACTTAGTCATGTAGCAGATACTTTCACCCAAAGTGATATATAGTTGACCTAAACCATGTTAAATACCCCTGGAGTTACGTGAGGTTGAGGGTCTTAATGAGGAACACAGCGGTATTTGATAGATCAATATGATCATCATGGGTTGCAACCTACAACCTTTGAGTTATCCCCCGGATCTCAACCCTTGGCCTGCACCACCCCTTTCACTGCAAATGAACAAGCATGTACTACACTTCAGAAACAGAATTGTTGAGAAAAGTCACAAATCATGCTGACATTATGCATGTACTTGACCAATCTCACTGAAGTTCTTGTAGTAATTGTCTTTAATAACTTTGTTCACTCGAATTTGTTCATGCACAATGTCCAGCTAATACATTTGTGTCAAGTCAGCTTCAGATGTCAGCATAAGAAATTTTGATTCCTACCTGTGGTTTTAAACTCTTAATGTTATGTAACCACTGCGTTGCAAGACTTTTCTCCCTTTAAGAGTTCTTTTCAGTCGTGTGTCGGTTTTCCTCTCTTTCTTATTCTAAATATGTTTTTCTGTTTTCAGCTGAAGATCTGACAGTGAGGTCCCTCAGGAGGATCACCGTCACGGTGGACGGAGATGAAGGTAATGCTCATTAAACTGGTCAGACGATTAGTTAATTGGTTAGACACCATGACAACGCTCGACTAGGATGTTTTTTGGGGCTGTGTTAAAGTATTTATTAAGAAAAAAGAAAGATGGTTTGAGACATGTCAAAGTGTTCAGCCTTTATGTTACCAGTTTATGTCATGACAATAAACAGTGACTAGCAGCTCAAAGACAGGTGGTATTGTACGGTAAAGACTGTAACTACGTCTGATAAGTCATAGAAGGATAATTTTGTCAAATGCTAGGACTACACAAGCAACTAGGTTAAATGACCTTAACGCTACTGATAGAAACGGATAATAGCCCGTTCCTAAGGTTTAAACAAGAGTATTAAAGATGTAACAGAGATTGTTTGTTTGTCAGAATTCGGTTCTGATGCTTTTGTTTCTACATAATCCTGTGTTTAATTTGAATGTGTTAAGATTCAAGTGTTAAGATTTTTTCCCAAAACATACACTCACTAGGGTGCAGCAGTTTAGTTTGACAGACTCTGTAGCAGTGTATTGCTCAAAGATAATCATTAAAACCGGTACAAGCAGGCTTCTGTTCACTCTAAAACCGTGAAAGTGTTGCTTTTTGGCCCTTTGCATTATTCTAGATTGGTAAAAAAACACACAGCTTTGCTTTCTCTTTTGCACTGTTGGTGTATTTATTATTGTAGTAAAGTTACTATCAGTTGTCTGGAACATACAGCATTTCTGCTTTGCTTTTGTTTCCACGGTAACCAGTCACCAGAATGTCACCCGTAGAGTTCGTGTCACCGACGTTTGAAGTGAGAATCTGCAGTGGAGCAGATCTGCAGATGACTGTCAGCAGAGTTTGTTAGCAGTAGCTTAAAGCTGCTTTATAAGTGAACAAAATCAGTTCTGGGACTCCGTTCTAAAACCTAGTGAGTGCCCTTGCTGTCTACTGCCTACATAAGCAACTGGGTCTAAAGTAGCATCCTGTCTGTAATGTAACCTAACCAGTGACCGATTCAGAACGGAGGCATTGACTCATCATACAAACATCTCTTCTCATGGTAGACTCTGACGGTTGATTTTAGTGGAGTTTGCTCTGTAGACAGTTCACTAGCTTTTTTTAAAGATCTTGTGTTCATCTCTTCATAGCTGAGATATTTGGGCCTAATTTTAGATTTATATTTGGGGTCACAGATAACAGTATGGAAAAGGCTTTAAGAATAATTGCTTTAAAGGCTCGAAGCCAGGACGACTGACCAGGCTGATAACTGCATAAAAAGTGACTGAGAGTCGATAGTATTAATAATAATGAGAACAATTTTCTGTGCCGAAGTTTTAATGGTTTCTTGAATATTAGTGTTTAGGGTTTTAACCATTGTTGAGAAAATGTAAGGGACAATTACAGGACTGTGTGAACTTGGTTGTCATGCAGGGCAAAGTAAGAAACAGTGATATTTGTTGTATAGTGTTCCTGTAGCTTAGTTGGCATTGTGTTAGCAGCGCCATGATTGTGGGTTCAATTCCCAGGAAACACATACTGATAAAAAATTGTGTATGTTGAATGCACTGTAAGTCGCTTTGGATAAAAGAGTCTGCCAGATTAATAAATGTGACTGATGTGGGCAAAAAGAGTCACATTGAGCAAAATGTAAAAAATAAGTTCTTATTTTCACATTCTCTCTTAAAAAAAATGACTAAAAATGTGTGATTTGTTGGAATCAAAATGAATAAGCTGCACCTGTCTGAAGAACCAGTCGTTGAGAAGAGAAAAGCTGCAATTTATCATGGATTATTAGAATAAAGGAAAGATTTAGAAAGGTTCATCTTTTAGAAAATGTACAAATAAAGACTTTTAGATGTTTAACTGCTATTTGTAGCATTGTGATCGCTAGATGAGGGCTTAATGAACTCATTTTTGTGAAAACCTTAAATTAGACCAAAATTGACATTTTTCATTTATTTTGCCTGTAGCTCGTAATTAGCCCATGCTCATTTGGACTCATTTTGCCAGCACGGGTCACAAATGTGAATGTAAATGATATTTGTTACCTTTAAACAGCATTATGCAGAGACTCTTATTTACATTGTAAATAACAAGTGAAGGTAAAGGTACAAGAGCGGTAAACTAGTGATACTGAAAACTAGATACTGTCGTCATGGCTGGTGCAGGGGCAGTTTGGTTGAGTTTGCCCAGAATTGAACGAGGCAGAGAACACTTCTCTGTCTGAAAGCTGACTGTGTGTGCACTACTCAGGAAACAGGTTTAGTGTTTAGGGCACGAGGACAGTCATGAATGGCGTAGACAGGGGGCAGTGGGCACTGAGTCACGCTCCATTAGCAAACACTTTTAGCATCCACCCCTGTAGCATACGGACAGCAGAAGATCATCAGAGAGATCCATCACACACGGGCCGTCAGTTCAGTGTAGCCACTAAGATTCTCTGTTGAGATGATCTGGTATTTGTTCGACAGCAGGTGGTAGAGTGAGACTAAACCGCTCAGTTCATTGGCTGACTGACTTCTTTCAACACCTTTTTGCTTGACGACTTTCCTGAGACTTTCATTCATTCAGAAGGTTTTAAACCTTCTTCTTCATCCTTGACTGCAGCTGAACTGCTTTTTTAATGTGGCCATTTGTTCTCAGCAAAACAGTATTTTGAAGGAAAGAGTTTGATGGTTTAGTTAGATGTGGTTTGAATTCAGGTAATTTGGGTTGAATGTAATGGATTTTTTTTTTTTTTGAAAGCCTCTTTGCACCTGATAACAATCACTAACAAGTAAAGTGCTCTAAATATTTATATAAATATATATCTTGTGTGGAAGGTGCAGGACCATAAGATATTCGTCCAATCATTACCTTTGGTCCGAATGCAATGATGGGAACATATACATAGTATGACAGGCAAGCAGGACGTCCTGTGTTGGAGGGGGAGTGGCTTTGGAGAGTGGAGGCGGGATCTTATGCTTTTAAAATTAGCTTGCTATTGCTTCTCTCTCTTAAATTGCCTACCCTATTTTTAAATAAGGCATTGGATACTGACTTTATTTAAAAACTAGTGCAACATGAATCTCAAAGGGTGATCATTAGATATTGTAATTGATGATTTATTTGTGTATTTAATTATTCTTGTGCTGCCTCAGAGACTGTTGAGAGTCAGTCTCTGAGTTTATTTAATTGGCGAAAAAAATAGTGCAGGCTAATAAACCGACAAATTCAGGAAAATTTTCTTCATGTCCAGGTGAAACGATGCCCACTGATTCTTTGTGTTGTGTAAAGCCAGTCAGTCAGATTGAACTGGTGATTTCATTCTGTCTACCGCAGAAGAGTGAAAGCATCAGCTTTATAATTATATCACATCCATCTGTCATCTGAATTCTGGCGAGAGGTGTTTTTGAAATGACCATTGTGGCTAATGACATGCGTGTTGTGTGCAAACCTGCGTTCACGCTGCACAGCGTGTTAACAGCCCTTCACGTGAGCTGACGTTCTCATTTTGAGGGCCGTTTCATTTCAGTCTGTGGTAAGAAATGCTGACATCAGAGTTCAGCGACTGCAGCTGTGTGCTGTGATGCTAATGGACCGATGAAGATGTCAAATGGTGTTAGTGGTGTTTTTAGCCTAACAGGTCTGCGAGTCTAAATAACACATCTGAGGATTCAGTTTGTTAGACAGAATGTTAAAACAACATTAGATGTTAAGTCAGAGATGTTGTTTTATTGCTTATTCTGTAACCTAATCATATTTCACATTAGCTGAGAATTAAGTGAGTGGTTTATCTGTTATTATTCAATGACAAGCCTAAGAAATAGCACACATCTCATAAATGAGCAGTAGTATGGGTTATGCTTGTTGTAACACTATTAAACATACAAAAAGGCAACAGCAAATTGGCAAAACAAAAACCTTCCAGCATGTGTGAATCTGTAATCGTCTCCCTCCCTCCCTGTTATATTAGTGTTCTGGTGAGAACCAAACTTCACTGTTCTTCATGGTAAGTTAGTTCAGCTGTACAGCAGACACTGAAATCCATGACCGAGCAAGACTTCAAAACAGAGCTGTTTTCCGCTGTCTGAGTTTAGAGAAAGATTAATCCTTTTGTTTGGCATATAAGCCTCGTCATTGTTAAAGGAGTTGATTGTTTTCTTCTGGCTTTGAATTTCTATCCCAGAAGGTCTGAAAGTGCAGCGTGCATGTGTAGTGGTGATTACAGCCCTGCCGTTTGTTTTTGTGTTCGGCATGTCGCTTGTGAGGCTGCATCAGTCAAAACGAGCGACTGTCGAGCAGGGTGGTTTAGGGTCACTTGGAGTGGTTTGTTTCTATTTATAGAGTATGACACGGCAGACGTGCCCTCCGCAGGCAGCAGTGACCTGTTTCTAACCCTTGCTCGATTTCACATCTGACACCTGTCGCACATCAAGCCGGTGAAGTTTTCACTTGAGTTTTAGTGGCCACAGAAGCAGCATGTCTCTGGGACAATTTTTGCCCATTGTGCACTTCCTGTTTTTGGTTCAGTGGTCCACTTGGGCCATGTTGTCCTCAGAAGACTTCCTGCACACAGCATGTCGTTCATTTTCGTTAAATACTTTAAAGCTGTAATCAGTAACTTTTGCCTCTCTATCGCCATCTCTGCTCAAAACATAAAAATGCAGGGTATTGCAATTGTTATTTTCAAGCTACAAACGCAGCACCATCTATAGTAGCCGGATCTTCTTCTTTCTGTTTACAGACTGACATTTCCTGTGAAATCAGACATGTCAGCTCAAATGACAAATCATTATTATAAACTTAGCTTTGTGAATCAGGGTAATGTAAGGAGATTCAGGAGTTTCAACGCTGATCTGTTATGTACCTGCTCAATAATGGATTTTTGATCATTTTAATCATAAAATGTAAATCAACACCAAATTAAAAAATGGCGGTGCACATGTATTATAACACATTAAACAATCAGCTAGAACAGTATTTTACACAAATGTGTGTCTGTAGTAAACAGGCCACCACCGTGCTAGCGTGTTGTGGGCGGTGTTGGGCAGTTGCTGTGCTGTTGTAGATGTTGTTAGCGTGTTGATTTGTGGTTGTTAAGGTGTCATGAGTGACTGTAGGTGGAGTCCACCCTCATCTCTGTGTGATGCTGTGCTCTGTGTTTTATGGCTCAGATCTCTTCTTCAGTGCAAGTCTGTGTGTTTTTACCTTCATAACACAAACGGCACAGTTCAAGCTCCTGTGTGAATGTAAGGAAATCGTGTAAAAGTGACGCTTGTTTTGTCAAACGTGAATAACTAGTCCCAAAATAGAATGCTGTTATCTGATGTTACCTTGATAACAGATTTTAAAAAGCTTTTCTGACGCACACATTTAAAATAGCTGAGGCATTTTTCTCACTATAGTGGCATTTTGTTGCATGGTTAATTTCTTCTCCTGCATGTTTATGACAGACGGGTGTGATGTACAGATGTGAGGAGGTGTTGTTGAGGATGTTATTGTGATTATATGAGATTAGGTTGTGATTCAGAGAATCGGAGCAGATTTTGATATGTTTGGTAGGGGTGTCAGGAGACGTATTTGACAGATTATGTGGTTCAAAGGAAGCTATCTGGCACCGAGTTCCTGTTAATCTCCGTGTTTGATGTTGAAGCCAGAAGCAGATTTATCTGAACAAACCCGTGGATTAATAGACTCGCCCAGCACAGTCTCCTGTGTGGTTATGACCGAGTGTTCTTCATCTGATTGAGAAATGTACAGATGAAGGTGTAGGACAGAATAAACTGTGTTCTGTATGCAGTGAGCCAATGATAGCTGTATGTTACGGTGATTTTGCAGTAAGTCAGTGTTTTCCATATGTAAATGCTTTATCATATGTTGTGAGCATTAGCAGCTGGAGGGTGTGACATGCTGCTGACATGATGAAACTCAGACACAATTGCACATTAAAGCCGCTGTCTGTAATGTTTGCCTCTCTGTCGCCACCTCTGTTTGAAACATGTAATTGCAGGTTACTTTACATACGTAAAGAAAAGTATGTTAAAGTTAAATAAAGTCAAACTGTCATGTCCTGGAAAATAAAGAAAAAGTAAATAAAATAATTGCACTGGCTATGACATTTGGCCAAACAACAAGTAATGGTTAGTTAATCAGCTGAAGTAGTTGATTAGTTAGTTATTCAGTGCAACCATTTTCTTTTTTTTATGGCTGCTGTTCAACATTTGCCTTTGACGCACTCAAATTCAACCCAACTGAGGTTGGTGAATTGAAAAGCTGTGGAACAGCCAATCCTTAATCTTTTATAGAAACTTGTCAGCTGATTTTGTTATTCATTAGACTGTTAGTTGATTTTCCTGAACTGCCTTCGAGGGAGGTTAACTAGCTGTGTGAATGCTGTTATACATCAGATGAATTGGTCTGGTCAGTATTTTGGTCTGTTAGCATTAACCTGATGTTTCTTACCATGGTACTAGAAAGTATTTTCTTTTGTATTTCAGTGCACACGAATAGCAGTTTCATCAGAATTCAATAGTAGGAAATGAGTCAGTAACTCTTTGTTATGGTTTATTTTTTCAAGTTTAAGGTGAAAAATAACAGATATATCTCACCAAAACACTCAAAAACACCAAGGCAGTGAAATCTGGTAGGAAGACAGGAAGCATATTAAATGGTGACAAGTCTAACCCTGATGTAGGTGAATGAAATGGATCCATTCTTCTGTCAGATGTTTGTACTGTCCTGAGCTTGCCAAAACCAAACGTTTTCTTATGTCCTACTGGAATCCCTCATATTTGCAGTGAGGAATGGAGGGCAGATGCCATCGCAGTCTTGTATTGCCCAGGGATGTTGTTGTAAACATGATGCAGGCGCGTCAGTTCTCGGGCGAAGCTGCTCGGTGAACTAATGAGCTGTTTATGTTGGAATGAATTGCCTGTAACTTGCTTTTTCAGTGACTTGATGTGCTACTTTTGTCTGATTGTTGTGAATAAAGCCACATATTTTACCATAACAGCTCCTGAACGAGGGGCTAATGGGTTCAGTGTCAGTAATAACTTCAGAACTTCCTTGCCTTGACCCGTTTGAGACACGTCCTTCTGTATATCTATCATTACATTAATCCATGTTTCTTCATCCGTCGCATGTTTAAGAAACATAAAGCAGCTCTGACCTCTAGTAGCCATGCTAAAACATCTACTGCGATATGACATAACTTCTTCCATAACGTGGTTTAGATTAGAGGTCTCCAGCGAGGTCCACAGTGCTCAGTCCACAGCTGATCAAGATCTTTGAGACTAACAGAAACATCCAGACACGTGTTGGAGTAGATCAGACCTAAACTCTGCAGCTCTGTGGACCTCCAAGAACATGGGTTGGAGACCCCTGGTGTATACTGAGATAGACAGTGAGAAACTGTGGGCGGTCACTTCATGCGTGAACATGGTGGTTAGTGAATGGTAGGAATGATTAGTGTTTGAGCAGGATTCTGTGGGGAAAAAGGTTTCTGTATGTGAGCAAAGACAGTATCATCCTTCTTTATCTTCTGATGTTTAACAGATGTGGAAACACAATGTACTACTGCAGTCACTCATAGCTGAAGCTCTTTACATGTTGTGTTTGGAAGTTTTCTGAGTTTGGATAATTTAAAGTTTAGGCTTGCAAAAATATTGATCATAGTGATAATTCACAAACAGAAAAACTCATTAAAGTCGTCTGTACATATACACCCCCCTCATGCTTTTCCATGCTGGAATTTGGGCGGGGGGTTATTAGGCTGTGGGTGGAGCAGTAGACTGTGGGCGGGGGTTATTAGGCTGTGGGTGGAGCAGTAGACTGTGGGCGGGGGTTATTAGGCTGTGGGTGGAGCAGTAGACTGTGGGCGGGGGTTATTAGGCTGTGGGTGGACCAGTAGACTGTGGGCGGGGGGTTATTAGGCTGTGGGTGGAGCAGTAGACTGTGGGCGGGGGTTATTAGGCTGTGGGTGGAGCAGTAGACTGTGGGCGGGGGGTTATTAGGCTGTGGGTGGGGGGATATTAGGCTGTGGGTGGAGCAGTAGACTGTGGGTGGGGCAGTAGATTGTGGGTGGAGCAGTAGACTGTGGGCGGGGGGTTATTAGGCTGTGGGTGGAGCAGTAGACTGTGGGTGGGGCAGTAGATTGTGGGTGGAGCAGTAGACTGTGGGTGGGGCAGTAGATTGTGGGTGGAGCAGTAGACTGTGGGTGGGGCAGTATGCTGAACGGTTTTAGTTCTTTGTTTTTCAGCAGGGGCTTCTGCTTCCTAGACTAGTTAGTGGTTTAATTTGTTGCATGTTTAGCTGAACATGGTTTGTTTTGTTTGGCTGACTGTTTTGTTTTACATCACTATTATCCCAAACTGTTTTAATCTTCAATACAATTGCCCATGATTTATTGACTTTTCCATCCTGCTTGTGTTTATAAAGAAGTGTTTCCGTTCAGTTGCTCTCGTTGTTCAGACAGAAGTGCTGTAGATCTTTGAGTTTCTCTTTTCGTCTTTTCCGCAGAGGATGGTCATATGCGTTTGGTGTGACACGAGTGAGAGGAAGTGACAGATTTTTCAGTTTTGGTTGAACTGTTCCATACTAAGCAAGACTATTAAGGTCAAAAAATGCCTGCGAGTCCTGAGAATGCAAGTGATTATGGACTACAAACTTCATAAACTCCAGTGCAGCTCCCATAAACTTAACAGATTATTATGCCCTTAAAACAAGGTTTTGGATCTTCAGCTGCCTGGACGCTGTGCATTTCTGTCTGCACTCCTCACCGTAAAGAGGATCTGAAGGATTTTTAAAAGTTGAAATAAACACACAATGACCTCTTTATTCAATGGAAGATTATAAAAACAAACATTTGGTTTTCCTTAGTAAATAAGTGTTCTTGAATCATGGATAATAAGACCAGTAATGGTTATTAGGAAAGAAAAAGTTCATTTTGATTTTATGTGAACTGTGAAAATAACATTACAGAGGACTCTGTAGTAATTTTTCATGCACATATTCTTTTACTGGTGATCCAAGAAAACCTTTATGTACAGTTTCTGATTATTCTAGAAATTAATTAGAGCAGCAAACCGTAACATTTTTTTGGTTAAAAATAAACAAAAATCTGTTGTTGAGCAAGTACATAACAGATCAGTGTTCAACACATCCTCTTTAACTGACCCTGATTCACAACAGTAAGTTTATAATAATGATTTATAATTTGAGCTGTCAGGTCCGATTTCTCGTAAAATGTCAGTTTGACATTCATAATTTTTTTTTTTTTACAGTTTATAATTTATAGAAATTAAATTGATAGCATTGATTTTGCTGCTGAAGTTTTAATCAGAGATGTTATTATTATTTGAACTATATTAGTCTAATGAGCAAATAAACAGATTGCACTGTTTCTCACAGTGTTTATGGGATGGTTGGTAACTCGTCTTCAGATGGATTGGTTGTTGTTTTGTCAGTGTGTGCTGTGTCAGTGGGTGATGTCACTCTTTAAGCAGCATGCAGTGGCTCACTGTCGTTTCTCTGTGAGCAGTGATGGCATTCGTCTGAGAGTCGCCTGTCAGGGCCCGTGTGTGTGCCGGTCAGGAACATCTGCGGCGCGTCTGCTGATGCCCGTCGGGCTGAGAGCCACAGGATGGGCGGCAGAGCAGAGCATGCTGGGTACTTCACACTTTGGCAGGACCCTCGTTCTTTCTGAAGACTGAAAGAGTTTGTGATGATCTACAGCTCGCTGAGCTGCTCGCATTGTACCAAAAACGTGAAATCAGAACTGACCCTGTTCATCAGTCCATGTTGTTCAAAATGTTTTCAGAATCTTTCAGCAAAACGTAATAACATGTTCTGTTTCTGAAATCAACCTTTTCGGTTGATGTCATCAAATCCTCTTATCTTTCAACTTCCCCATCCAGCCGGCAGTTGGAGAACTTCTTCCTCATCCACACACTTCCTCTTGGATAAAATCATGCCCCTCCTGTTTTCAGTTCTCATTAAATTTCCAGACAATTTAAGAATAGCATATAAGATGTTGGCTTATCTTCTGTAATTGTATATACAGTTATTTTACACAAATAAATGTTCTGTGAAGTTCACACTTTATTTGGCAATGTGTGAGCATGTATTTATCTCAAAATACCCAGATCTCATCTGATGAATCGGTTTGGCTCCAACAGGCTTTGAGTGAAGTACTGGACTAAAATCACGTTTGTATGAGTCTGTGTGTTTGAATGAGTCTTACAGTCACAGATTTAGGGGAAGGGATAATTCACCCAGAAATGAAAATTCTCCCATCCTTTACTTTTCCTTCATGTCATTCCAAACCTGTTTGACTAAGATATTTTCAATTATGTTGTGAACCAATAACAGTGGCACCCATTGACTTGGACACAAAACCACTGAGACATTTCTCAGAATATGTTCTTTTGTGATCCACAGAAGAAAAGAAGTCATACAGGTTTGGAATGACATGAGCAAGTCAGTGATGGTTATTTATGGGTGAACAATCACTTGAAATCTTTAGGAGAAATGAGTTGAAATATCCAGAGAGTTCTGGCTGAGATGGGGCTCATGGCCGACGGTTCAACTGGACTGGTTCCTCCTCAGGGGTTTCCTGTGAGCTCTCGACTCCTGATCAGGCACGACTCCAGTATTGATTAGCACTGATGGGACTAAGTAATGCATCAAGCTGACGCGACATAAGCGTGGCTTATAGATGGATCCTCACTGAAGGTCAGTGTGATGTTACAGCTTGTGGAGTCGGGAAATCGACCCTTCGTTAAAGGGTTAATTCACTCAACAAGTTCTGCTGTCATTCCAAACCTCTTTGACTTTTTGTCTGTGCAACAAAAGAGCTGAGATTTCAGAATTTGGGGCTGATGTTGAGGTGTAACTTTGTTTTAAATTCCTTTATTTCCTTGGCTCCATTGGTTATATTTATTTTAATGCCGTGCAAACCTATTTTCCAGTTGTTAAATGTTGTGAATTCTGCAGATTTTAATGTCATCTCGCCGGCTGACATAGATAAGGCATTATCACCATTAGCAACGGTAACTAAGGGGGGTGGGCGGGGCTTAGAGAAGGTCTGTTTTTGTTTACTCGCTGTTTCGTACAATATACTTGTATGTTCATGCCAGTACGTTCCGTCAGTCTCACCATGATGAATCTCTGTAGAACTTTATGATGGAGTTCATCGTGTGATGTCGGACCATCCGCTCTTCTGTGATTGGCTGTTGGTTAAGGCACTTGTCGTCTGGCAGTCGGTGGCGCGTCATGGGTTTGTTTAAATGAGGAATTTTAATGCTCCAGCTGTGTTTCATTAAATGAAGATTTGGAGCTAGCATGAGTGTTTTACACAGTTTTTGTTGTCTTTGCTGAAGGTTATGGAGGCACTTTAAACTTCTTGTTGTCAAGCAGAATGTTTCATTTGTTTCCACCTCTATATTTTCTTTAGGATGTTGTAAAATAAAGCTTGTTCAAGCATTTAGTCTTTTAGATAGTAAACTTGTCAGGAGGCTCCAGCGTATGTTTGGTTGCAAACACCGCAGTATAAATTCACCGGATCATTGATTTATGAAACTTGTTTAATAACAATGCTGTTATTAGAAGTAAATGAAACCTCAAAAAGCTCAGAATAGTTGAATATGCCTACAGCTGGCTGCAATTGTAGTGCTTTTGGCTCATTATATGAAGAATTGAATCTAAGCTCCCGAGGAGGGACAACTTCTGAGGGCACGATTCACTGTTGCTAAAGGAAACCAATCACCCCAAAATGCAGAAGAGACCCTGAAACAAACGCGAATGTTTGTTTCACTTTCAAAGTTTATATATTATAGGTCTGTGGGTGTCTGATGACACAATCTTTGGTCATGGAAACCTTTACCTCAGTGTCTGTGAGGAAGAACTTTCTTGTTTTAAAAATGAACACATCAGCTATTGAGCAAGTACAGACCTTTATTTGACTTCAACATAAAGAAAAGCATGTAAAATAACCTGCAATTTTCTGTTCTCAACAGAGAGGGCGCCAGACAGGCAAAAGTTACGGACTGTAGCTTTAAGTGAGACGTTTGCGAGTGGGGGCAGATATCGGTCCACCTGTGTGCTGCTAAGCAACGGTTTGATCTGTGACTGAGCGGTCTGGTTTGAGTATACTGGAGAAATCCTCCTACAGCAGCTGTAGTGCTCTCACTGTCAGCTTATAATCAATAAAGAATGAAGCGTAATGTGGCTTAAGAGCTAAAGAGTGTTGGATGACTGTCTGCAGAGTTTATTAGTGTGAAATTATAATTGAATCACGCCATTCTGCCGCAAATGGAGCATAAATGCTGCTTTCACATCAGCTGAATGTTACTGGTGCCATAGTAACTTAGTGTGTTAAAACTCAGCTGCGTTTCGGCCATTATCTTTAATTATTTTCTCAGTTAAACTGAATATATGTGGCTGTAACAGTCGTTGTTAAAAGGGCTTCACTAGCTGTCTGGGTAAATAAAGTTAGTTGTTGGATAAATGCTGATCTGATCGTGCGCAAAGATGCAGAAACAGTGTAAAAGTTTCTCCGTCTGTATGATTGAATGTTTTTAATTTCGTTTTTTTAATTGAAGAAACTACAGGAAGTAGTTTTATGTTTATTCACTCCGGTATGTTTTTATTTCTGAATGTTACTTGAATTCTGTACACATCCGTGTTCTGTTGATTTACATTTCTAATTGTTCGTTTCTAATTAGTTTTAGTTTTTAATTTTATTAGCGACCGTTTACTTGAATAATTACTGAAACAACAGTCGGCATGATTATTTGAATGTATTTACATTTAGATTTAGAAAATTGGCTTTATATTTATATTCATCCATAAAAGTTTAAATGTTACGCTTTGAGAAAGAAAAGCCCTTTGAATGAGACAGAATTTAAATTGGTGTTTTCTCATGGATTAAAACCAGCTCTGGATCTTAAATCCTCAAATATTGGGAAAATGTGTCTGAATACTTTAACCATGAATATTAGTATTTATTCGTTTTACCTTTTTCTTACTGTTATTAGATTTCAGCTGTCAGGTGATCTAAAGAACTGTTTTATTTTAAAAGCTTGTCTGTGACGCTCATTTTTAGCATTATGAATTTTTTATGGATATTATATATTGAAAATATTACTGGCTCACATAGAATTGTCAGTGTATTGAGTCGAGATGAAATTGAGACGTTACATTTAAGTTCAATCAAATTTGTAAACTTTCACTGAAGTATTGTAGATAGTTTGACTGTCAGTATAGTACATTTTAACAGTACCTCAGTATAATGCTTCAGTATATTTTCTCAGTATTTTTTACACCCCTTGGTTACACTGTATAATCAAACCCTCGGAAATCCTTTAGCTAAACTATTAAACTTGTTTCACCTGTTATATCACAGTCGCTGTAATGTTTTCCTCAAGGCATTTAAAGGTGGCTTTATTTCCAGCATATGTTGTTCTGTTATGTGAAGCGAGTGGAATTGTGCAGCTGTTTTTGGTTTGCTCAGTGTTTGGCTGGTATGAGAGTGATTAAACTTCATAAGTGCTCCTCACACACACTTCAGTCGTTCTCGTTCTTCAGTACAAACTTCTGACCCTCCGTAGCAAAAGATCTGTATGGATTATTCTCTCTGTAGGCTGACAAAACACCTTCAGTCATCACTTTACAATAACCCCAGATTATGAATTGAGGATCTCCTCTGTTGTTTACACTTTGTTTGTCTGTTGTTTTTAGACACTGGAAGAGCCCCCCTACCTCACCGTGGGCACCGATGTGAGTGCCAAATACAGAGGGGCATTCTGTGAAGCAAAGATCAAGACTGCTAAGCGGCTGGTGAAAGCGAAGGTAAGACTGCGGTAAACACTTCACAGTCGTTGCTTCTGCTCGGTGCCAATGAAAACATGGTTTGACCCATATATGTTTTGATGTGCTTTAAATGTCAGGTTGGGTGGAGCTGTTTTGTCTTGTTGCACCCAGTTTGAATTAGATTTCATACTGTGCATTTCTTTAAATAAAACAGTTTAGTTCAGGGCTAACTATACTTTCTTGTTTGCGTATTTATGAGGGTAATAACGTTGATTAGAGAAATACAGCACAACACAAGTGTGTTTAAATAAGTGCTTGTTTGTCTGTGGAATATATTAAAACGAATACTGCCTGTACATCACACTAGTGAGCGTTTGCTGTCGCTGTTCAACATTTAAACTGGTTTCTAACAGGTCACACATTCAGAGCTTGGATCCCTGTGTGTGAATGCAGTGTGTATGACGTCACAGTTCAGTTTGGGAGTGAAAGCGGTTTGCAGAGTCTGTGTGTCAGTCAGTCAGATTTGAGAAGGTGGTCTGGGGTTCAAGAGGACTGGGGTTCAAAACTGGTAGGAAATCCATATGTGGTTACTCACGGAAGTGCTGCTGATGGTGTTTATTTACTGAAGCAGCTGAATCCAGTGTGTTTTCAGTGCGTTGCTATCATGGACTGTACTTTTTACACATCTCTCACGAGATTCTGCTCTGTTCATTCCTCGCTCTCATATCATCACATCTCTCTCTCTGTCTCTCTCTCTGTCTGTCTGTCTCTGTCTCTCTCTCTCTCTCTTTGTCTCTCTCTCTCTCTCTCTCTCTCTGTCTCTCTCTGTCTCTCTCTCTCTCTCTGTCTCTCTCTCTCTCTCTCTCTCTCTCTCTCTCTGTCTCTCTCTCTCTCTGTCTCTCTCTCTCTGTCTCTCTCTCTCTCTCTCTCTCTCTCTCTCTCTCTCTCTCTCTCTCTGGTGTTGTTCTCCCGATGGCTCTCTGATGTTTTATAATTCAGCTCTCACAGTCCTGAAATGTGATTAGCCAACCGCTCGCGAGCCAGAGACCTTGTTCAAGGTTGTAATCGTATTCCTCCAGTTGTTTTACTGATGACATCATCTGCTTCTGCCTGTTCCTCTCTGGGGCTTTCACACTGCGGTCTGTTTCTCTGTCCCCTGTCTGTCTCTCTGGTGCTGTTTACTCCATGCTTGCAGACTATATTTCTGTATTTTTAGTAATCTGACTGCTTTGTGATAGCGTGTGTAATATTAAATTCTCCATTACAAATGACCCAATGTTAGACCTGATAAGTTACCTCTGTTAGTTAATGGTTTATATCCAAGTGTCTAATTATGTGTATCACAGAGTAAAGTGACACAACTAGTTCTAAATGAACACGTTTTTGCTGTGTTATTAATCAGCTGTCATAGTAAATTCTGGCCCGCAGGCTGTTTTCAGTGTCAGATGTTTGTATGGACTTGATACGAGTTCACACTGAGTCATGTGTTTAATGTGAGCTTTAAATTCTTGACTTTGTGTCTTGCTTCAGCACAATATTTTGGTGAGGCTGAATTAGGGTTAGGGTTGTTTCTACTGTCCCAAATAAATTACTGATACTTGAAGTTTATGTAGTTTTTATTCTGTGTTGGTATTCTAGAGCGTTGACTTCCTGTTTCATGTAGTCTGGCTTGTATTTTCATTTATCTGGTCTTATCTTATTTTGAGGATGAGGGCATGTAACACAGCCTGTTACCATGTGAATACGTATTGCGGAAGTACAGTTTAGTATGATTAAGTTCAGAGTATGGGTGTAACAACATTCAAACAAAACTGAACAACAGTAATACACCACCCACAGTATGTACCGAACAGCCCCCGGCCCAGCCCTGGCCTATTGTTGAGGTTGACCTCACTTTACCTTGTCACAATACTAATTTATCTTCCTTGACATTTCTGACTAGTCTACGTTGAAGATGTTTATTTCATTTTAGTTTGCTCAACTGACCTGACCTGACCTGACCTGTTTGAGGCCACTGCTGATGTTCTTAGATGTTCTCAGCACGTTGTTTTTAAAGAACATCATGATGTTTAAAGTAGTTTTCCTTGTTTTCTCGGGCTCACTGTGTGTGGACTCGTTGTTTCTCGACAGCAGCAGTAATTGGAAGTTTTATCTGTCAGCTGTTCCACGTGTGACCCACTACAGAGCGATCAGATCTCCATCAGACGAGGTCGTGGTGAGACGCTGAAGTGTGAGAGACCCATTATCTCCAGCGAGGACGAGACAAGCTCAAACATGTCTGACTGCTGAGAGTTACTCAACACACAGATCAGATCAGAACAGACCGTTATGAGCTGGAGTTAAACACTTGTACACGTGTACAATAGCATAATCACCTGCAAATGTGCTTTGTGTGTGGGGCACCATTCAGATGAGGCCCCACACAACAGAAGTTAGTGCCCACGTTTTGAATTAAAGGAATAGTTCAACTAAAAATGAAAATTCTCTGATAATTTACTCACCCTCATGCCATCCTAGGTGTATGTGATTTTCCTCATTCAAGTCGATATACACAGTCAGTGTTATATTCAAAAATATTCTGACTCTTTACAAATTTATAGTGGTAGTGAATAGTGCCCGAGATTGTGAAGCTCCAAAAAGTGCATCCGTCCAAAAGTAATCCATACGACTCAGTTTTGTTAATAAATGTCTTTTGAATTGAAATATGTTTGTGAAAGAAAACTATTAATATTTTTAGCATATTTAGCGATCAGTACGTCATGTTTGAATGTAAACATCTGTATGAATGAGTACAGCCAACATGGCGGGTCCATGTTAGAATCTCATTGGTTCCCGCATGTCTCATGACTACTCATGCATCATGAAGAAACACAGGGTTTGCAAACAAGATGCAACTTGTGTTGCAAAGTTTTGAAAATATTTCAGATATATGGGAAATATTATGGGTATTTATAGGAGTAAATTGGAAATTTTGCATCATACTGCATCATATACAAACATAAATATAAATAAATTTGCTTCTGTAACATATGAGTTGTCTTTGTCTATGTGCTGTAACTGCCGTAAATTTCCATTAAGTTTCCAAATTTCCCAGAATTTTGAAACCCTAATCAGCTCGAGTCTGTGTGGTGGACAAGATCTGAGTAATGGTAATTGTTGGTCTTTGAGGGAAGCCCTGACGGACTGTCTCTCTTTCTGCAGGTCACCTTTAAACTGGACTCCTCCACTGCTGAGGTGCATGATGAACATATCCGAGGAGTTCTGAAGGTGAGAGCGAATCTGCTGGGTCAGCACTGCTGAATAAAGAACGTCTGCAGAAACCTTTGCTGTTTTTCAAGTACAATAAAGCTGTATATTGGCCACATTAGTCAAGCTCAAAAAAGGACAAAACACTCTATTATAAACATGTTATTTATACTGTGTGTGTGTGTGTGTGTGTGTGTGTACGTGCTGTATTTCATGTCTAAAGCCACATGACAGGCCTAAATATAGGTTGTTGTGCAGTTAAAATCTTCCCTTTTCAATTTCATTAGTCCTACAGCTATATAATCCTATATAAGTCTTTACAATTTGATTTCCAACCTTAAATGATTCGTTTTTCGTTTCGGTTCAAAGATATTCGAAAGAATTTGTTTTTAAAATCTTCTGCCGAAGCAGCCCTTACATCTGTGTGTTCATGAATATGACAGTAATTATTCTCCAGCTGTCTTCATCAAAAACATCTTAATCTCTGAAAGCAGAAATGTTTGCTTTGAGCACTGAGTGTTTCTTTTCTGAGAGAACCGAACTAAAAATCTGCTCATGAGTGTTTTAACAGCTGAAGAGATGTTTCACATCCAGACGGGCTGTGATTGGTGCAGATGAATGACTGATGTCTCACTGATGCTGATTTCTTTTTATTACATCTGTAATGAAAAATACCATGTTGTATGAGTAAACCATGTTAGTTTTCTTTTTGGTGAATCTCGTGAAATCAGATTTTTCATAAAATCATCAGTTTTAGCACTTTCTTGCACTGTGCCATTGTTATGACAAGCACATATTTCCTCTAAACTGTCTCAGTATGATCTAAAGATGTTCATGACAGGTTTCTGTATGTTAATGGTACCATGTTAACGGCCATTTCAAAATGAAAATTTCCCATCATTTCCCCACCCTTGTGTCATTTTAAACCTGTATGACTTTTCTTCCTCTGTGGAACACAAAAGAAGATCTTTTGAGAAATGTCTCAGTGGTTTATGTCCATACAATGAAAGTCAATGGATGCCACTGTTGCTTGGTTACCAACATACTTCAAAATATCTTAATTTGTGTTCCTCAGCACCACAAAAGTCATACAGGTTTGGAATGACATGAGGGTGAGTAAATGATGGAAGAATTTTCAATTTTCATTTTTGGATGAACTATCTCTTTAAAACCACAGTATGTGTAAACAGTAATCCTTCAGTATCATTGTGTGTATTGAAATAGCATGGTAATGCCACAGTTTTGCTTGCAGTATTTTACAGTACAGAATTAGCCTCACAGATGCCGGTAAAGGTGTTTTTGTAAAACAACAGAATGAGTTTTGGCAGCTTTCCACAGCGCCAGTGTTTAAACATGATGCTGGCCAGCGGGTGGAGAGTTGTAGTGCTGATGCAACGAGAGTCAGTCAATATGTCTGAATGAGCAGTGTGTGTGTTTCCTGGTTTAGGTGGGCGCAGTGGTGGAAGCGAAAAATCCGGATGGAATCTACCAGGAGGCCACCATCAATAAACTCACAGACGCCAGTTTGTACACTGTCGGTGAGCTGAGAAAACTGTTTTGCCTTAAACGTGCTTCACAGCAATTTAAGACAGTTGTTAACGTACCTCAGATGGAGAAGACGACTGCATGTTTATTATGATTGCTTCAGAGAGCGAGAGGGAGAATAGAGATGATGTTGGGTAGTTTTTTTTTCTCTGCAGCCATTAACAAGATTGTTTTCCAAACTGACACTGTTTCTACAGCAGTTAATTTGTGTTATTATATAAGCATAAAGGTAGTGAGTGGCTCTGAGTGAACACAGTGCTTTTCTTGACCTGTGTGTGCGTGCAAGTTTAGCTATATTTGTGTGGGCCAAATGTCCTCACTACCAGAGTGAAATATAACCAACTTCTGAGGAAATATTTCTGATCCTCTCTAATTAAAAAGCACCATAAATCAGACAGATCATGTTTTCTTTAAATCTAATGCCATGCCTGATTTTCTGTGAGGGTTTAGGGGTAGAGTTTGAGGATAGAAAACAATGGAAGTCTAAGAAATGACCTCACTAATGTCAAACGTGTGTGTGTGTGTTGATGTGTTATAAAACTGTTCTCTTCTCAGTATTTGATGATGGTGATGAGAAGACCCTCAGGCGTTCATCTCTCTGTCTGAAGGGAGCGCGGCACTTCGCGGAGAGCGAGGTGAGTTCTTTGTCCCTTTGTATTTTCGTTCATTTACATCGCTGACGTCTTTGACATTGTGAGACCCGTCACAAATCTCACGTCTGCCAAGCACCAGCGGCTAGAGTTTATTTAGCACTCATGCTATCATTCACACCGCAAGTGTTAGCAGCGCAACACAGTCTTTTCTAATACAAGCTTTCATGAAGCAACAAAAAATAAGAGTGAACTGCTGTCTCACCCAGAGTTTGAAACAAGCCATCTGTCGATCCTGATGCAGCGACAGTCTTACAAACACGTTCTCTTCAGAAACTCTGACTCAGTCCAAACCATTTAAAGACCCCATGTGGTGAAAATCGAGATTTTAATGTTGTTTATATGTCTGTAGTGTTTTTAATGTGCTTTAAGATGAACCATGTGCAAATTCATCAGTGTTTTTGCAGTTTAACAAAGACAGTCTCAGAAATGTGATAAGCGAGTGTGAGTGGATCAGGTGGTCCGAGCTGGTGTGGTTGAGTGCAGGTGGAGACTAATTTGCATATTCATGAATCCACGTATACTAAATAAGGAAAGGGTGTAGAGTTGCATTAAGGCTGTTTTAGGCATAGAGAAATTATCTTTATTTAAAAAGCTTGTCATTTTGATGATCATGAATTTTTAGGCATAGAATTATTAGCTACAGGGAGTTTTTAAGAAGTTTAGTGGTTTGGGGTCTGTTCTGTGTAAATGAATTATCATTAGGATGTAAATTTGAATGTTGTCTTTATGAATTAGATTTCACAGTGAAGAAGTTTATATGTAACAATTCTCAATGGTGCATTCCCAATAAGCATGTATAATTTATGCCCATTATTAAAGGAAATGCCCAATGTAGACAACCAGATCCCTTTATTTTTTATAAATCCCTTTATTTTTTTGCACAAGTTGCAGCAGAACCCATCAACACGTCGCAGCGCAGCAGGACAGGTGTTGAAACTGTCACATCTCTGTGTTTCTCTGTGCTGAACATTCGCTCATGTGACTCTGTGCTGGTCTGATTGGTGGTGGATTGTCAGGAGTTGCTGAAGACGCTCACTGCAGTTTTCTGATCACATTCCCGCTTCATCTTTTAGACGCTGGACCGACTTCCTTTGACGAACCCTGAACACTTCGGCACGCCTGTCATCGGCAAGAAAGGAAACCGCGGGGGCAGGCGCTCCAATCCCATGTAAGTCTGTTTCCTGTAAAAGAGTCAGTCAACATAAAATCAAACTGACGCAGTTATCCTCCTCATGTGTTTCTAGTCTTATGCACAATGAGTTTTGTGTATGTCTGACTGAGGTGAAACAGGTGCTTCATTTTGGCATTTAAAGACAGTTTTCCTTAAAGAGTTTTTCAAAAACATTGTTTATTAAGCTGGTTGAAAGTCTCTTCCCATCCTGATAGCAATCACTTAGTGGTCTAAATATTTATGAATGAATGAATATTAATATACAAGTATGAATTTATAGCTTTTGAAGAAGCATTGTATTGGAGAGCGTTTTGAAGGGAGGGTGTGATCTTATGCTTTCAAAGCTAGCTTGCTGCTGCTAGCCTTTCTGAAATTGCTAGCTTTTTTGAAAAAAACGTGTCTCTGAATTCTTGTTAAGAGGGTTCAGCAGGTAGCGTGTGCTGTGCTGTCGTATCGGTCATATTTCCAGAAGTGGGCGGAGCTTTGGTGACCGTGTTACGCAGCTCCTGTAGACGTAAACACACTGGCACCTGCGGGCCGCAGTGTATGTGGGTCTCTCCTGATGCTCTGGGTAGCAGAGGTTCATCTGGGAATAGTGATTACACTGTGTTTGCTATAGTAAATTACATCCTCTTTTTTAGCAGTTGCACAAATAGGACGTTCTCTGCCCTGGAACTCTCAATCCCCCGACACGAATCAAAGAAGCCAATGTTTCTTCTCCCAGAACTTTGCAGTGTTAATGTAGTTTTAAAGAGTTCACATACAAACTAAATTATAAAGCCTAGCTTACCTTCCTGAAACTAATAAAGTGTTAATAAAAAATGAGTCATTGTTCAAGCCCTGTATAATCAAATATACTAAGCCTGCCTGGGCAAGCAGCAGCCAGTAACCAAAGATTATAGAATTAACAAGATGTCACAGTTCTGTTACTATGAATGGGGGAAAGTGCAACACTTGATATGGCTGCTCTAGCGAAGGAAGTCCCACCTACTAGTAGAAAGAGCCAATCATTGTGTGTGATGCAGACTGTTGATTGGCTCATTTAACCTGAACAAAAGTGGCTCTTCTCTGTGGTAGACCAGAGCGCTGGCTACTAATTGAGAGTGGTTGAGTCACACTCCATATCAAACATTGGCAAGTAAGAGTCTCGTTCATTCACAGAGCCTAATTATTCCCCATTATTTTTCTCAGATCAAACAGGAAGTGAAAAAGAGACAGAAAATTGCCCTCTCATGTGAGCCTACAGCAGGGTCAGAAGTTTACCAGGGCCTGATTAAAAAAAAAAGTCCACAAAGTTTTTGTTTTCTGTTATCTAGCATCTGATGTATATGACGTGTTATTCTAGGTGTGTGTTGTGATGGATTTGTGATGGGTTTAGAAGCTCTGTAGTTCTGTAGCTGTCTCACAAGAGAGAGAGACTGAACACAAACAGAGATTACGTCCAAATCTAGAGTGACAGGAAGGTGTAGTGGGATGTATAATCTACCTCAACAATGTTGTGTGTGTGTATATATATAATATATATTCTAGCAGAGTGTTTGCGTTATGACAGCCTGTCCATCATTTACAGGTAACAACTATAATTGTTTAGATGGAAGATTTATTTTCTTATTTGGACATGGGTGACACACAGTGTGGGTTTATATGGTTAGAAGAAATGGCCCTAAATTCCAGAGGGCAAATATCACTGTAATAAATTCTGACATTGGCTTTTATTGCTCAAAGCAGTGACACATGAAGTGTTACTGTAATAGTAATTTACAGTATCACCCTGACTCTGTCACAGACCTTTCTTCAGATGGACACAATCACCTACACTAACATCCCATGTTTAGCACTAACCGCATGAATACACGTTAACACATTTTTTAGCTTTTCACGCGTGTAAATTGAGGCACTATTTTAAAGTGACATTAACGCTGTTTATAAAGAGCTGATCTCATTTCTCAGTAGCGATATTACACTTTGAATTTATAAATGTGTCACGAAGAGACATCTGTGTTATTTCAGATATTAATACTGCTGTAACACCTTTCAGCACTTGCTGTTTATTTCCTGCTAACACGTGTCATCTCTCCAACAGTCAAGAGGAAGACCCGTCTTCATCATCTAGTGAGGAAGAGGAGGCTGATCAGCAGCAGAACGAGGAGCTGTATGGGAAAGTGGTGTGTGTGGATGGAGTCGTCACAAACGACAGAAAGAAAAGCACATGGTATCCGGCACTGGTGAGTCAGCCCCACCTGATCCCACACTAAAGCAGCATTTGTCTTAGATATGGCATGTTATTTTATGTGCTACCAAACGGAACTGCAGAAGTTGAGGATTGTTTACAGAGATGTAGAAGCACTTTTAGAAATGACTAAATTCATCCTCTCCCCACATTTCGGGAATGACTCAGTTGTGCACAGATGAAAACGTACTTTAGGCAGAAGTCTCTCTCGTCAGCCTTTAGGCTGAACAGATGTGTGAGCGCTGAACGGTAATCGCACTATAACTACTGCTCACCTACCAATGTGTCTTTAAATAATACAGTGACTGAAGTTTCTTTTAAGTTTGGTGTTTAAAGTCACTATGGAATCAAAATTCACTGTTCTTATTTTCTTTCTGAATATTGCAGCGTTTAATGTAAATGATTTATCTGTGCATGTTGTAGTATGTATGATGTACGTCCTCGTGGACAGGACTGTATTGACTGTCCAATGACCAGGCAGTTTCTATCCCTCCAACTTACAATGATCCAATTAATTCCTGAAGAACGAAATCAATGTTTTGTTTATTAAATGAGAGGCTAATGAGAGTTATATTTTCTATTAATGATTGCCCCTAACTGATTTCATAAAGGGGCTTTAAATAGTCGTAATGTCATGCACAAATCTACAAATTGAGGATAACAATACGCACTCCTCATCTGTATCCGATATATTTTCTGTCATATTTTTAAATGGCTTGTGTTTTAAGTATGCATTGCAGCTCGAATCTGGCATCCCAGATTTAGCCATTAGCTTTGATGTTATGCTAATAGGCTTCTGGCTCTGCTTGAATGGCGACTGGTGCGCCTCGTTTGCATACCGTAGGTGATGATTCACAGTGTCAGGGAAACAGGATGCTGTCCCTTTAAATGTTCCTGTTAGCTCAGTGTGACTCCTCCCCCTGAGTTGTTATTCCTGCCATATTGTTGAGCAGCGCTCTCTGGCCCCTCCCGTCGGCTCTTAGAGGAATGACAGCATGGAAAAAGGAAAACAAAGCAGATGAATGACCGTGATGTTTTTGAGCCAGCCTGAAAGAGCTCCAGAGGGTCGCTTCCACCAATAACATGTGATGTTATGATCAGACGTGTTTGACATTTATAGCAAACATCCAGACTGTATGTCACAGCCGTTAGAAATGTTTAAGTGCCTTTTTCTGAGGCCGTTGAGCTGAACATTAAATGATTTATTTGCTTTTTGATAGAAAGATTCTTATCCAATAATCTCAATAGATTAGAAAGTCACCAGACCAAACAGAGCAGCTGCAGCACTGGATGGAAACAAATCATTTTGCTTATTTATGCTGTTGTTAAATTACCGCACTCACAGGACTCAGTACAGTGTGCAGCGTCCCCCGCTGACCAGTCAGATCACATGGAGTTTCCTTAAATCCACTGCAACCAAAATCAACTTTGGCACATTTGCATATTGTTGTTACTGGACATTGATCAGTGTGAAACATTTTTAAGTTAAAAAATAAACACATTTATCTGAAATGCTGTTCATTTCTTTAGAAATGGAAAAAATGGTGCTTTAAAGACTGTATTCATGTCAAATTAAGTCTTGTTTTAATCCTGTTGTTTTCATCTCGTTTCATGTTATTTGTTTGAAGGTCATCTCTCCCGACTGTCACGAAGATGTCACGTTGAAGAAGGACAATGTCTTTGTTCGCTCATTCAAGGACGGAAAATTGTAAGTAACTTTGAAGTTATTTTAGACCATGCTTCTAATTTTAGCTTTTAGCTCATGAATTTATTTTTTATAATTCTATGTCTACCTAAATTTCTAACAGAGATGTTTTAGTCTAGTTTGTTGCAATTACAATCTTTATTAAATAAAAAAAAATCTAATGCATTAATGTAGAACAACTGGAAAGGTCGTGAAAGGTTAGTTGGTTAGTCTGTGTGTTTATTAAGCGTCATTATACCGACTGAAAGGTTAGAAGCAGCTAAAAATGGGTGGAGACTCCACCGCTGACATCACATAATGGAGCCAATAATGTTTTGGTTGGGCAGTCTGAAAGATGTTCTAGCTAAATGCCCGTCTCAGGTTCACCATCAGTGAAAACCAATTTTCACTGTCACTGCTTAAAGTGGAACTGTAAGAATTGCTCCCTGTGCTCAGAAATATCTATTTTTTTATTCATAAATATGTAATGCTTCTGCAGACAAAATCTAAACTGCATTTTTAAATTTTTTTGAAGCAAAAAAAATGTGACTAATGCTTACCCATGCACAATGGTAGGATGTTGCGGCTGGTTGCTGGGGTGTGACAAGTTGTTGCGAAGCATATTGCTGATGTAGCACAGATGTGCATAAGCGTTTCTTTACATGTTTATGTCTGACAGCAGAAGGTTCGGTATGGATTGTTCAGTCATTTCTAGAGTCTCTGAAGTCACAGATGTGTCTAACTGCTCCCCCTACTGTCTGTGTTGGAGTGGTTATGACATCACTGTCTGCCCCACGCAGGGAGAGATTTATAAACAAAGACGTGTTCTCTAAACCATCATTAAACTATTAACCATTATTATAAATGATTCTAAATCAGACCGCATAATTCACATGTGCAGTGACCCCTAAAAGAGTTTGGGCATTTACGTCAAACCTAAAGTGACAGAATGCTGTTAGATTAGATGACAAAATATCAAACTGAACCATTTGGTGATCTCTGACCTCTGAGCAGCAGAGAATATAAATGTCACAGAATGACCTTTGGCTGAATTTAAAGAACACAGTCCTCAGAGCTGCTGCTTGATTTTATTCCGTTCACATGAGCAGAATCGGTTATTTACAGAAATCACAGTTTACAGTAATAAGGAATTTGTGGGATTGTAGTTAAGGTTATTTAGATCTGGGACATCAGTTCTCTTCAAATCTAACAAATAAGACTTTTTTGTTACAGTTACACGGTTTTCCGGAAAGACATTCGAGAGCTGAATGAAGAAAAGGTTCCCAAAGCAGATGCAGCACTCAGACCAGGTGAGAACACACACACATACACACACACACACATACACACACACACACACTGTTGAGCTGCATTCAAATCTAAGAAGGTCTTTTGCTCTAAATCAGAAGGTAGAAGTGTTTTAACTTTAAAATATGACCCACCGAAATGTTCCAAAACATGGATGATTAGCTTACTATCATCCCCCAACAGAACATCAAACGTGTGATGTGAGCGCTGAGCAGCTGTGCAGTAACTGCGCGTGGGTGCATGTGCGTGTGTGCGAGTACTGGTTTAGCTATATTTGTGAGGGCCAAATTTCCACACTTACATAGTGAAATATAACAACAACCATCTTGTGAGGACATTTTACTGGTCGTCACTTAATGAAAAGGCTCATAAGTCATCCAGGTCAGGTTTTTTTGATCTAATGTCATGCACATATTTCTGTAAGGGTTACCTCAGTAATATAGTGAAACGTGTGTGTTTTCACTTCACAGCATTAGACGCAGCCTGGGAGTTCCAGCGGGCCGGTACTGTGCCCAGCACATGGAGGACAGAAGTGAAGGAGGAAAGCTCCAGCAGTGAGGAAGATGATGAAGAAGAGGAGGGGGAACAGGAGGAAGAGGGCAGTAGTGAGGAGGAGGAGGTGAGACAGCAGCAGATGTTTGTGAGGGGTGGACTCATGACAGTCAGCTGTATGAGATGTTACTGCAGCCACGTCACACTGCAGGAGATACAGTATAGAATCTGAAACATGTTTGGCTCTGTGTTGTTTGTTCTCAAATGAGCAGTGAAACGAGGTGCTTAACAAACTATCCAAACTACATATTATAAGAGCTGATTTATTTTCTGTTCATAATATGTGAGGTTTGTAATTTTTGCTATTTTGTTACCAGGGACATGTCTTAAAAGATTTAAAACCCTTGTTAAATATACATAAAAGTAATACAAATAAACAAACACCAGAACGTTGGAAAGAACAAGAGTCAACGGCAGGGTAGGCGATTTGTTCCAGTAACATTTTTTTGTAATGCTGGTTGAAAGTCTTTTCATGTCCTGATAGCAATCACCAAGTAAAGTGATATAGATACATTTTTTACATACACACTTTGTCTGTGGAAGGTGCAGGAACCTAAAATGTTCGTCTAATTGTTGCATTTGGTCCAAATCCAAAGACAGGATGTCCTGCTTGCCTGTCACCCGTGTATGCATTTATATGTATTGAAAGAGGCATGGCTTTGGAAAGCGCTCTGAAGAGAGGGTGCGATCTTATGCCTCTCTGAAAGTGCCTACCGTACCTTTAAGCACACAGCGGTGTTATTGCTATCTGTAAGTATAATCAGATAGGCAGAATAAACAAACACACAGAGAAGATGTGGGTGGCTGCAGAACTTTGTGAATGATGAGTTTTCTGTGGGGGCAGATTGTGTGTGGGTCTGATTCTCTGTTAATACTTGAGTTTATAAACATGCTGGAGTTATCACACATGCAGTGGAGGCTGTTCTCAACAGCACAGACGTCACTTGTTCTCTTCTGAAGTTTAGATGTGAGGTTTCTACATTAATGAGTGATAGACAGCCTTTTGGTGTTCCTGTGGTGTGATTGGTAGAGCATTGCGTTAGCAACGCAAACATTGTGGGTTCGATTCCCAGGGAATACATACACTGCTAAATAAAATGTATTCCTTGAATGTCGCTTTGGGTTAAAGCATCTGTGCATAAATGTAAAATATTTGTGCACAAAACAAAATGTACATATGTGTTGACAGGCTTGTAATGGAGGTAGTTAGTGTGGCGTTAAACCTCTGCGTCAAAGAAACTGCGTCAAAGTCACGGCTGGTGTGTTTGTGTGTGTTGCCATAGCAACATATGGTAGTGCTGATGTAATGTGAGGTTTATAAAGGAAAAGCAGATCACAGACAGACATTTTTGATTTAACTTTCTGTCAGTAGAATCAGATATTGATATATATTTGACTATGTCTCGGATACTGTATTCATAGTTTGGGTCCTTCATATTTCATTTAGATCATTTAGATAATTAATAAAGCACACCATTGAAATAAATGAATTGTGATGTATTTGTGAGCTGTGTGAGATATGACAAATATGAGCTGCTTTGAAAACGCTTACATTTTACGTAATGGTGACACGCTAATGTTGTTTTGAATATGTAAAAATGCAAAAAGGTTTCTGTGCGGGTTAGGGGTAAGTTTTAGTGTAGGGGATGGCATATACAGTTTGTACAGGATACAAACCATTATGTCTATGGAAAGTTCCCACAAAGCATAGAAACCTAACGTGTGTGTGTGTGTGTGTGTGTGTGTGTGTGTGTGTGTGTGTGTGTGTGTGTGTGTGTGTGTGTGTGTGTGTGTGTGTGTGTGTGTGTGTGTGTGTGTGTGTGTGTGTGTGTGTGTGTGTGTAGGAGGAGGAGGTGGAACCCTTCCCAGACGAGAGAGAGAACTTCCTGCAACAGCTTTACAAATTCATGGAGGACAGAGGTGAGGTGTTTACACTGCCGCTCTGTGGATTTTCAGCTTGATGGATCATGAATTCAGCTTGTGTGTTGAGATGTAGCTGTTAGCTTATTGTGTGCGTCGTGTCACATCAGACTTACTTAGACGTATCGAGTGAAGTCTCACAAAGCCAGGCTTTTGATTGTAGCATCAAGTCTGATCCACCAGCTCATACAGTGAGAGACGTGTACAATAACAATCACTCTTATTTTGTTTCATAAGAGCTGTTTAGGGGCGGGGTTGTCTGAAACATCACAATAAGAGATTGCTGGGGACAAACACAGTTTAATTCTGCAATCTGTAACGTTTTTTGTTAAAAGTGGACACACATCAGTTATTGATCAAGTACATCACAGATCATTGTTCAACACGATCTCATTATCTTACCCTGATTCACAACAGTAAGTTTATAATAATGATTTATAATTTGAGCAGATTTCCTGGGAAATGTCAGTTTGGCTTGTGATTACATCACATTTATAAACAGAAACAAGAAGAACCGTCTGTGTAATTGCTGCTGGGATGGTGCAGCGCTTGTAGCTTGTTTCTACAGCAGTTTAACTTGTCAGAGTGTAAACAGAATTTAAACTTGTCATCACATCACATGAACAAAAAACTCCCTGCAATTTTAATTTTCAAACAGTGATGGCGATAGAAGGCAGAAGTTACTGATACACAATATTACACACTATTGCATTATTTTCCATATTGCATAATGTAATGTTTGTAGTTTTAGAGTCAAGCTCTATTTTAGTATTATATACTAAAATAACGTAACACGGCAAGTTTGTGTTTTCTTTGTGTGACACAACAGTAATACAAACTGATATAACCTTAAAAACTGGTCACAATCTAGAACTGTTTACTCATGGTTAACAAATCTCTGTAATCTGTCTCTTCAGGAACACCTATTAATAAACGACCCGTGCTGGGCTACAGGAACCTGAATCTTTTTAAACTCTACAGACTGGTTCATAAGCTCGGAGGATTCGACAACGTGAGTTCATTTCCGTGCCTCCCCGAGTTAAAAGCTGCTGAAATCGGCTTTTGGATCTGGATTAATTTTCACTGGATAAATCATGTTTCCTCTCTGTGTTTCAGATTGAGAGTGGATCTGTCTGGAAACAGGTGTATCAGGATCTGGGCATCCCCGTGCTGAATTCGGCTGCTGGATACAACGTCAAATGTGCCTACAGGAAGTATGTGTCCTCTTCATAATCCTCCAATCTGTAAGACAGGATGACAGTCCCAATAAATCATCAGTTACTCCAGCACTGATGTTTCAAGACGCTGGCACGTTTGCTTCTTATTAGGGGTCAGACTCCAAGGGTCTTCTGTTGTTTCTGTTTGTTGTCTTTGGTTTGTTTTTATTTGGAGTCTATAGTAGCCTGTAAAATTCTATGTTAAAAATAGCAATTAAAGGATCTGAACATTTGAAGTTATGGTTAAGAGTAAATTTTTGGAGTCAGTCCCTCAAACTCTCTAGTGCCCCCTGCAGTTCAAAGGTTTGATGGGCATTGGCTGTAGCACACATTTATACCATTACTACCCTCTGCAGGTATCTGTATGGCTTTGAGGATTACTGCACCTCCACTGGAATCACATTCCGCATGGATCTGCCGTATAAGATGGGCGAGAAAACGGGTGAGAAGACTGAGGTGAATCCAGAGGAAACCCCCGGCACTAGTGACAGTGTCTTTGTGAGCACAGCAGAAGAACTGAAACCCCTCAAAGAACCAGAGACCTCCAACACCCAAACGGTTCACAAGGTACTAAAACATCTCAGAGCGCGTTCACGTGTGTGTGCTACACTACTGCTCATACTGTTTAACATTTTTACACAACTGGATGAAGAACAAGAATCAGTTCAGTGATGATGGCTCAACGCCACCCGCTTCATTAAATGTGCAATGTATTAATTCATATGACAACAGAGTAGCAAACTACTCGATGCATACTGCTTTACATGCTGTTTTAAACAAAAATAGTAGTAATACTATTATTTATTGCTATCCATTAGTAATAAATGGAAACTGATGTGTTTTTTAGCAAAATCATGAAATGTCAGTGCACTTGAACAGAAACAGAAGGTTGCTATGCAACATAACTATTAGCTATATTAATAGTAGCTCATAGGTCATAACTGTGCATACTGTAGTATGCAGTATGCACTGTGGAAGTCTGTAACTTTGTAGTTCTATAACTTTGTACAGCACTGTTCATGTTATTGCCTCAGTGTGATGTATCACTTCATTGTTTTCCTCACTTTGTAAGTCACTCTGATAAAAGCATAAATGTAAATAACTGGTTAATGATAAATTATTCACATCTGTTGACCAATCAGCATCAAGGACCAGAGCGATCTGTTTTATTATGTATTTATTATACAGTACAGTAATGTTCTGTTCTGAACAGAGTCGTATCGTCAGCTCTGCTTATTGTCTTTGACCTCATAGATATTAATAGATGAAAGTCAAGCTCCAGACGTCCTGTTCTGCATCTCCAAGTGTATCTCTGAGCAGCTGATGATGATTGTGTTGTTTCTCATCAGCAGGAGAAGACTGATGCTGCAGGAATAAGTGAAGAGAAAGTGGACATCAGCAGCATCAAGAAAGACGATAATCACCACACTGATGAAGAAGAGAATGATACGAACGAAGAGACCCACAAGCACAAGGTCAAAGAGAGCAGCCTCACAGCAGAAGGTCCAGACGCTGAGGGCATGAAGGAGGAACCCTGTGAAGAACCTGACAACAAAGATCTGTCAGGGTAGGTTGAACCAGATCCAGCAGGCTGTGTTTATAGCTCTTCTGCTCTCGGAGGAGCAAAACATGGCTCTGTGGATCTCTGAAGGAGATTCAGTTTTCTTTTATCACAACAAAGTTCTCAAAGCTACATTTGTGTTGCTCCATAGTTATGATGAGCTTACTATTATTGAAAAATGTGGAGTAGGTGACCCCATACTTTGACCCTGACTTGTTTCTGCTGCACATTGACAAATATCCAGTTGCACGGTTAGTGTTTAATTTGCAGTATGTGAAAACAGCGCAATATGTAGACATTTCTGTCTGTCTTTGTAATATTTTGCAGTACACAGTCTTTTTGTTGTATCGCTTTAAATTCAGACTGCAAAACCCGCAGCTCAGGTGACGTGTTTGTTCTGGCACAGGGCTGTAAATTCAGCAGCAGTGCAGTGCCGCAGCTGCAGAAAACAGCGGGTGACAGCAGCTCATGTGTGCGGTGTGAACACAGTCACTGTATTTGTGTGTAAAGCTGCTGCTTTGCATACTGCGGATTCAGTCTGTCAGTGTGAACCTGCAGTTTCACTGATGATACTCTGCATGTGTGAACACAGGTTTCATTACACCACCCAGAGCAGTAACAGATGGAGGAACCTAGTGAAAGACAGACAGAAAACCAAAGTGATCTTCACAAAGGAAAGAGAATAAAAGTGGTTGCACTTGAAGAAGATCAGAGTTTCACTTGTGTTGTGTCTCCGAACCAACTCACCCAAACTGTTATTGAAACAGCATGTTGGCTAAAGCTTGTGGTGTTTCTCTCTCTCTCTCTCTCTCTCTCTCTCTCTCTAAATCCTTCTGCTCTGCTATTGCGAATCAGTAACGCCATAGAGCGAGACAATTTCCTAACAAAGTATACATTTAAATAACAGCACTTAGAAGTGCCCAGTGTGACAGTGTGGCATTGTTCTGACAGACAACACTTTTGTTGGTTTTCAAGACACATTTTACCATTTTAATTTACAAACGTGTGAATTGTTTACAATTGTTTTATCGTACCAGTGTACGATAAACCAGTGACAAGCTTGTGTGTGTATGTGGACTGTTTTGTAATTTATGTCGATTGTGTAGTTTTGCGGATCTCTGGCTCCTGATTGGCTGGTTGTGGCTCATGGCTTTCCTCTGCTCTTCTTAAGCTCTCTGCTCCTCATGTCCTGCTGTGTCCTGCTCCGGTTCTGTGTGTGATATCAGACCTGAAGGCGATCATATGGGGCTTTATGCTCCAGCATTCTCTTGGTCAGGATTGGGATTTGAAATCCAGTTCTATTTCAGAACGATGACAGAATTTTCATTTTTGGGTGAATTGTTCCTTTAAATAGAATCAGGCTGTAGTTTCAGACTTCTAATTATACATTTATTCCCCAAGTTGAGTTTTAGACAGTCGGCTGATGACCCCATAACGTCTTCCTCCGATGTTCTTATCCCATCAGGAGGACTGTTAGAATTATCTGACAGGGAGAGTGAGAGTAATTAGCTTTCAGAAGCACTAGGCTGAGACAGGGAGATACAAGGGTATTTTGGGGGTGTTTTTTTGGGGAGGGGCGAGTCTAGGGTCAGGAAACAGGAAGAACTGAATTGTCTTTCTTTCAGGGCTGTCAGCAGTCAGGATTGGGAGGAGGGGGAAGAGTTTGAGTGTTACCCCCCTGGCATGAAGGTGCAGGTGAGGTATGGGCGAGGCCGGAATCAGAAGACGTACGAAGCCACAGTGAAAGAGGCAGACCTGGAGGGGGGAAAGGTTCTCTACCTGGTGCACTACTGTGGCTGGAACATCAGGTAAGGCAGGAACCTGAGAACTGAACGCCTCCCTGTTTCCATGTACCAGAAGTTCACAGGAAGTTGCTCCAGGCAGATTATAGTAGTCTGATCCACGCTGCAGCTTATGCTCTTGATGTACTGGCCACTCTGATAGGAAGAGACAGTCTGACTGAAGTGTACAGTGACCAATCACAGTTCAGGGGCGTGTTTTTGCCACAGTAACAGAATTCATTCAAGTAATGGCACAGAGGTCTTCATGAACAGTTGTACTGAAACAAACAAGAAAAAGTAAAAGGCATATAAATCAGAAGAGTACTGTCCAGTTTTGTGTGTTAGACATCAGACAGACTGTGGAAAGTCTGTGGGCCGTCTGAAGCTGATACTAAGTCTTGTGGAAACAACCCAACTTAGTAAAACACTGATACAGACTTTTATCAGTTTGTTAAAGCTGCAATTCATAACTTTTTGAGTTATGTACAGTAAAGTACACAAAGGAACCTACAATGTTATGTTTCTGAGAGGCAAAAGTTACGGACTGCAGCTTTAATGTTTTGTAAAGGTTTTGTAGTCAGGTGTGTGGTGTGCATTTTTATTATCAGCAGTGATATTTTGGCTCTTCAATGTGTCACTGGGAGTGCTATGAGACTTTTTGACACTTTAATGGCATCGTTTTGTCCACACCTCCTCACTGTCATGTTCCTGCTGGAAGTCACTCTAAGATGATTATTACTGACAGAGTTAGTTGAAGTTTGCAGAAACAACTCAAGTTTAAGGAGGATTTACACTGGAAATAAACAACACTTGTTTTCATACATCCTAGACTTTGAGTCTGTATTGTGTGCACATTTGTTGCTGAATTTGATGAGATTTGAAGCAAATTTGTGTTGCTGTTCTGGATTGTTACAAAGAGCAGACATGATCGTGGAAGAAGCCTGGTTCGTCCTGAAAGCTTTTGGAAAGTGTCTGTTGCTGTCAATGTGTTTGACCACTTTTCAACATCTTAATATAAGCAAGATGAATTTTAAGCATTATAAGAGTTATTGTTATTAGTAATCTTAAAGTGTTTTTTAGCTCTCCAGAAAACTGTCATATTAAGGTTCCAGTTCCTGAAAAGTAAAATCTGTTCTGTTGACACACTGGTTTCATGAGCTGTGTTGATGTTGAAAAATGGTGAACCGTTCCTTTAAGTCCCATGTTTGGGTATTGTGTCTTTTAGCTTTAATGTGATTTGCTGTGTGGCAGTGATGTCATGCTGATGTAACAGATTCATTGTTTCCTTTGATAATCTGAGTGAATCTCATAAAACCTGTCAGAAACATGTCCAGGTGACATGTTTAACATGATTATATGAAAACAATAATAATAAATGGAAAATTATATTTAAGAAAAAAATTGTATCAGTAAGATCTGAAAAATAAAATGTTATATAAATTGTAAGGTTCTTCTAAATGGTATTCATTACTTTATATTTTCATTGATTTACATTCTTAAAATGATGTGTATCGTGGTAATGCAAATGTAATCGGCATTAAGAATTCAAAATTAAATGTTTTTTTGAGATTCATGCACCGAAGGTGTATTAAGAGTGTTAAACCATATTGACTGAGCTGTTTCTGTCTTGAAACAGGTATGACGAGTGGATCAGAGCTGATAAGATCGTCAAACCAGCTAATAAGAATGTCCCCAAAATTAAACACCGCAAAAAAATAAAGGTACGATCTGATGTCGCCGAGTACTTTGTCTGTTTCTGATGTTATTTTAGGGGGTTTTATAAATGCCGTGTTTAAATGGTGTTTTTGATTTATCACAGAATAAAGCAGAGCGGGAAAGAGAGCGAATAGAGAGACTGGTAGACAGAGACGATCTTCCTCCATACAAAACTCGTGTCAGTAGATTGTCTAAACCAAACACAGGCAGCGATGTTTTTTCCAAGATGGAGGAGTGTGATGATAATGAAGACCAGCAGATGCCAGTCAAGCCCATTGAGATCACATCCATTCTCAACGGTCTGCCAGGTAGGCAGTATTCACACTGCATTGTTATTCTGTTTGCTGGTGTATCTTTGCACACTTCGCTTTTAAAGGTAGGGTAGGCAATTTTGAAGAGGCTAACAGTAGCAAGTTAGCTTTGAAAACATAAGATCCTGAAGAAGAAGCAGAAGAAACATTTTTAAAATCCACTGGTCAGAAAAAGATGTAGTGACCTGATTTAGCAGTCCAGCAGAGTTAATGCTAATGGCCTTTTGTTTACTGTAGCTTCAGAGAGCTCCACAGACGACAGTGAGCGAGAAGAGGACGGTGAAGCTGATCATGATGAAGAAGATCATCAAGGTGGGCGACCAAGCCTTCGGAAAGGAGTTCTTGCAGATCACTCGCAAACAGCACAGCCCTGGAAGAGCGGAAGTTCATCAGAGAGCTTCAGAGCACCAGCAGTTGTGGACAGCACCCAGGAACTGACTGCCCAGGACAGCCCAGAAGGGTCCAAGAGGAAGGGGCAGTTTGAGGTTGAGGTGGAAGTTTCCGGAACCAAAAGAAGAAAAGTAGAAGCTCAAGGGGAACGCAGCTTAAAAAGCCAAGCGAAAGGCAAAACTAGAGGCACCAGGGCTGGAGACTGGCTGCCAGGCAGTCCACCCAAAAAGGTGGCAGAAAGAGATCCTAGAGAAGGTTCTCAGTCTTGTAGCAGTTCTGAAGATGAAGCAGATCATCCAACAGAAGCTCAGGCCAAGGAAGAGCCAAGAGGACATCCCAAAACCAAGAGTTCCCCATCAAAGAAGTACAACGGGCTAAAGGAGAAGAATAAGGGTGGATGTTCTGGTTTCTGGGAGATCCCTGAGAAAAAAGCCAAAATATCAGCAGGGATTGAGGAGAGGGCATCCAGTTGTCGAACCAAAGGCCAGAAGGATGTATGGTCCAGTATCCAGGTTCAGTGGCCTAAGAAGACTTTGAAGGAGCTGTTTTCAGACTCTGACACTGAGGCGGCCAACTCACCTCCTCCTGCAGTGACGGCTCCAGACGAACCGTGCACTGAGCCTGCACGGGACGATGAGATGGCTGAGGAACATCAGGAGAACCAGGAGAAGGTTCAGGAGAATCCCAGTAGTGGTACCAACTCGGTCCTCAACACACCTCCGACTACACCTGAGTCGCCCACTGAGGGTGAAGGGCCTGCAGAAGTTCTGCCTGAGATCCGTGCACCTTCGCCACCCTCCGTGATGGCCACCAGTCCTCAGACTGTTTCATTACCGTCAGGACCTCTGGGTGAGGAGAGGGTAGGGGGACGCAGTGAGTCTGACAGCAGCACGGTGGAGGTGGAGAGTTTGGGTGGAGAAATCCAGGAGATGCCTCAAGAAGAGGGGGCTGGTTCCCCCTCCAAAGCCTTCGATGGCAATCTGTCCTGCAACAGTAACTGTAGTTTAACACTCAGCAACAGCAGTCAGCAGGAGAGCGATCAGAAAGCCAAAGGTACAGTGTCTCATACCGACCTTCTCCACAACTCCAAAACCATCAGCTGTCTACCAAGACAGCATTTTAAGACATTACACTGATATGAAGGCTATTTTAAACAGTAGGTAGCAACATTTTGCTGTCTTTTAAAGTCCCCCTGTAGTCAATCATTTTATTTTTTAAAACTCATCTATGATCTTCAGAATGACAAAATAGTTCATTCATGTTAATTAATAATTTCTTTGTGGCATAAAATAGTTTGAATGAAATGCTACACGCTTGCATTATTTAGTATGTGGACTCATGAATATGCAAATTAGTCTTCGCCTCCACCCAGTCACACCAGCTTGATCCACTCTGTCTACTCGTTGACATGATTGGTTACATTGGTTACACAACATTTCTTATGCAGAAAACAGGTAATTTTAAGCAGGGTTTTTGAGACTGTTTAATAAAAATACTCAATAATTGTGTTGACTGATGAATTTGCACATGGTTTGTCTTAAATCATATTAGAAACACTACATACACACACAAACCACATTAAAAACTTGACTTGAACCACAGGGGGTCTTTAAGATGCCAGTTTTAAGACAACATTGCATGTGTTATTCGCAGATGAGACCAGGGTCTACGGATGATATTGTTTGAAACCATAAAAATGTGTCATACTATATTCATAGTAAAATATCTGAATATGATTTTAAACATTGTTTATTTTTTTAAATATCTTGCCTACTTCTCAGAATGACACGCACACAATAAGTTGTGCGTCACTTTGTGTTATGTAATAAGCATCTCTAGTGAAGCAAAGATTTATTTCTCACGGTTTTCTCACTCAGTGTCATCCAATCAGAAGCGGCAGCGAGATTCTCAAGGGGGCGGAGCTTCAAAGAAACACAAGCGGGGTCACAAAAGCCTCAGCTTGAATCCCAAGAAGAACCGCAAAGCAGGTAACAGAGATGAACGTGTTTAAAAGAAGCTCATGTGCTTCTCTGGAGAGTTCAATAGAAGCTCTTGTTCTAGAGCTTTAACAGTGTCATTCAGTCTCCTTTCACTCAGAATGTTATTGGCACTCTTTAAAAGTACTTGAGTATCTGTGCACATGTTTTTCTTGAGGGTGTAGTGTGAATATTGTTTGAATTGGCATTGAATCATTCAGCTGGTAAATCCAGAGCGATTAGTGCTGTAGAACGTACCTGACTTCAGTAATCCACTGATTCACTTGACAGTGAACTGTGATGTTGTTTATGCGTCGTGTCGTGTAATCTGTCACCCTTCCATTAATTCATTCCTGACAGATTCAAACAATGAAAAATCATTTGTACATTGTACATTGAAATTTTGGGGCAGATAATTACACACTTCAAAATGAGGTGACACATGTTGCTTGAATCTGTCATCTGCTCTGCTGCGATCTGACATATCATGTTGATTCATTTTCAGCCAGATTGTTTTAAATGTGCACGTGCCGTGAATATTGTGAATGTTAACAGTGTTGCAGAAAGTCATACTGTGATAATTTTAACAGATGAGATTTGAGCTTTAATAAACATAATAAATGTAATAAATTTCATTTAGCTGCTGCTTGCATATAAAGGATAAAAGAAAAAGACATGAAATCACGCTTAAAAACAGCAGCTGTGGCGTTCAACACAATGTTTTGTCATGAAGTGATGTTTGCTCCTTGAAGACTGTTCACACAAACTCTTTGGTCCTGAAAAACAGTGTCAATTCACTTCAGGTGTGATTGGGTCTCATTTCATTCACGCCAGTACAGAATGTTGTTAGAATATTCAGAAAACTGAGGAAAGACCTTTACTTTCTGTGTGTATCTGACAAGCAGATTTATGCAAATGTGAACCTTTAGTTCTTTAACAGACTTCACAGCAGTGTTGTTACTTTGTTTATATATTAGATAATGTGCAGCTCTTTTGTTTATTCTGCACTCAGAAAGGGCTTTAAATATTTGCAGTATGTTTTCATGCTAACTTAAACTCACACTCATGTTGCCATGGAGAGGACAGTTAATGTGTTGCTGATAATCGGCCCACGCTCTCTCACTCTCTCTCTCTCTCTCTCTCTCTCTCTCTCTCTCTCTGTTTCTCTCTCTCTCTCTCTCTCTCTCTCTCTCTCTCTCTCTGTTTCTCTCTTCCTCTTATTCTCTTCCTCTCTCTCTCTCTCTCTCTCTCTCTCTCTCTCTCTGTTTCTCTCTTCCTCTTATTCTCTTCCTCTCTCTCTCTCTCTCTCTCTCTCTCTCTGTCTCTCTCTGCAGCTCACAGCAGTGATAGTGAGGACCAATCCATCAGCGACAGAACTGCCAAATCTCCTCCATCGAAGAGCACCACTGATCTGAAATCAGCGATCTCACCCAAGTGCTCGGGTCGATCGACGCCTTCAGGCCACAGATATCACAAGCACGGCGATTCCGAGCATTCCCACAGCAGAGACCCGCACACACGGCCCAAGTGCAGCTTCCAGATGTGTGAGTGTTATATGGCGGTCAGATTACGACTGTCCGCTTCAATTGTGCTATAAGAGTTTGGTTGTTTACTGTTGCTAAGCAACCGCTGGTGTGATGTGATCACAGTTGTAAGTGTACATGCAGAAAATAACAATTCTTCCATCATTTACTCACCCGTGTGTCATTTAAAACCTGTATGACTTTTTTGCTTCTGAGGAACACAAAAGAAGATATTCTGAACTATGTTGGTAACCAAACAACAGTGGCACCCATTTACTTCCATTGTATGAACACAAAACCACTGAGACATTTCTCAAAATATCTTCTTTTGTGTTCCACAGAAGAAAAAAAATGATCAGTTTGAGTAAATGATGAGTTTTTATTTTTGGGTGAACTATCCCTTAAACCATCTGTTAAGCATCTGTGCTGTAACACACAGCTCATACTGTGATAAGAGATCTGCTAAAACGCGCCCACCCCATTCCAGAATTCTCACTCATTCTCACTCTCCTCATTCATCCAGCGGATCTGGAAAACATGAGCAGTCTAGAGCGGATTGCATTCCTTCAGGAGAAACTTCAGGACATCAGGAATCACTATCTCCTGCTCAAATCTGAGGTGGCATCCATCGACCGAAGACGCAAGCGCATGAAGAAGAAGGAGCGAGAGAGTGAGTGGAGACCAGACATCTAGTAGCTTCCGTGAACTGAAGCCATATTCAATGTTTCTGTTTCTCCTTCACATGTTCCAGAGCACTGTAACTTAAACGGGGCTCACTAGGGGCCTCAACAAACTTCCAAGAGGCCTCAAAATGACTTAAAATTATTTAAAATAAGACAGCAGAATCAAGTGTTTACTTATTTTTATAATGGATATACAGCTTTCTAGACTAATATATTGGGTATAAATTGTGAGTGAGGGGCGGTTTTCAATCATTGTTGTGGACAACGAGGCTTTTACAGTGCAAAAGGTTGTGAACCACTGTTCTAGAGTAAATGAGGTCCACGAAGATCTTCTGACCACTGAAACTCTTCTGTCTCTGCAGGTGCCATGGCAGCTTCGTCCTCCTCTTCTTCACCGTCCTCCAGTTCACTTACGGCCGCTGTCATGCTTACGCTAGCTGACCCCACAGTGTCAGGGGCTTCGCAGAACTCTGGGGTCTCCGTGGAGTGCAGGTGACAGGAAGTGGGCGGCACAGAGCAGCACAGAGCACTTAACCAGCACTCAGTCCGGATCAGCCTGGTTCCGGTCGCCCCCTGCACTACTGGACACACTGACGGACAGAACCGGGGTACAGAGATGACGAAACGATAGCCACCAGATGACAACAAGAAGCACTATTTTATATCGACAACTGTTTCCTTGGCAAGCTAATGGCACTCAAGTGCACTTTTTTCTGAAAGGTGGGGTGGGTCGGGTTTGACAATAGGACAAAAAACTGTTTGTTTGCTTTACAAACCAACCCTGTTTTTGTTTAAGCATCAGTTTGTCTGTAATAAGCAATATTCTATCCAGTCTTTGAATATGAATACTACAGCATTTGACCACTGTAATACATGTCTCATTCTGCACTGTTTCCGTACACACACCTGTTCTCACCCAACCGCCCATTCATCACTGCTAGAATCAGTTTGCACCCGGAGCCATCAGCGCCCCCCGCTGGCTCGCTGGCTCCTGGGAACGAGCCGCAGAAATAAACAAATTCACTGAGAACCATCCAGCAGAAGGTCAGTAGGTGCTATAGTGCCTTATAGTTGCACTTGTTAGGGCACCCGTGTGGAGTTCTGGGTTACGTGTCAGTGGAGGAGTTAGTGTTTCATAACGACTCTGGAGGTCAAAAACCAGCGTTGTTTTCTTATGGATAGGCTGAACCTCACAAAACCTGTGAAGTACATATTTCAAGCCAAAATCACGAGAATCAAAGAAGAACTTAGATTTTGCCTAAAGAAAATGAAAGAAAAAATAATATATATGACTGAAATTTTGACGTATTTATACATCATGAGAGCTATTTGCTCTACTGCTTTTATATACTGATTTATATAAAATCATGTCTTACAGTGTTTTTTTAACTGTAATACTGTAAAACATTACTGTTCTACAGTAATGAGACGCGTCATTGAGAATGATGGAAAAAACTGACGAGCAAAATGTCAAAGACAAAAACAGGCATAAAAACAATTTCACATTGCAGAATATGAACAGCCTTGAAACGGGCTTCATTTTCTTTATGCAGATTCTTTTTGGTTTGCCGTGAAATGTTGTCTTGAAATTCACACCAGGGTGTTGTTTACAACACTTGAAGAATGTTACAATTCAGTTTAGTGTTGTTGAAGGATTTTAGAAAGCCTTATAAAATCTATATTTAACAGCCTTCAGCTTTGTTACTCACTTGGTCCCACTACATTCTTAAAACATGCTAACAGCTGAAGGAGGCGTGTGATTGGCTGACTGAATGAGTGGCAGTTCTGATGGCAGGTTTGAGGTCAGTATCTCCAGAGTTACAATGTGTTGTTGACGGTTAGAAATTGAGGATGTTTTCTGGCAGCCAGGATTCTAAATGTGTTTCACTACTGAATCAATGCAGACCCTGTGGGTGGGCTTGTAATGAACTATGTGACTGTATTCAGTGCAATGGCAGATTCATTAGTATTCATGTGCAGTGACAGGTATGAGTTTGTTCTGTACATACTGTTTGTGTGTGTCTTCCTCATTTCCTCTCTTTCCTCTGTATGAAATGCCGTAACTGAAGATGTCTGAACTAATAAAGCACTTCTCCGCTGTGGCTGTTCAATCCACCATGGCGGTTTCTGCTTGTAGTTATGGGATGTATTAATGCAAGAGTTCACCCAAAATGAGATTTGTCATTTACTCAACTCCTGTTATGTCTGCGTGTTATTTTTCTTGTGGAACACAAAGGAGATGTTTTAAACCGAATGTGGCACACCAGTGAAATGTGTGAAATGGGTTTTTCAGTGAATAACTTAAAACATCAGTCTATTCCTCTCACTAAGCTGTTTTATGTTAAAGAAAACTTGGTTTGTATATGACTTTATGATCCTTTATAACCATGATTGTTTTTATGGAACATCTGTGAATTTTTCTGTCACTATGAATTCTTACTAAAACTGTCCTGTTGTTTTCCACTGGCAAATAATGACACGTTTGGAAATACAGGAAGAAAAATGACAATTTTCAGTTTTGGGTGAACCATTTCTTTAAAAGTAACTAGTACAGACCTGCCATAGATTGTTAAAAACCCAAGGAGCATCATCTAATATTTGTTCACTATCACTTTGTGTGTGTTTTCCACTCGATATGTTGGCTGTTGTATTCATCACTGATTTTTACAGGAAGTACAGTGTCTCAATATAACGATGGCTTATTTCTTTTACAAAACATGCTTTACTTTTAAAAATATCAATGCTCTCATCTCTTTGTGTTTTTGTTCTGCTCACTCTGACCAGGGAAAGGGTTACGATGATGAAAATGTGCATTTATAATGAAACGTTCTATGTACAATGCTGATTACATCTCTTGAGTTTCCTTTGTAAAGACTCCCTGATGTATCATAAACTGAAGATCTGTACCGTTTGGCACTTGTATGTAATTGTATTGCCTTTGTTACACATTTGTATATTGAGAAGTGTGTTTTGAGTCAAGCTATTTAATATCTTGCACTGTTAATACCCTGTATGTTTCTGTACAGTTTTACTGTTTTAACTGTAGTGTCTGTATACGTCAGGAAGGTAAACGCATGTCCATTTTATTATTTTGTTCTGGTTTTTGTTTGGTTTTGCTTTAGGATGCTTCAGTAGGATTCGTTTTGTTTTTCATATTTCTTCATTTCATCCTTGTCGATCTATTTCCGTTAAACTGTGCTTGTATTAGCTTGTTTTTTTTATAATGTGGTATTTTCCAATCTGTACATGAACTGTAAAGTTTTATGGATCCTTACGAACATGTTCAAAGACCCTTTGTAAACGAGAGAGAGCGAGAGAAAGAGAGAGATAAAGCTTAACAGAAGGTTAAATCATATTTATTAGGCTCTTCAGATGATGGACAAGTGTGTAATTTATTGTACAAATGTAAGCAGAAAAGCCTTTGAAATAAATGCCATAGTTTGTGACCTCTAATGTCCACTGTGTTGAGTATCAGAAATGATGAATGCAAAATGTGCATATCTGCGGATGTCTTAAATGCATATAAAGGGACATGTTTATATACTAAAGAAAAGATCAGATTTCATGGACTAGATATTGCTTTTATGGCAAGAGCTTGTACATAGTCTTATTTTGACACATATACGACTATATTGTACAAAATAAGAATAATCATTTAAATCCATATATACATTCTCTACTTATTCGCTGTATGTGGGCTGCAGGAAGTCCTGGAGTCTGTCATAAAGGCAGGAAAACTGATGGATCTCCAATCCATCACAGAGCAGAAATGTTATTGAAATGTTATGAATTGTATATAAAATACTTTGTGAGTGTTGAAGGTCTTAATGACTTCTCATTTAAAGATAATTATCCACTATTAGACCTTTATTTTGCCTTTCTGTAGTTTCTCCAGCTCTGCGTCTGTATTTGTACTGTAATCACAATGAATATATCAATATTAATTACATACAATTGTTAACCTTAAAACAATTGTCAAGCTAAGGCGTTTTCCGGCATCAGTCAGGCTGATATTGTGCACTGAATAATCCTATTAATAAGTGAATGATGATACTTTTGGGGCAGCCACGACGTTTTCGTGTTATTTGAAGGCTTTTGTTGATTTGATTTCCTCCGTGTTTCAGGCACCGGCGGGGACACCCCACGGCGCTTTCGTCACTCACTGGGGTCCTTCCGCAGCTCTCAGAAGGAGTCGCTCGGTTACCGGATCGGAGATGGTGGGCAAACCGATCGCGATCGCCGCGGGCGTGTGCGGGGCGGTGATCATCGGGTACTGCATCTATTTCGACAGAAAACGACGAAGCGACCCGGACTTCAAAACCAGGCTCCGTGAACGTGAGTCGTGCGGTTACCGCATCGCCGCCATCACCGGTGTTAGTTAACACATGAACGAACAACCGGCCGGTTGATTCCGCACGAATCGTGCAGATATCTGCATATAAAGTAATTATTAATAGATAACCGGTCCGTTTCGTAGGACACGGGTGGATAATAAAACTTGTGCCACACGTAGAGTGTCCCAAATCGGATTACAGACGTTTCCATTGATCAGTCTGATGAGTCTGATTCGTATCGGTTGTGTGAATGAACTCGGACTGTGCACTGGGATCTGTGCGGTTTCATCATGTTGTTTTACTTTTCCAGGGAGAAGAAAGCAGAGAGCTGCTCACGAGAAGTCTGGACTTGCTCAGGTGGGTCCAATGAGGAAGAATCAGCCCATCTCGGGTTGATGTGCTTAGAAACCAGCTGATAAATTGACGAGAGGACGTTTTTGCACATTCTAGGCAGAAACGTTTGTCCAATCGTTGTATTCTGTCCGAATGCAGTGATAGGTTGTGCTACTTGAGTGTCAGGTGACCTCAGCACGCTATTGGAGGAGGCGTGGCTTTGGAGATCACTGTGAAGGGAAGAATGTTATGCTTCTGAAACTAGCGTGCTGTTGTTAACCTGAAATTGCCAACCTTGCCTTTATTGAAGAATAAATGACCCAAAACTTTTAGAAGGTAGCGTACATGTGAAGCCCTGTTTACACGTGCTGTTAACATCTGTGCAATCTGGGATCAGAACACACAAAGCTGATCGTATGATATATATACAATAAACTCTGAGGTTGAGTCCTGAATTTATTACCGCAGTTGAAATCAGGACTTACGAAAGCGGATGATTGATGTGTGTGAAGCTGTTGAGATGAGTTTTTGTTTTACTTTCAGCTTCCAGATCTGAAAGATGCTGCAGCTGTGCAGAAGTTTTTCCTCGATGAGATTCAGTTGGGGGAAGAATTACTGGCACAGGGTGAGCTTAACAACTCTCACGGTATCTACTGCACAGTATTGCTTGTTGCTTTGGTTGATCCATGATTAAAAATGCTCCTCAGGAGATTATGAGAAGGGTGTGGACCACCTGACCAACGCCATCGCTGTGTGCGGCCAACCGCAGCAGCTGCTGCAGGTTCTACAGCAGACTCTCCCCCCGCCTGTGTTCCAAATGCTGCTTACCAAACTACCGTCAATCAGCCAGGTGAACTACTTTTTGTAGTGTTTGTAGTGTGTTTGTGGCACACGGTGTGTCGTGCATTCTTGAAACCCCTCAGTAGCTGCTTGTAGCTTCTGGGACAAGAAAAAATGCAAGAGAAACCAAGAACTATCCAAAGTGAAAGATCTGCTGCAGTGATCTTTGACTATTTCACCTCTTGGACATTAAAAAGTCTGTCTGTGTCTCCTTGATTCTGTTATTAAAGTTTATTAGGGTTCAGTTGTATCAGCAGCATTTGGGGTGTAATGGTGAGGACTGTGTGGTTGTTTTAAAGCAACAATCATAATGTAGTTACAACCATGATAAAAGTAATCTAGACCAGCATCTCTGGTGTTCAAAGCAGAAATATGAACAATATTTATTTTTAAGACAAGCTGACATGAATGTGTTGTTCCATGAATGATGCTAATAGAGTTTAAAGGGATAGTTCACTAAAATTAGAACATTTTCGTTTTCTCAACCTCTTGTCATTCCAAACCTGAAGTGGTTTTGTGTCAGTGGTTTTGTGTCCATACAATGGAGGTCAATGGGTGCATACTTCATACATACTTCAAAATATCATATTTTATGTTCCTCAGAAGCATTTCATTTTTTTGAGTGAAGCTTTAATAAAATGCATTGAACCCAAATGTTTCTTTATGAGTGATAAATGTTTTTCTCTCTACAGAGGATAGTAAGTGCTCAGGGTCTAGAAGAAGATGATGTTGAGTGAGCAAGTGTTGGCAGTTCTTCACGGTGCTTATCTGTGGACCTACTAAACAAACTCGTCTGTCTGTCTGTCTGTCTGTCTGTCTGTCTGTCTGTCTGTCTGTCTGTCTGTCTGTCTGTCTGTCTGTCTGTCTGTCTGTCTGTCTGTCTGTATCATGGTCATTCCTGGTTTTGGTTTAGCACTTAATGTTTTCTGCTGGTTTGCAGTATCATAGTTCATATACAAAGAATTAAAGGTGATATTTTATTCTAAGCGTGATCTCTTGTAACAACATCAAATTAAGGGTTTGATGTTTTTCAACAAGTACATTGACATTGAATGAATGATTGTTGATTCATTGAGATTGTGTGAATTAAAGATCTTTGTTTCATGTTATGGACACGAGCACTTTTCCTTTAAAGTCTCATTTTAGACCGTTTTACTCACATGTTTATTCAGAGAATAGTGGATCGTTTTTTGGTGAGTTGTGTTCAGATCACGTTCTGGAGTATGAAAGTGTTTTTGTGTAATTTTCTGTTTGTGTTCAGTTGTAAATGTAGGTCTTCACACTTCAGTGTTTGTATTCTCTGAATGCAGTACATCTCCTCTAGAGGGCAGTAAACACATGCGTTTATAACAAGTTGAGCTGTTAAAATCACGCCTGATATGTCTGTAGATTTCATATATTGATATGTATGTTTCTGCCTTTTATTAAACACATTAAAGGTCATTAAAGGTTTTTGTCTTTATTAAAAACTGTCTGAGATTTATAACTGTGTTAATTGTAAAATCTTGCAAAGCTGAAAGTTCTTTTAAATGCAATAAATTGTTTTTAAAATGAGTAACTGCAACTCATGAATAAAGTCATTATTCTGTAGCCAGTTTCAGTAGTTAACAGATTCAATAAAACAGACTGAGTGACTGTTTTCTTATGGTTTACAACATACATAAATCAGTGCTGTGATACAGCAGTTGTCATCTGAAATACAGGACATTGGCTTGATATGGTATTAAAATGCATTTGTGGTAAAAGGTGAGGTCTGGTACAGGAATGATGGATGGGTAACTGGTAAATGTATGATTTTAAAAGAACTGATCTGTTGGTTTGGGGTTTTAAGAAAACATTACGAGGAGGAATTTGGTACTTGTGGGTAACTGAATTGTTGACTGTGATAAACTGTTTTATGGAAATAAAATCCATCTTTGGTTGAGTCTGTTTCAGATTTTTGAGGAACTGTGTGGTCAACACATTCTTCAGAAGGTTTTGAAATGTTTAAAATCAACAATTTCTTCCACAACCAGACATTTCTGGGACATATTTCTAATAAGAATTCTGTATTGTAACAGAATACTTGTCTCGTGGATAGAGGATTTGTGACATCAGCCAGAAAGAAGCTGAAGCAAATTAATCTTATAGATTTCCATGGATAGCCTGCAGCAGGGGTCTCCAGTCCATGTTCCTGAAGGTCCACAGACCTGCCGAGTTTAATGTCAACCTACTCCAACCTGAATGTTTCTGTCAGTCCTGAAGATCTTCATCAGCTGCTTCAGGTGTGGTTCATTAGTGCTGGCTGCTCAGCTCTGTGGACCTTGCTGAAGATGTCTGGTTTACATCACTGCTGCTTCAGACGTTCACTGATGGAGTGATACCAAGGTAAAAATGTTTTACACAAGCATGTCACCAATGCAAAGCTTTGAGAATATCAACATAACTTTATTATCACATTTAACTATAACTGTATCTATGTTATTTTTGCAGTAGTGTCCAGCTGTCTCCACCAGGCCAGGCAAAGACATGTTAACTACATGTAGGAACTGCTGCGGTCTCCAAACGTTCAGAAAGATGCGGGTGGTACTGAAGGCAAGTCAGGAGAAAAGCTTTTCAGATGTGGTGCATTTAATGCGATGACTCAAACACATCTCTCTTTATTATAACCAGTCATGCGTTTACATAACCAAAGTTTGAGGAATGAGATCCTTGTGTTTTAATGAATCAGTCTCTGGTTATGTACCAAATGCTGGTTTAGTCCTCATCTGAATGTACATTTTGAAGATGTAATGCTGCATAAACTGCACAAGCACACAAACAACAAAGCATGTTCACTGAAAGTGTGCAGTACATCACATGCAAACTGGGCCAACCACAAAATATTAGATATTAAAAACCACTACTAAGTTTTTGCAGAGGTTTTATTCGTCCTCTGGGAAGGAAATGTTTAAAAGGTGCCAGGGCTGATATCGTGAGCACAGGTTCATGGTTTCAACATATTTTATTTATCATTTTGTTTGAGATGCATTTGTAGTCCACACACACAAAGTTACAAAAATGAAATAAAAGACAAGCTCATGTCTGTAAAGCAATCTGCATCAGATCCCTCAGGCCACTTTACTGTGTTTTTTGCGTGTTTATTTCTTTCTTAATGTTATAAAACCATCCATCTGTTAATTAATGATCAAATGAGTGCGTTTTTATATTTACATTATACATTCATGACGTGGTGTTATATTAAAATCTGTGTAGGCCTATAGGCGCAGTGTTGCCCAGCTAACAACTTTAAGTTATAAAAACGTTTCCCTAATGTTTGCATTAAGATACAAAAAGTTAAAATGTTGTTTTGAATGTTCTAGGAAGGTTTACGTCTGGTTTGTTGGATGTTGTATTTGTTATTGCTTGGTTACGCTATTCAACTTTTAAAATTTATAATCTAAAAACTTGAATACAAAAATATATATAAATAAAAACTTTTTGAAACGTTGCACAAACAACTTAATAACATTATTCATGTACCCATTAGAAATGTTATACTAACTTCACTGCAAGAACGCTTTGATAACTTTGACAGAGCGTTTAGAGAGCGTTAGCCAACGTTCTGAGAACGTTCCCTGTTAGCTGGGCAAACACTAGGCTGTGTGTGGCTAAGCAGCATATATGATGTTATTCATCTGCTTGAGATTCAGGTTCAGATCTGTGCAGTCTGAGAGTTTGTCTATGAATAGAAATGGTAACATTGGTCTGCTCTTACAGCCGTAATGAAAGATTTTATGTTGAGGGAAAGTGTTGGTCTCTCACAAACGCAGCAGGGAAACATGAGAGAGATGTTTCTGACCACAGCAGAGGAAAGGGTTTGGTTGGCTTGGAAACTTTCCTGCTGGAGGACCAATATGGGTCTAATTATTTTTATTCCGGTCTGCAGCTGTTCTGTCTTTTTTTACTGTGTTTGGAAGGTGTAGGTTTTGCTGCTCGGAGCTGCCAAGAGAGGAACTGGAAAACACTACAAGAGAAAAACGTCACTGTAGCCAAGAACCGTCGAATAAAACCATAATGACAGAGGGTGTATTTTCCATGAACTCATGCACTCATACCAAAACTGCTCCACTCGTGTCCTTTTATAACAGAACAACATGGAGAGGCAACTGGGATATTTGCTCTTAAAGAAATCGTTCACTCTAAAATAAAAATGATGACACTTACTCACCCTCATGGCACCATCCACCTTATGTCAGGAAAACACATTAAGGGTGAGAAACGTTGACAGAATTGTGATTTTTGGGTGAACTCTTCCTTTAAGTTTAATGAGTGAGGGCTGCTGTACAAGAGGCTAAAAACTACCCATGATGGGTTTAGGGTGGTCTGCAGACGTCTGCGGTCGTCGTGGTGCAGGGAGGAAGCTGGGAAGTTGAATTCTTTTCAACAGCTTGGTTCTTAATATTCATGAGCGTAGCGTTGGCCTTAACAAAGCAGCGTCAACATCGCCAAGCCTTTGCTATTGGAAGGTTATAGGAAGTGATGTCAGTATTGCCTAATTAATATTCATGAGCCAAGATATACCTTTGTAGAATTAGTGATTTTGTAGGATAGCAGCCAGCTGGAGTGTGACTGGTTGTTTTCCTGCTCAACACACACACACACACACACACACACACACACACACACACACACAGCTATCTTAATAGGGGTATTCCACAGACTTTAGGCTACAGATTTGTCACAGACAACACCGTCTCTCCACATGAATTTCTGTACATGGCAATATGGCAATACCCTGGAGATATGAACATGCACCGTGATAGTGTTTAGGAGTGTCATGTCTTGAATATATGATAATCTATCTGTGCCATTATTTTTATCAGAGTGCCATGATATTACCATCTGATACATCACTGTATCCTTAGGTTGATACAGTACTTTTCAGAAAGAACAGTAATGGCAAAGGATGCGTTAACACCAGCAAAAACACCATGATTCTGCTTAGCATAGTTACCTATTTGAATGCGTGCTCATGTTAGTTTCAACAGGGGGCGCTGTTGCTCCACTGTCACACTCACTGGCTCTTTAGTCTTTGTGTTTACTAGTTTACTGTTAGTACTTCATTATACAAGAGTTTTCTGACCACTAAGTGAAACCACTGTGATGTTTCATTAGATACGAGTTTATGGAACTTAAACAACTTGAGCTGAATTGTCAAACGTTTAAGTTTACATTAAAAAATGTGTTTTATGTTAACATAAAAAAAACCTTGTAGACCAGCCGTATTATACGTTGCAGTAAAAGTTAAATGTATAGAATAAGATTTACAAAGTTTAAAAATCTCAACTCTGAATGTGAGTATTTGGGGTTAAGCTGTTATTTTGTATCTGGCATGTCGGATGCAAATAAAGCCTCTGCCGTTTGGCTTGTCACCCAACAGCTATGAACGCATCTCAAAACGGCAGCCAAAAGATTACAACAGATAATCAGAAATGCATTGCTGTGTGTCCTCGTACAGCCCTTGCTGCCAGAGAGAGAGAGAGCGAGAGGGTTAAAATGGATCATGGTGCAACCAGGGAGAAAAGCTGAGCTCTGTCACGCTGGCGCTGAGAAAATGTAACGCGAGTAGCATTCGTGCTAATAATAATGGCAGTGAATTGCAGGGGCATCAGCAGGGATTTTAATTACCGGAGCAGTCTTTAGCCCTGTGTCATGCAGTGCAAGAAATACAGTGGGGGAAGGGGAAGATCCTCTGCACTTCCTAAAAATAATGCGCCGCGTACGTGCTTCTCCTGCTAACAGCTGTGCCTTTCCTATTAACACATCCAACTGGATCAGGACAGAGTACACATCTCTTCGCATTTCACTGTTTTCTGTTGTTGTGTTTTAACCAGGCCAAGATGAAATCTGCATTGTCGCATTTTCTGCAGTGATTGTAAGGAAGGCTGTGGAAAGGTTTAAAACATGGTAAAATGTGTTACACAGTGCTGCCACTATTTCAAAAACAAACAAGCCAGGCCATGTGGAACCTTTTGCGAATGACGCATTATATTTTGTTGCAGTGAAAAGCACTCAGTCTTTTTTTGGATGTGAAAAACAGAAGTATAAAAGAGAAGTATGAGAGAAAAAGTATGAAATTGCCCAATTGTTAATTTTGTTTTGTCCAAAATCTTGTCACATTTTCGATTTCTGTAGTAAGATCCCAGCAGGACTTGTATGTAGTTCAAATGCATCACATTTTGTTGCATTTATATAACAAGCACAGCTCAGAGTTTAAAGAGCGCTTCTCAATTCAGGTCAGCTCCATGCCACGTGCTTTGAGCAGCAGCGTGAATGCAGAGTCGCATTTCAGAAACCTCAGTGACGTGCTGATTGGTGGAAAGTGTATCGGGGTAAACATGCACGCACACCCCATGTGTCCTGCCTCAGTTCACGCTGCAGGAATGCCATTCACAGCTTTAACTCAGACCGTACGGGCCCCAGATCACTTACCACTGCATGAGTCACTGCATTGTTGATGGTTATCCATAGCGACACCATTACAGAGCTGCGTGTAAGACTGCAGTACAGCAGATTAAATGACACGCCGCACAGAGACGGAGACGCTGCCTTTAGAGAAAACATTAAAGCTAAAGATGTTTTTGTTTCCGCTCGGAGAGGAAGAGATGATATAAAACTCAATTGCTGTTCGCTGTCAATGCTTGTCACCATTATCTGATATTTCTTGGCAGGAAATTCCAGAGAGACGTGTTTTTTTCTCTTCCCTTCCTTTGTGTTATGTTTCAGAGCAGAAGAGGTAAACATCAGGCTGAATAAATACTCCTCTTTGTCACTCTGCTTTCATTTTTTCTGGTTTTAACTGCCTTCCTGTCTCATCTGCTTTTGAATTCCCAAGACAGGCGCTCTTGTTTTGCATACTGTAGGTGCTGCATTGACTTGTAACAAATCCAGGCCCTCAGGAAACGTGTCAGTGGGGATTAATGGCAGGGGTGGGGCTCACCGGTTTTCCATTGTCACGGTCTCAGTCGTACTGTATTTTTATCCCGGCCTCAAGAGCAGGGGGCCAGAGGGTGGGGTCTGAGGCCCAGGGGCCTCCACACAAGTGAAGCTCTTATTTCCTCATGCCCTGATTTTCAAAGCCAAGCTGTGAGAGGAAAAAATGTAAATAATGTATCAGGGGAAGTGAAAGCTGCTCTGTGGAGGCCATGTTGAAGCGTTTAGCTAACACGCCAGGCAGGAAAAGACAGTGGAGCATAAATCCAGCAGCACGACTGTCACATTACACTTTGTTAGCTTTGTTGAGGAGTTTGGGACTGACTTCTGGCTTGTGAAGGTTCTGAGGCACTTTCTCAGACTAGCATTATTAGCAATGTTGTTAATGCTAACAAGTATAAACAGGACATGAACGATGTTAACATGACATGAATGATAACCTAAATCATGCAGCTTGATGATTAGATCTCCAATGGCAACCACTCAGAACACATTAGCAACTGCATAGCAACACCCTACCAACCACCCACCACATTCTAGCAACTGCATAGCAACATTCTAAAAAAGACTTTGAACTCCCTAATATTCGATCCATTTTATCGTTTAATGTGTTAGCGTTTTATTTCAGCACTTCCACGAGCAGGTCAGGATCTGTTTCTGGGAACGTGATTTGAGTCGTTATTCCATGTCAGAGCACCAGAAAGATAATGTTGGTGTCAACAATGAGGTCTCTCTTCCTGCTCGCGCGGTCTCTTGAAGGGATGAGAGCATGTGATAGACGCTGTGTAGTTTCAGGTTTCAGCTGTCCACAGCTTCTGTTGGAGCGGAGCGATCAGAGAGACACAGAAGAGTGCTGAATGGATGAATGCTTGATCTGTTAGCTGATGAATGCAGCGCTCTGTGACTGGACCGATGCGCACACACACGTTAACCCATTAGACAGTGCTTATAGAAAACAACCCTGCTTGTGATTTGTTTTTTTCTGATTAAAAAATCGCTGTGCTGCCTACCTAGACAGCATATCAAAGCAAAAAGGCTATTGCCAAAAATAGGCATCATAAAAATAATGCGATTCAATTACATAGTTTGACAGGCTAGCAGGACATCCTATCATTGCATTTGGACTGAATACGATCGATTGGATAATGATTGGATAAACATTTTATGAGATGAGTCCATATGTGTGAGCCACACGTGGTTTTGGTCTGCCGTGGTTTTATTTCATTTGGATGCTGCCTATGTAGGCAGTAGTCAGCAAGGTTGCTCACTTGGTTTGGTAAGACGTTGTGTTTAAAGTATTGATCACATCGCAGGTATCTGAATGAAAAGTCTGTTTTAGTTCAGGTTGGAAATGGATGCCACCCTCATGTCCTGCATGGTTATATCCAGCCTCCGGCAGTATTCAATGGCTGTTTTGTGTGTGGTGAGCACATCTCTCTGACGTCATCTCAGCCTTTTGATGAAGCACAGAAATAAGATTGTTGTTCAGTCTTTGATGCTCTTTGAAGGCCAGTTTCCACACTGAAGGTCGTGACCTCTCGAGTATAGAGAACACCATCCCACATCTTTTGTTGACGGATGCTCACAGCTCTTCCTGTTTCTCCTCCTCCTCTCCCACACACTCTCAATGGTGCTTGGAAAGCGCATATTTGCTCCACAGATATCTGCATTCTTCAAAGAGCTCAAGGCAGGAATGTTGCGGCACGGCCTGCTGTTTGCCCTCCGTCTCTTCAACACATTTGTAACTTACTGAGAATGTTTTGTGTAAGTTTGACCTTTCAGCAGCTCTGATGTTCTTGTGACTGTTTCCTCTTCGGACCACTCAGTCCATGTGCAACAATATTCACAAGCCGTTTTATGTCGATATATAGTTGCATTCAGTCCAAATAGACTCAAAACAAGTTTAGATGTCATGTAGTTTGGAAATAAATGCAGATTGACAGACAAATAGGACATCCTATCGTTGCAATCAGACCGAATACAATGATTGGCTGAACATTAGATTGTCTTTTCTGCCTTTTCTGCCTTTTCTGAAAGTCTGTTTTGATTTAGTGTTGACTTAAAGCATGTTACACTCATTTGCAGTAATTAAGTTTAATGCTACAATTATCATACAATACGGAGTGTTTCTGGTATATTTGCATGCACTGTTTGTTGTTTGACACCCTCACATTTCAAGTCAAATTCATTTCAAGCCGACTTCAGTAGCATCTGAGTTGTTACAAAACATTAAGAGAGCAGAGAACACATTTCACCCACAGGACCGCGATGTATCCGCATCCTTTGATATTTAATTCTCTGTGAGGGAAAAACAAGCTTTTCTCCAGAAACGTCTTTCTTTCTGATATCAGGAATGCAAAGATAAATGAGCACACAAAATTGTTTGTGTGTTGGAGCAGTAATTTTGTTTTTGGGGTCATAAACTTCAGAAGTTTCCTCATTTTAGTTGTTCAATTTTATTTCAGTCTTAACATTTTAAACTCTTAGTCTGTTTGTTTCTGTGTGACTTCTAAGCAGTTGACACCCTCAGACATGATCAATGATGAACACGGCTGGGGACTTTCTGTCACCCACAGAACAGCAAACAGTAGTTTCACTGTTTCTCTACCAGCATTTTTCATTCTAAACTAACAGATTAAACTTTAATGTTGTTTTTCAGAAGAGAAACTATGTTGTAAAAGAAAGTTGTTTGCATGTTGTCTGAATGTCCAGGGCTGAGGTTTGGTTTTTAATAATTTACAGATATTCTAAGACTGTGTTCTAACTCACTGATTCATCCTCCATCTTGGATAGAGTGTCACAGTGCATTATGGGATTGCCTCCTCTGAGAAGGATGCATGATGTGCTGCTGAAAGAAGTTATCTTAGAATCTTGAATGATGCTCCCTTTAAAGGCAACTCGCTAGGCTTGGATGAAAGACATACAGTATACCATTAATTTAAGCCCTATCCAGTCCACTGTTATTAGCAGCAAATGTAGCTCTGTATATATTTATGTGCTGAATTTCATCTCTCTGTCTCTTAATTTGTAAATACCTGGAATTATTAACAGCATGTCAATTTTTGTATGTATATTTCTATATGATGAAGGATCTTAGCTCCAGTGTTGGCTCAGAGTCTTGTTAGTAAAACGGTGCAACCTGTGTAAATTAATTTCAAACAGAGCTGTTCTGAAAGCAGCTCTCGCTGTTGCAATGGGATACATATGCCTGACGGGCAGACCTGATATTTTCCGTCATGCTCCCCTCAGCTTCCTGGGTTGAAACCCTGTGGTCCTCTTATGAGCAATTAAATCAGCCCAGAGAAGACAACTTGAGCTTCTGGAGGAAGTGACTGAACTTTGCAGGGAGACAAATTCAATTGATATTGATTTTAGGTTGTCTGGCCATTTTGAAGCGTTTCGCCCATCTGAGCCTCCTGATAGAGGCCAGGGAAGGCAAGCGATGATGTCATTTCCTTTGAGATGTGGCCTCTTGGATGACATCATCTGTGCAACCTTTTAAAGCCCTTAGTGACTGGTGTTGTCTGTGTTAGAGGAAAATGCAATCTGATGAGCACACTTACTGTATCAGTTTACTGAGTCTTAAAACATTCGTCGTTGAAAAAAGTTTAAAGCATTTACAGTGGATTTTAATCTGGCAGGGTTCTATTCCATTAGCACAGATGTACGTTACATGTAAGGTTTACTAAGGTAAATTTGTGCTTGTGTTGTTGGATTTCTTTTGTCCATTTTTAGACATGAACGTCAATATGTTGTCAATATAAAAAAAAACAACTAAGCTCACGTCAACACACATCATTACTATGATACAGTGTTTTCGTAATAGTTCTATATTATTTAATAACCATTTTTTCATTATGATTAAATAATTTGGGGTTAATGTGCAACTTTATCTTAAATAATGCAAGTCAAAGTCAAATAGAAACAAATATTCAGAAAATGACCATTTAATATTAAATCCTTGAAAGAGGATTTTTCTAAGTATCATTTCTTTTTTGTTTTGATTTTGGGTTTATGTGCTGGAGTTATGGAGTTATTTATGTGCTGGAGTTATGGAGTTATTTATGTGCTGGAGTTATGGAGTTATTTATGTGCTGGAGTTATGGAGTTATTTATGTGCTGGAGTTATGGAGTTATGTGCTGGAGATGAGGAACCTTTGATGAAGCCATCAGAGCAGCATTTACCTCGTTCAGTACTTTAGCATGCTGGTATGGTTAACCTCGATCAAGTACTGAACATCCTCTGGCTGGAGTGTTTCATTTGTCTGTGCTCTGGGGTTCTGGAATGACTGCATTGTGAATGAGCTGGACAGACTCTGGGCTGTGGGATATGAATAATTGATGTATATGCAGAGAGATGTGGACTGCAAGCAGAGCGGCTGGGCCTCTGTTCAGAAGAGTTATCTTTAAACCTGTCTGCTCTAAACAGCATGTGTTAATATTCTCGTCACTAACTATAAACGGGCTGATTTTAACTCGCTCTGCCCTGACCGTAGATGACCTGAAGAGAAAACAGAGTGCTGAAGTTTTCTGCTAAAGTGTGCCTTACAGAATTGCTTCAAGCATTTGCATTTAAGGTAGTGTAGGCAATTTCACAGAGGCTAGCAATAGCAAGCAAGCTTTCGAGTCCGCCCTCCCTCTCAGTGTGCTCCTCCAAAACACAAATACAGTGTGCAGACATATGCACAGGCAAGTAGGACTGAATGCAATGATTGGACAAACATTTCATTTATATAAATATATTTGGAGCACTTTACTTAGTGATTACTATCAGGATGTGACTTTTAACCAGCATAACACAAAATGTTTCTGGAACAAATCGCCTATCCTGCCTTTAATACACATAGTATGTGCACAGGTCCTTATCACGCGTTCAGAGGTTTTTGACTGCTAAACTAAAATAAAAGACAATTCATAGTATATTTATATAATAAATTATTCTCAAATATTCTGGATGATATAAAGAACTGTGTAAGGGCTATTCTCTGTGTCAAGGTTCTGATTATGTTGTTGGGGTTTTATTCTGTGATAATGAGCAGCTGACAGCATATTGTTAAACAATAGTGTGTAATCTGCTGGATTAGTCAAATTAATATTGCTTATATTACCGTCACGGTATTTATGTAATCGCTTATGTATTCAGTTTAATTAGTGCCATGTTGTGATTTTTGATTTAGGGTGCCAGAAGACGGTAGCCTGGAGCAGTCACATGCTCGTGGCCAGAGCTGCTCTTCACGGAAACCGGCACAAAGACATTCCAACATTCCGTGTTTGTGAACACAGTTGTCATGGTAACCGGGCTAAATGTGGCCACTGGTACCATGTTGCCCAGTAACAGCTGAGTGATGAGCTGAGTGAGGCGGAGATGGGCATGTGTGAAGTTTCTGCGTGGTTAAAGGGCCTGTTCACCCATCATTTACTTGCCCTCATGTCATCCCAAACCTGTGTATTTCTGTCTCTTTATTTTATATTTATTTTTTAAAACTTTATTCCAGAACATTCTATGAAATCACTTATCAAAACATCACAGTAGAGAAAACATCCGTCTCATTTTTCTCGTGCAGATATTAGATCTATGTAAATGTACGTTCTGTAAAGCAGTAAATCAGACATATGAGCTGTCTTATGCATCAGAAATATAATCTGTTCAAACTCAGACACTTTATTCATTGAACTTGATCATTAGGATGGAAGTAAAGAGTTAAAATTAATTGATAAATGTATATTAAATACGTCAAATCTGATATGACCTTTGCAGATTACAGTAGAAGTAACCGTGCGGTAAAAATCTGCTGATTATTTCCTTTGGCTTCACATGATTTATCTCCGTCTGATTTGTCTGTAGAAAAACTTGAAGAGATCTGTCGATATGGCATGACCTGTTTGGTTTAAGGGGAATTTTAAACTGTTGTGCTGTGTTATTGCAAAAATAGCTTTTGCATGGGAAAACACCTGCGAGAGTTCAGTCAGATGATGAAATCCACATGAGGCGCAGCATGCTTTCATAATCTGTGTGTGTGTGACCTCATGAGAGGCAAACTGCCCAGAAATTCTGAGATGATTCATGTCACAGATTTATCTCCGTTTAAGAGTTTTACAGAAAAGTGCTGTATATCTCATCAGTGTACGAGGGATTGTGTGCATGTTTTAAACGTCTGTTAGCTTGAGAATAGATTTAAAACTGCTTGCAGGAAACTTTTCCAGTATGTGCTAATTCATAAGTGTGGCGAGTGATCGCCGGGGCATTACTAGAGTGTTCTGGGCTGTTGCTAGGCAGTTGCTAAGGTGTTCTAAGTGGTTGTTGTTTGGTCAAACAAACCCACCATCTATGACGTTTTTAAGTTATGTATGTTAATGTAAATTTATGATTTTTTTTTTCACCCAATCCACAGGATAACATCATCTGATCTGTAATATCACACCTCTCTTTGAAATGCAGGACAACTCAAAACAAATGATGTGAGTTATTAAGTGCTGTATTGTGGCACTGATGGAGATGTCCGGCTGTCCATCAAGAGAAAATAATCAAACTGAAGTGAACTGTTTTATAATAAACAATAAAACATCTTGTATTGTTTTACTAAGCAGAAAAGCACAGCATGAACGATTCAACAGCATCTTCATCAGTTGGAGGGTTTTTGAGGTTTGTATGGAAATACTGAACAACAACAATAAAACAAAACAAACATAAATATGGCTGGGGCTTTATATAACCGTGGTTGCCGTTGGTGACTGTGCCGTGCTGATGTAAACGGAGCAGACTCATGATTCTAGGAGATTCCAGCCACGAGCTGTCATGCAGATGGCCTACTTTCAGAAATCAGTGTGTTATGGGGGATAAAGCAGAACAAGACTCGAATTGATGTTCCCAGCACAGCTGCAGGCATCAGCTGACCCACCCCCCCGCCCCGTATTTATCTGCCTAAACTGTGACCTTTTTGTTCCTGTTAGTGCACAGAACCGGCGCCGCTTACAGTGGCCTCGTTTTGACTCGAAGCCCCTCCCTCCATCATGTCATTCAAAGCTCTGTATGAGTGCCAGACTCGGCCTCTCAGTGCTAGCTTCTGCTGATACATCGACTGTTTTTACTTTCACTTCCTGTTTTCTCTTCATCCCCACATGCGTCTTTGAGCGTGATCGTTTGTGCTATGCAGTACATTATAACATCCTATAATCATATGTCTTAGAATGACGGATAAAATATTAACTGTTAGAATATAAATGTTGTGAGACGTGAATTTTAAGTTTGTGAACATTGTGAATTTTAATGAATTTGCTTTGAGTGGATGTTTGGAAAATTTCAGGTTATTATTTATTTCTTAACTTTGTCAAAACGAGACGCTTTTCCTTATGAATATTGTTTAATTGGTAAGCAGTTTGTTGTTATCAAGTTCTCAATATATTTTCCATCCTGTTAGTGTTTTGTAATGGCTCTTCCACTGAGCCGTTGTTCTTCAGGAAGTGACATCAGTTTTGTTGCAGCATCTCAAACTTGAGCCATATTCGCAATGACTTGAATTCTAAATCTTATTTACATTTTAATGAAGGATTTGAGCTTTTAAACTTTGGCAGTAACTGTGTTTGTTTGGTAAACCTGAATGACTAATCAGATTGTGCAGCTTGCAGGAGAGATGTGCAAGTACTTTCAGAGAAAGACTGGACTCCCATTTTAATCCAGATGATGATAACATGGATGAAAAATCCCATAGATTTATCCTGATAGAGGGCCAAAACTAGAGATTAGGGCCAATGTTTATGATTTGGGCCAGTAAGCGACCACTTAGCAACACCCTAGCAACCATCCTAAGTACTGTAGCAACCACCTAGCAAATTTGCTAGGGCTCGTCTGTCTGTGGATAATGTAGATAAAGATTATTGTATTTCTAAATTGTTCTAAATTGTTTCTTAAAGTTATAAATGTACATCTGCTTTTTTCAAGAGTACACGAACATTACAGAGATGGGCTTAAAAAACACACATTTTTTTTACCCCGTTTTGACCTCATGGAGACTTTGAGGAAGAATTCATGCAGTCTTTTAAATAATACAGTCTGTAGGTTTGTTTATGGACTTGGTGGTTTCGGTTACAGAGGAGATCAGAGCGCATCAGCCCCAACATCAACCTCATGACTGACTAAGCCCACATCACCCTGTTTATGCTTCCTACCTAGAATGGAAACAAGACGCTTCCCCTTTAAGAGGCCAGCCGCAGGGTTATGAGGTCAGGAGAGAGCGCGTTCACTCTCTGACTCATAACTGCATGTGACTCACACCACTAATGCAGTCGAATAAAGTAAACAAGTGCATGCCGGGGGACTTCACACTTACAGTGGCCTGTTTGTATGCAAATCTCATTTGTACTCAGCTATATGATCCAGAACATATTATATTGTGCATGGGGAGGTGCACTGCATGCTGGGTATTTTATTGTATTTTTCTCAGCCACATGGTATATTGACTTGGCTGCTCAGTAGACTGAATGGAAATGCGACCGGAGGGAGTGTGTGTACGTGTGTGTGTCAGTAGGCAGCTCTCTGCATCAGCAGATGGGAGACTCCTGTCGTGTGTAATCTCACCGCAGTACTGAGCATGCTCAGTGACGCCCTGTGCTCCCTCTTCATTTACTAACGGAGACTCGATTGCTCCATCTGTCCCCTCTGACACACTCAGTGGAAAATCTTATGCTTATCTCTATTTAAAAATAGTTCCTCCTATCCAAGTTTATTATTTAAAGACTGTAAAATATATTTACATCTACATTTAGCAGATGCTTTTATCCAAAGCAACTTACAAAGAGAGATAGCATTTAAAATTGTGTCCTAAGAACCAACAAGTGTAGTCTACAAAGCTACATTTACAAAGTAGGAATAGTTCTGATGCCAGAGACAGGATGAACAGAAGAAGAAAACAGTTTTTTTAAACAGCGTAAATCAAGGTTAAACATTAGAGCCTTAGGGATTAGTCAGGTGTCTGCAACACAGGTGTGCTTTAATATTTGCAGGCTCATTTGGAAAGAGAAACACTGAGATGTTCTTACAACCTAAAACTGTTAGCTGCAGAGGGGCTTTAGAAGTTGGAAAAAGTGACATGAACTTGCAGGTTTGGCATGCTGCATTCAGAAAGATTCCTCGGTTTATAGGAATTCCCTGGTTTCCATGACAGAGACGTTTGTTAACTTTCTCAAAAGACTGCAGTGAAATTCTGTGGGCGGTAACTGGAAGTAAACAGCTGAGGGTCTTTGACATGAAGCGTGAGGTTTGGTAAACATCAGTAGCACAGTTGCTCATACTCGGGGTTAGTTTTTAAACAAACATCTGACCTGCAGTTCAGCAATAACACTGAAGTTAACCTGCGCAAACAAAATGAATAACAGAGTTTAAGCAGTCACATGACGCAGAGACAGCAGTCAGTGTCTGTTCAGCACTGGTTATTGTCAGCACAGCATACCCAGGAGAGTAATTAAAGGGTTAACCCATTGATAACCATGGGTTATCTAGGTTAATGATTGCGTTTGGGATGGTCAGGCCCCCCCACTCATATTTTTCTCTTGTTTTCACCAGATTCCCAGAATTACTCTATTTCCAGACAGATCAAGTTGAGCTGATGGAATGAGGTGAGCAGCACCTCCCTGCTGGAGAAATGAATGAGATCACATCTCATGCTCCAGTTTTACCAGACACGAAAGTTTGCAATTTAAACTCAAACACTGCTCATCAAACTCTCCCGAGACCAAATGATCTGAATGAAGCTTTCCATATTAACCTTATAGCTGTGTTAACACGTCTCATTTGTGTCTGTCTGTTTCTCCATAAGAATTTTAACTTTTGTTTCTGTTCTGTTTTAATATCCATTGTGAGTGAGTGTGTGGTGTGTGAGTGTGTGGTGTGTGCGCGTGTGAGTGTGTGGTGTGTGCGCGTGTGAGTGTGTGGTGTGTGCGCGTGTGTGAGTGTGTGTGTCAGTTTTTCTTGTTTGTGTGTGTGAGAGTGTTTGTGTGTGAGAGTGTTTGTGTGTGAGAGTGTTTGGTGTTTGTGTGTGTGTGTTTGTGTGTGAGTGTGTTTGGTGTTTGTGTGTGTGAGAGTGTTTGGTGTTTGTGTGTGAGAGTGTTTGTGTGTGTGTAGTGTTTGTGTGTGAGAGTGTTTGGTGTTTGTGTGTGAGAGTGTTTGTGTGTGAGAGTGTTTGGTGTTTGTGTGTGAGAGTGTTTGTGTGTGAGAGTGTTTGGTGTTTGTGTGTGAGAGTGTTTGTGTGTGAGAGTGTTTGTGTGTGAGAGTGTGTGTGTGTTTGTGTGTGTGTGTTTGTGTGTTTGGTGTTTGTGTGTGAGAGTGTTTGGTGTTTGTGTGTGAGAGTGTTTGGTGTTTTTGTGTGAGAGTGTTTGGTGTTTTTGTGTGTGGTGTGTGAGTGTGTGAGTGTGTGTGTTTGTGTGTGAGAGTGTTTGGTGTTTTTGTGTGTGGTGTGTGAATGTGTGTGAGAGTGTTTGGTGTTTGTGTATGTGAGAGTGTTTGTGTGTGTGAGTGTTTGGTGTTTGTGTGTGTGAGTGTTTGTGTGTGTGAGAGTGTTTGTGTGTGTGGTGTGTGAATGTGTGTGAGAGTGTTTGGTGTTTGTGTATGTGTGAGTGTTTGTGTGTGAGAGTGTTTGTGTGTTTGTTTGGTGTTTGTGTGTGAGAGTGTTTGTGTGTGAGTGTTTGTGTGTGTTTGTGTGTGTGTGTTTGTGTGTGTGAGGGGGAATGTGCTGGTTTGAATGTTTCACTGATAACAAAGAGCGGCTTCCATGAGGTCATGAGCTGCTGACATTGCTCTGTGGTTTAACTGGGTGGGGAGTTTTCTTTCGGACTTCCCTTAATGTGCTCGTATATCGACTGCTGGCCCAGTTTTTCTGGCTCTCTCTCATGTTCACGGCGCCTGTAAAAGCTTTGGTTAAGCTAAAACCATTCAGCTTTATTGGGACTCGAGCTCTTAACTGTTTATCAGAGATAATGAAGACAAACAACTCTGTATATACAGAGGCCCAAATAGTATTTGGATGCAAAAATGTATGAATTTTATTGTATTTTCTTTGCAATATAGGTTCAAACAAATGAAACGTCACTTATCTGGATCATTTTTGTAACTTTTGTGAAGGTGATTTTTGTTTTGGCACAGTGATCACAGGTGTAAAAGTGCATCACATTTTGACAAATGACAGCTGACAGTTTGACAAATGAAAAATGTTTAAAAAGCACTGTACTGACACGACTTTTCTGCTCTGTGTGTGTTTGTGTTATATTTCTTCACAGCAAATGACACATCTTGTCATTTGCTGTGCATATCTAATGCAATTGACAAGACAATTTTCCATTAGGGTTAGAGTGTGGGTTAGGTTAGATAGTTATAAGCAAGCGGTGTGTAAAACATTAGAAGTCTGTTTGTGCGTGTGTATGTTTCCAAAAGCATTCATATTGTTTGGAACTGATTGTAACCTTTTCTGTCACTCATAATGTGTCCTGTCAGCACTTTCACCCACGTTTGAGTTTAACAACATTCTTATGATAAGAGCTGTGAGATTATGATACTCAAATACTATTGTTTACCTTGCGCACACACACACACACACACAGGCACAACACACACACAATTGACTTAATCATTTCCCTCTAACACAGACATCAAGATAACACCCTTTCCTCCACAAAAGTGCATGTGGATCACATGAATAATGGATGTCAGACGTGAACTTCTGCTGAACTGCAGCTGTCAATTGGAGATGGCCTGCACACCCTACACGCCCATTATGTGCTGGACTCTGCTGATGTGGCCTTCATTTATCCAGCAGTCTCTGGCTCTGTCATCACTCTGGGTGTGGCCGATCGCCTGACACACTCAGACAACACAAGCTTTGTTCAACCCCGTGGCCTTTGTGCCTCAATGACTTGCGTGTACGTCTAATGAGGTTAAAAAACCCCAGCATGCTGACCGAGACCTGGGTGCAAGGTGACTCTAGTTAACGTGTAACCACTGGGTGCTGCAGGTTTGTTAGCTCACTTTTCCTAGAAAAGTTATTTGGACAAATGACACAATTTAAAAACACGTAACTTACATAACTTTTTATCACCTAGTAAGTGATAAAAAAATCTAGTTGCATTACTGGAGTTACTTCCATCTAGTTACTTCCTTACTATGATAAGAGCGGTCTGGCAGCCGAACAGGCAACATTCTCAGAACATTGGCTAACGTTCTCTAAAGGTCCTGCAAAGTTCTGTTATCAAAAAATGTTCTTGCAGTAACAGCAGTAAAACTTTTATAACATTATATATCATACCAAAAACCTTTTTAAGTAGTTAGCAGAATGTTTAACAAAATGTTTGAATTCTTGTAACCAAGCAATAAAGGTTAAAGCTTTCTAACATTTGTTTGTTACTTGGAGACATTAGGGAAACATATATACAACCTATAATTGTTAGCTGGGTAAAGGTTTTGTTCACACTGCATCTGAATGAGTTTTCTCACACAATACTGTCATTTTGCAAGTATTGAAATCGGATCCATTTGTTCACACAGTGTAGTCAATATCTGGTTTGACTACTTAAGGTTTACATGGTGATGACTTAAGCCGCAGCATTAAGGTGTCATTGTGGAAAGGAAATGGTCATTGCTCATATCTGTCGTGACATCTCGCAGTATGTATTTCAAATATTTACACATTTGTATAAATACTGTGTGTGAAACCACTCCCTGATTAACCATTTGTTGCATAGCAAGTGCCATATGTGAGAGTACATAAGTGATGCTGGACACAGCTGTACATAATGTTACATACAGATCTCAGATGACATAGAAAAACAATTTAAAATCTGTTCTGACTGAAAGCTTTTCCAAAAACGTGAATAACGGTTTAAATGGATCTCAAACCACATATGGATATGATTTGGATTGGGTTTGTAAAAATGAGATGTCATGCATTTTTACTGTTCAAACTTTAGAGTGTTTCAGTCTAATTCACAGGCATTTTTATGTGCTGATTTTAGCTGAACTGTCTGTCAGAGTGTCTGGAGTTTGAGGCTGTGAGGACTCCATCAGTCTGCTGATCTGGTCATGAAGACGTCTGCTGCCTGAGGAGGTACTGAGATGTTCTGACATGCAATCAAAATGAGTCGAAACTCAGTGTGTTCAACATCTCTGGAATAATATTCAGTGATGAATCATGCACAGTAAGGAAGGTTTCAGAAGTAAACTGTCTGTTTTGATTTCATAATGTATCTGAAAGTCATAGTTTATTTGTCAGCTCCGGTGGCGACACAACACTGTACCAACTTTTGTTTTTTCCCAGACACAATTTGAATTCAGTGCATTCATACTGTCGGCAGCTAATAATTCACTGCACAGATCATTGTTGTCTCGTGTTTTCCTCATTAAATTTGTGAATTTCACAGAGGAAATCAGATCACACAACAGCAGGTTTCTGTCAGTCTTATGGAACAGATCAGTTACAAGGAGTTACTTTCGGACGGACAGAAATTCAGTTCACAACGTCTGCACTCATTTTCCTGTGTGTTTACATGGTTAATGTTAACACTTTATTCCACTCGTCATTTGTTGTGGTTTCGTCTCTTTCAGATTTTTCCTAAACAGCACATGAAACCAAAATGAACTGTAACTGGATCAGTCACTTTGCATGTCAGTCTGGACCAAAATTTCTGCTTATAATCTGACTATGTGAGACTACATCCCATTTTGAAACATTAATACATGACATTTTGAAATATTAATTGTCAATTGTTAAAGGCAGCGTAGACAACTTCAGAGAGGCTAGCAATAGCAAGCTAGCGTTGAAAGCATAAGATCCCGCCCTCCCATTAGAGCATCTCCAAAGCCACGCCTCCTCCAGCACATGAAAGCATACATAATTTAACAGGCGAGTGGGACATCCTATCATTACATCAGACCAAATGCAATAATCGGACAAACATTTTATGGTCCTTATATGTATAAATATATTTGGATCACTGCTTAGTGATTGCTATCAGGATGTGAAGAGACGTTCAGTCAGCATAAAAAATGTTTCTGGAAAAAATAATCTACGCTGCCTTTAAATCAGTGACTGATAACCCTGGTAAAGTGGGCTTATGCTAGCCAGAGCCGTAGCATCAGTGGGATGGGTGATGACAAGCATGGCTACAGATGAAAGCAACCCACAGAGAGATTATTCAAACCGAATGCACAGTACACACCATAACATTCCCTTTTAAGTTCCTCTCTCAATTTAAATCTGTCCCTCACTTCTGAGAGAAATCCATGAAATCCATGTTTTTAAAAAAGAAATCCACACTTTGAAGTTCCAGACGACTGTAGCTAACAGCCGTACCCGCTGGGATGCGGACGCTCACGACATTCTCTCTCTGGTTCACTGTGAAATAGTGACACTTAAAATGGTGGCTAGGTGTGACACACTTGAAAGGATCCAAAAAGAGAAAGATAATTAATGTCATATTGATGACTTCTGATCAACTTTTGCTTTATGCAAGATTAGACAACCAACAAGAGGTTCAGACATGTCTGACATTTGAAACTTTAATACATGTCCTTCGCTTTGATACACGGTTCAACAATGCTGAAAAATCATGATGATGTGTAATATTACAGTCTTGTATAGCCAGGCTTACTTCCCATTTAGACAGGAAATGATTATTTGACTGACATGTAAAGCGACCAATGACAGTTTGTTTTGTGTCATTTAGTGATGGGTTTGTCTGAATTAGATGACTCCATAATAGACCAGCCTTCAAAATAGTGCTAAAATAACAAAGAGCTGTCTCTGTGAACAAATGTACAGGAAGCACAGAAGAAACTGAAAAAATTGTGCAGACTTTGTGATCATTTGTGAATTTTCTCTCTGTCCAAAAGCAATAGATATTCGTTATTTCACAAAATAAAGTTCTGCTCATATATGTTGCTTCACAACCATGTTTTTGTTACCACTGACTTTAATTCTAGTGATCAGGTCTGACTAATTTCAATTCCTTTTAAACCCTTTTTTGTTTCCTGGTGACTGTGATCAGGTTCGGTGAACCCTGAATTCTGGAACTTGTTGGTGGGCATTTGAGCTTGTGATTTTCAAAGTTTTATTTTAGTTTTATGTGCATTAGACACTTACTGCACTGGGTGTGCTGTGTGAAACAAATTATATTATTATTGCCTTGGTAGTGACGGTTACGGTTTTAAAATAGAGGTACTTAATGTTAATCATAAAGTAGTTTGAGGTTAAGCAATTGGAAAAGTATGCTGACTAATACTAAAAAAAAAAAAAAAAAAAAGTATTATTTGATGACGGTGAAGCACGCTACAAAATGTCCCTGCTATTAAATGGGCGAAAATCCTTTCGGTGTGAGTCATTCGTTGAAAAAGACGTTCCATAAATGCATGTGAAACTGAAAGTGTCAGAAGTCACTAAACTGCCCACATCTGATTTACATACAGCTCAGATACAGTGTCACACACAAACCTTCAAACACCTGCAGACCAGCACCAGCCCATCAGCATCATCTCACACATACAGAAGAATAATGTGGGTTTGGATCTGATGAACATCCTTAAAAACATGAAATAATTATGATCTTTATTTAGGTTAATAATCAGGTTTCTTGTTGTTATCTAGGTGTTACTAATGCTCCTTTCAGCTGAATACTGAAGTTATAAGCAGCTATTATTATGGAAACCAAAGACGAAAGCAGCCCAAACAAACACGGAACAAATTATTGCAACGTCCAATAATAATTCTTGAGCTCATATTCACTTCCGAACATGTGTTACATTAGTCTTAGTGTTGCATTCGGACGAAAGTGATTCAGAGTGGAGAAAATGTTGCTCAGATTCAGCGCAGCTGTTTGCTGAATGGAAATAGTGTTTACTGGTGTGTGTCGCACAATTTGAAGGGCTACGTTTAGTGTTTACTTGGCAGGACTGACTACACTGTGGAAAAAACATTAAAAACGGATTCAGTCGCTCATCTCAACAATCTGTTTCAAGTTCAAATCATTACCAATAACACGGCTGATCAAATTATGAATGAATGAGAGAGGAGTGATTTAAAACGGCTGGTTTAAACTGTTTAACAGTTAACCACTAAACCTTTGGCATGAACTGAGGTGACTGTACAGAAACGTTGTTTTGGCTCCACAGCCCATTTTTGAGTCAGACACATACTTCCTGTAGAAGTCACTTAACCTCAGTTTTAATATTTAAATGTTCGTTTTCAGAGTGTATGTCATGCTGTATGTGGAAATGACGGGGATTTTGACAGGAAACCACATCACTTCTCATCTGTCAGTGACAGCATGTGTTTTAACAGGCAGCATAAGAGTGTTTATCACAACATGCTTCAGCTCATCTCATTTATCAAAGGGAAATTTTACTTAAATATTTAACTTTCCCAATCAAGCTGTTATGACATTTGCCTCACTGTTGCTTATGTTTAGGATTTGAGAAAAACTCCAGGCCAAGTATTAAACTTCAGCGCTTAACTTGTCCTGTGTATTTTCTCGTCCGTCAGACATGAAAGATCGGTCAGTTGTGTTAAGGTGTGTTGTTTCTTTATTCAAGCAATCACACAAGGTATTCCTCACAGACTGGCTGGTGAAATAATTGATTACTTTCTTGAGCCAGGCAAACACAACGGCATCGTGATGGCATGTTTTGCACGGTCGGACCCCACTCACAATTTCTTTGGGTATTGTAAGAGTGTAGTTGATATCTTATTTTGCATCTTTCCTCTGGTGATTTTTAACTGTCTTAGCATGCAGGCGTAATTACCAGACTCGTTTCCAGCCTTTTCTACTTCATCATTTTTTATAACTGTTGCACATGTGGCACATCTGGCACTCTGCCTGAATCATTACTTACTTTTTATGTTCCACTCGCTGTCGCCATGGAAACTGCTGCATGTTTGGCGGTAAGCCTTTGAAGGCGAGCGAGAGAGAGAGAGAGGATTGCGAGCAAAAGAGAGAGAGGGATTGCGAGCAAAAGAGAGAGAGAGGATTGCGAGCGAGAGAGAGAGAGAGAGAGAGAGGATTGCAAGCTCTCAGGAGTTGGCCTACATCCAGTGTAATCATGGCGGGGAGCTAAAATGAGGCGTTTGGCAGCACACCAGGTTTCAGAGAACAAAGATGTGAGCCACTGATGTTGGCTACAGAGCCCGCTTGGCATCCTTTACCATTTCCCAGCAGCCCCTTCCACGACCGCCTGCCAAGCCGCCGTCCCTCCCTCCACCCCCCCACCCCTGCTGGGACGGCAAAGAGGATCTGAATAAAGAAAGAGGCTTGTTTTTCTCCTCTGCTCCAATGACATCACCTCTGCAGCCTCTAGTCCTGGATTCCAGACGCCGAGCACATTTTTTCTGCTCCTCTCTCAGGCCTCCATTTTGACTGAATTCCTCCATTTTATAATTGCTCTGCCTCCTCTGTCACAAAATGTTTCCCCCCGAAAAATGAGCACAGACCTACCGTTTGCTCGGACGAGAATTTTTTATAGAGTAAATAATTCATCACAATCAGACTGATATATCCAACATTGAAAATGCTCTGTTGCGCACACCAAAATGTACATTTCAACAAAAAACAAGAAATGTTTTCTATAGATTCACATAAAGCACGAGAACAGACCTATTTTCTGCTCATACTGATATTTTTCAGAATCAGAGTATTTTTCATTACACTCAGAGAAATATATCCAACACTTTGAAATTTCAACAAATAATAGATGTTTTCCATTCCCATAAAGCAAGAAAATAAACCTGTTTTCTGCTCAAACTGATATTTTGAGAATCAAAATATTTATTTATTGGTGAAGTAGGTTATGAAAATACACCCAGAATACAGTATATACCCAAAATGTACATATTCTATCTATAGAATATTTGAAATCTATAGAGTTAAAAAAATTCTACCTATACAATGCATATAAAAAAAAACGTAGGATGTTTTGTAAACAATTGCATATAACCAGACAAAAACAAGTCTGGTTATTTGGAGAGCGCAAAAAATCCTTTTACAAAAGAGAAATGAATGAAAGTAACAGTAAAATGCATATTTCAATAAACCATGTAAGCTTACAACATAACACGAGTGTAGAGGAATTACTGTGCACAAAGCTGAGGTTACACAACAGACTGTAACTCACAACAAAAACATTCACAGCTGAATTCATGAGGTGGAGAGAAAAAATAGCAACGCAGTAAACAGGATGCTGCTTGTCAGTGGGGCTATCCTGGGGAGCGCAGGAGTTGCCATGGTTACCATTTCCTGAGAAATTTACAGCCAATCACAAAGAGGAAAAGAGATTTCACAGACGGTCTGCGCTAGGAAAAACACGGTGAAGTGACATTGTGTCAGTGGGTTCACTTGACAATTCAATGAAGCGTGAAGCGCAGGACGTGTTTAAGCACGCTCCCTTGTTTTATAGTGGAGACTAATGTTGTTTAGGGCTGTGTTCCCTTTAAATGTGTCTGCGTAGACATGCACTCTATAAACACCAGAAACTGCTTTTACTGATGTTTAAAAGCATTTTGTAGAAGCAAAGATGGACTGAATTCTGGTGACGGTGTATCTGCATTTGCAACTTATATAAGAGTATCAATATTTCATTTGTGTTGTTTACAGTATGACATCCTGGAACATCTGTAGCGTGTGGGTTATATAACGTTAAAAATAGGCCACCACATGAAGGGGAGACACAAAAACACAAAAGACTGCGTGATGTACACACTGAATATTGTAGGCACAGAAAAGGTAATGTATATATCATAGCATCAAGAAGTAATCGAAAGTTGACGTTATTTGTCAGGGTTATTATACTGTGACGTTAAAAGTGACTGAGGTTAGCACTTTTTGGTGCAACGTTCGTGACATTTCGCTATTTTGAGGATTGCATTAGAAATGCTGAGTCACGATCCATTAACAAAACAGTATCAAGCTATCCAGCTAATATGTCAGGGACATTGCCCTTGAGTGACACCACAGTGTGTCGATGTGAAATCTGATAAGCCTGCCCAGAATGCAAAGGTTAACGCAGGAGGAATTAGTTGTCAGGCTGGAAAGAAGAGACAATATTTACAGTTTCAAGGGCACAAAACATGCCACGGTGCAGAAGTTTCACGAGGCAGCTGGAGCACAGTGTGGCTGATTATAAAGCGCTGGCTGCGGGCCAAGAGATCTGATGTTCGTTGAGAAGGGCGAGGCGAACTGCGGGTACGTGACTAAACATCTTACTTCCTCTTTCCAACGTCACAAGGGCTTGCACAAACACATCCTGCCTTGTGTCTGCAGATTTCAGACGCTTTACCCGAAGAGCCCTGAAGCTGCACTCACTTGGAACGCAGCCAGAAACACAAGGAAAGGCCCTACAAAACACATTATTTACTGTAGATTCTGGACACTGTGTTCAGACCTGTTTGCCCTGAATGTGCACACCCAACTGAATGAGAGAAACAGGCAGAACAGAGGTTTGAGGGAAAGCTAAGTGTGTGTGTTGCATAATATTTTGTTATACGTGAATTTTTATTTCATATGCATCACAGATACGGGTGAAAACTTCACAGATCATACGGGAGTTGTCAGACGTTCATTGTGAGGCGTTTTTCTCTCCAATGTCATTTTAAGGAACGTGAACGCTGAGGGTCGTAATGTAACGGAGCGCCGCGTTAGCTCTCCACAGCTGGAACGTCTGGGATCTCAGATAAAGGCGGGAAAGAAATGCCGGAGCTTGTTGGCATCTGAACGCTTGACGACACGTGTGCTGTTTTACTTGTAGTCTCATTTTGTCTCACTGCCACTAAAGCTACGCTGATTGATTCAGTTAATAAAGTAATACTAATTGTTATCGTTGAATATGAACAATTACGTTCTTTTATAATGACGTACGACTGTCGAGAAGGAAATCATTCTTGCTTGGTATTTCTGTCTCGGTTCACCGTAACAACAGCGTTTCGATATTCATGCTGCACTACAGCGAAACAAATGAAGTTTTGTTTGTGACTACTCAACTACTCAGCATTTTAATTCGCTTCAGAAATCGCAATGGCTTCGTTGCACTCACAATAAGGTTACACTTGCCTCACATTTCCGTGTCGCGGGAAGTCGTAACCAAACGAGGCCTCGCCGTTTTCCCGTCGCCGACAAGTTGCCCGATTTGCATAAATCGGACGGGGGGGGGGCGTGGCCGCGCATGCGCCGCTCCGTCGAAGACCGTCGGGTGACGTCACGGCTCCACAGCGCGCTCGAGCCCGGCCGCGCCGGGGGTGAGTGAGAGAGCGCGCGCGCGCCCGCGCCGTAGTAAAGCGCGCGCTTACTACGACGCTCGGCTTGTGACTTAATGGTTCGCGTCGCGCGAGGAGGTGAGAGCGGTTTCGCAGCGTCTTAAAGCGGGATCGCGCGTTTCTCGAGGGGCTTCAACCTACCAGAGCGATGTCGTCCGCGGCGGTCGCTGCTTCGAGGAGGCAGTCGTGCTATCTGTGCGACCTGCCCCGCATGCCGTGGGCAATGATCTGGGATTTTACCGAGCCCGTGTGCAGGGGGTGCGTGAACTACGAAGGGGCCGACCGGATCGAGTTCGTCATCGAGACGGCCAGGCAGCTCAAGCGGGCTCACGGGTTTCAGGAGGGCAGGGCGTCGGGACCGGCTAAACAGTTGTCGGGGAAGGACATCCAGGCGCTGAACCATACGCCGGGGGACCCGGGCTCGCGTCCGCCCCAGCCTCTCGATCGCTACCCGCTGTCCTCCGAGCGCCCGCCCAGACTGGGACCCGATTATCCGTCCGCACGGCAAGCCAATGGCATTCCCGTCCCGAACGGATTCTCAAAGCCGGACGACCCGCCGGAGCTGAACCGCCAGAGCCCGAACCCGCGCAGGACCAGCGCGGTGCCCCCCAATCTAGTGCCTTTGGTTAACGGCGGTATGGCGCACGCCATGAACGGCAGACCGCAGATCTCCGGTCTCGGTCCCGCGGAGCTCGGCGGCGGAAAGCGGCCGGGCTCCGTCTCCAGCACGGAGCACGACAAGGACAAACACAGACCCGACAGTCTGACGCCGGAGATCGGCGACGGCCACAAGACCCGGGCGGAGGACTGGCTCAACAAGAGCAAGACGGTCAGGGATCTTAAGACGCTGAACCCGTACGACAGCAGATTCATGAAGGATCACATGCAGCAGAGGGTCATGTACGAGACCAGCGCCCAGACGTCTAAATCAGGTGTTGTTTTTACTCTTATATGCTCAAACAGCATGCCCTTGAGTTTAGTGCATGCATTTACTACTATTGCATATGTGATATATATAAATAACCATGCATATGTGGCTGGAGGGTCTGTTTTTAAGCTATTGTTACTCATAAGATGCATAACATGTAGTATATAGTTTTGGAGAGTATATATGTGGAGTGTAATGTGTGTAGAAATGTGTGAATTCTTAAATCGTTCAGTCTTGTGTCAATGGAAATAAGATGCATGTATTCTGTATTGGTTCAAGCTGTATTGGAGCCTCATAAATGGGCTGGTGTGAATGAGACAGTGGCATGAGTCAGCTGCAGGGAAATTTCCGCTGATCAAAGCTGATCGTGTATTTGCATGTGGCGCATTTGCAGCCAGCCTCATTGTTATGTCTGGCGCTCCAATGCATCAACGCGTCTGCAGCATTGTTGTTACATAGATGGCTTTGGTTTTTCAGCAACCCAGCTGCAGTTTATTTCACCATACTATTTAGGTGCATTGCATGCGACGTTAATGTGTATTCCTCATGCACTTTTACAGACAGAGGCAAACATCCCAAGAATTTGAAGAGAAAAGCATCGCCAGAGCCAGACGGGGAGGGTGTCGCTGTCAAAATTAACGGAGATGGACAGCAGTGGCTTCCAGCACCGGGAGAGGGCTTAAAAATGCCACCTGTGCCGCCACCCGGCTTCGCCTCCCCCCCTTCCACGGTATCCCCACACCCTCGCACCACCCCGCCGGAGGCCGTGGTCAGCGCAGCTCAGAATGGACAGTCTCCCATGGCGGCGCTCATCATGGCCGCAGACAATGCTGGCGGCAACAGCTCACCAAAAGACGCCAACCAGGTCCACTCGACGACACGCAGGAACAGCAGCAGTCCACTGTCCCCAAACCAGCGGCGGCTGGCGCAGAGGGAAGGGTCGGGCGCAGGGACACCGCACGGGCAGAGCATGGATCCGGTACATCCTCAAAGCATTCCGGACTCCTCAGTTCCCAGCAGCATTCCACTTTGCTGCACGCTGTGCCATGAGAGACTGGAGGACACGCACTTCGTGCAGTGCCCCTCAGTGCCGTCGCACAAGTTTTGCTTCCCGTGCTCCCGAGAGAGCATCAAACAGCAGGGCGCTACCGGAGAAGTGTACTGTCCGAGCGGCGAGAAATGCCCGCTGGTGGGCTCAAATGTACCGTGGGCATTCATGCAAGGCGAAATAGCCACCATACTGGCAGGGGACGTGAAAGTAAAAAAGGAGAGAGACCCTTGATTACATGGCGTGTTTTTCCTTCACTTTTTTGAAAATATTCAAAAATATTGATCTATATAAATATATAAATATGAAAATCACATGCATACCATCCAGAAACTAACGGACTTGTATATAATGAACATAAGGGACGTGCATACTTCGTAAACATTGCTGTACATTTTCTTGATTTTTGAAAACATTGTGTTTCTATATTTTTTGAAGATAAAAGGTATGTACTCATCATAACGGACTACGTTCTTTGTCAATGTTTAACGTTTTCTTGATGTATTTTTAGGTGGCAGTTCCTGTTAAACGTAGGATGTGACTAATGCAACTCGATGAGCACTTGGCAAACAATGAAAAATGCTTCTAGCTGTACTTGTATGCACTTGTTTAAAATTGCCAAATACATTTTCTGATCTTGTATTAATGAAGAGTCTCGGCTTGCTTTTTGTGAGGATCTGAGGGCGGGAGTGTTTGATTTGGCTCGTGGGGTTTCAGACTGCTGTGACGCACAGTTAAGAGACTGTTTAAATAAGTTACTCAGTTATTAATTTTAACCAGGTCACATGTTATGTTTAAGGTCTTAAAGCTACGGTACTGCTCACTGGTAAGCACTGCGTGACACTAATGACAGGTATGTAACCTGCTTACATATAATTATAGAGCAGCTTTTTATTGATGTTGCTATTGTCATACTAAGCAGTGACATATGGGCACTGAGATGTAAATAGTTACCGTAACCAGTTCTTTGAGTCATGTTTGGATACAGAAGGCGTTTCTTGTATGCTTTGTGCTGGTGCAGGAAATTGCTAAGTCAGACATGGGAGTTGTGTGGAGCAGCTAACGCGTTGACAAATGTTAAACTTATGCAAACATCACCTCAGTGAAATAATATTTTGGTTTACCTTCAGTTGGTTATTGTTAAAAATAGTTTGATAATACAGTTTAAGATAAATATCTGTAAACAATGCATGCATCACATTTTCCTGCACAATATCAATGTCAGCAATTACATAACAGAAGTGGGGCAACAATGCAGTGAGGTGGCATGAATATAAATTCTGTTTATATTCATTCTGTTCTCTGCATGAACGCAGATGAGCAGAGTTAAGTTCAACATGGTAGCTTGTAAAACAACATGTAGTCACATGGTCAGGCTGGAATTCCAGGCACTATCCCTTGTGTGGTATTTTGGCCAAAAGAAATCTTTGCTGAGGGTTTTTTTTTTTTAATTAGCATGTTGACATCAAGAAAACGCATTTATGCCTTATTAGGGTTGTTTAAAAAGCAAGCATCAGATTTTACTTCCCTATAATGCACTTTTCTTGTTGTATAATTGAATGAGGGGTTTCACATACTTGAGTCTGAATCTATTTCCTGCATGAGAGCGCACATGCACAGAGAAATGCGCTGATCGCATTAGCCTGTAAAACGCGCATGGTCACATGGTCAACTCTGGAATTCCCTGCTCACTGTCCCTAGTTTACCCTTGTTTGGTATCTTGCAGTAGTAAGACACTAAAAAAACTGGCTGGACCCGTATGATGTGTTTTAAACGCTCTCAAAGCATGTTTTGTTTTAATTAGCATGCTAATAAAATCAATAATACGTTAATCTTAGTAAATGAATAATAATATGTAATAAGTCATGCATTTTCTCTGAATTAAAAAGATGGTGATCCACTGACAAAATACTGGATATCAAATGTTCCTGCAAGCTTTTAACAGCTATAACAGCTATGCATCTGCCATTAGTGGCTGCACCAGGAACGTGTTACTGGAAAGATGTGCTTGAATAGCTGACCGCTCGTTATTTTGTGAAGGATTAATAGGAATGTATACATGAAGCCACGCAGTCTCCACCGCAAACGACTGCTGTAACTGGAACAGCCATGGAAAGATGACACAGGCACGACTCGTCCAGGCATGACAATGCCGAATTAGGAAACTGGAGAAATAGCGCGCATGGTGTATTGGGAAAGTCTCAAAATAACTCTAGTGACGCTCTCAGTTGTGGCATGGCGTGCAAATGTGTTTTCCACAGTGTGCAGTTAAAGATAAACAGCTGCTTGCGTCTTTGCTCAGTGATCTGTGAGTGTTGATGTGACATTTGCACCCGAGCTCACAAAATCTGCCCATCAACAGTTCTTAATTCAAAGTTCTTAATGCAAAGAACTGCAGGTAAATAGAATAAACATACAAATCTAATCACACCTTTATTTATTTATCAGCATTATGGCGTCACAGGATACATTGATAAGATGTGTTTGCGTAATGCATCTTAATTTTATCAAGAGAGCAAGCAGAAGAAACTGTGAGAACTGCAACAAATAAGCAACTGCATCAGCTGCTAATAAGTGGTGTTTGCTAAAGCAAGCTTTACTGTAAAAGTATAGTTCATCCAAAAATAAAAAATCATTACAAACGAAGAAAGAACTTTCATTTTTGGATGAACTATGTTGCACTAGGTTGCTTATACTTATGGTTAGAGGGTTGTTCAAATCCTTAACTCAGGCATTAAACTCACTTAGGCTTCTTAGAGACACTCTTGAATTAGGCCTGCAGAACTGGGTTTTGCACAGGTAAGCACCACTAAACACTAGTTATTAAGACTCTTCTGCGTGTTAAAGTCTCTGCTGCTCTTTTCAGGGGTTCTTTCTGGATGTGTTTATGAGTCCTGCATGCTTCCTTGGTCGCTGGAGCTCTGAATATGCCATAACAAGTCCGTGCCGTCGCCCAGTTACACGGCCATGTAGTAAACAACAAGGTCTCTTGGTGCTCTTTGTCAATTTCATACCAGCAACACCGGCCCTTCTCCTGACAACAAAGTGCAAGAGAAAACACATGCATGCAGGAAGTAGCGTGCAGCTCTAAGCGTGCTGAATAACCAGCGCGAGTTCATTGTGTTTCACAGCTGGTGGATGCCAAAAATAGCCAATTGTTTTGCAAGGCAAAGTAATATAGGCAATAGCAAAATAATTAGGCTTGTCACCTTACGTACAAAGAGAGAAGAAACTTCCTGAGAAGAAACTTCTTTTGTTGTCCACAGCCATGCATCTGTATTTTGGCACACATTTATCTGTAGACGCTAATTTATATTGTTAGGCTAAAGCATTTCACAATAAACACTGTGAAGTTAAATAGTTTCAGTTTGGTTTTAAGGACATTTAAGTAAAACCAGATGAGAACCACAGTAAAGGTCAAGAAAAATCTGGATAATATAGACTTTGTTGCAAGAACATTTAGCTTCCTGATCGTCAGTAATTTAGGGAGATAAGATTCTGCACTTGCTGGTTAATCAGTGTCCTGTTTCCTAATGAGGAAAGCACACTCACGTCTACTGTTAAACCAAGCTTGACCTTTGAACCCGGATACTGTGTTTCTATCTGCTCAGAAATGCACTGTAAGGCAGGAGAACGTTCAAATCTCAAAGGAGAAATAAAGTTAACAATGACACCTGAGTAACATTTCATTCAGGCAGTTTAACAGGTAAATCCAACAAATTAACATATATTAAAATTGATTTGAGTAGTTACGTCATAATACGGTATTGAACTTTTTAAATGAATCAGTTTTACTAATGCAGCTTATTAAGTAACTAAAAGATCAAAATTATATCTTTAATTTAGATTTGTTTTTTGTGAGGTCTGCCTATAAATAGATGTTATAAATAGAAAGCCACAATGTTTCATATTTTCTTAGCCTAACTGCGACTCTCACAAATATCTTTACATTTGAAAGTTGTTTTTCTGCTGTCCTCTGCACAACACAGTCATTTTGTGTCCCCTAGTGAAAAACGTTTTACAGACCAATTTACTTTCGCAACTCGACATGAAAGTGCTGCTGGACTTTCTTTGGCCTGTTGCCCGGCAGACACTCCTCGCTCTCCAGCCCTGCCTGTTTGCTTTGGTTGCATTGTGAAACCTGCACTGAGTCACTCTGGTTTGGGATGTTTGTGATTAAAGGAGATTAAATCATGTTTTTTTTTTAAATGGAAGCTTCCAGAGAAAACGCTCTCTTAATACCAAAGTCATGAGTAACCGTCTGTACCGCGGTGAATGAGAAAGACTCATGCCTCCATAAAAATTAATTGCTTCCATGTACATTTTCATGCCTTTTATATAATATATTATGTGATTTATGTAATATGAAGGCTGTGCTATATTATATATGAATATAGTCACAAATTAAAAGGGTTTTGTTGGCCACAAAGCCACTTTAACTGTAACTATATTTCGTAATATATCACATATGTTATTGCTTTTCTAAAATAGCAATACAAATACTAAGAACATGAATTTCTAGTAAGGTTTGAGAAAATATTTATTAAATATATTCACTAGTAGATCTAGTCCCTGATAATTAAGGTTAATAGTTGGTTTTAATGGATGTTATGCAGGGATACAAGCTGCTATATTGTGTTTTTACATTTATGCATCTGGCAGACGCTTTTATCCAAAGTGACTTACAGTACATTCAGGCTATAAATCTGATCTGTATGTGTGTTCCCTGAGAATCGAACCCACAACCTTTGCGCTCTTAACACAATACCAGTTGAGCTACATGAACACTCAACTGTTCCTGTAGAACGCTGCATTGACAAATCAACGTCCTGCAATATTATAATGACGATACTTTAGTTCTGCTTATAATATGAACTGGCCAAGTGCAGTTATAAATGAAGGTGCACACAGATGCATGCTGTTTTCACTACAGTTTTGTAGCATTTGCGTAAGTGTTGCTTTTTCAGCAGCCACGAGCAGTGAAGCGCAGGTGTGCGAGGTCAGATAAAAGCACTAAACTCTCTTTACAACGGCATGCAATTAGGTGGAGCAAACTTCCAAGAGGCTTTCAGCATTTTACGGCCACAAGGGTGGGAAGGAGGACGGGTTTCTTATCTCGAGTGACAGTGCACCTTGTACACAGGACTCAATAACAGACTGTAGGGCAGGCGCTGTTTTGTGTGTTTGTTTTGAAATCCAGACGCATCCCAAGCTCCTTTAAGCTGCTTTGTCTGTCGTTTCCCAGCATTCCCAGTCACTCTTAAAGCAGTTACATCAGCCCGCCTGCGCATCAGCTGCAGAAGAGATGATGAGACAGCGTCTCGTAATGACAACAGCACTTCTTTGTATTGTTGTGTTTGTTTCATCCACTTCCAGTGAAACCTGTTCTGTTTAGTCTTGACCATGGCCTTGATTATTGAGATTATCGTTTGGCTTGAGTAGTTTTGAAACGTTCTAACAGGTGCAAACAGAAAAATGTAATTGTTTTTGGCAGACAGCACCCCTCTTTCAAAATATATATGTAGCTTAAATTTTGCTTGACTGTGTGCAGACGGAAGACAGTGGGAAATGTGTCTGACATGATGAACTTTAGATCCTGGAAAATCCCCACAGTGTCTGAAAACCAGAAGATCACAGAGTCAGAGCGGTCACGTCTCATTTCATTCCTGCTTATACTGCTGAGTGATAATTACTGCCTCACTTGTGCCAGAGCAGAAACATGCGCAAATGCAGACGTGGATGTTAGATCAACAGTCCCGTTGTACATATTGTACTTAAAGGGACAGTTCACCCAAAAATGAAAAATTCTCACCCTCATGTCATTCCAACCTTACATGTCTTTTTTTCTGTGGAACACAAAAGAAGATATTTTGAAAAATGTCTCATACATTGTCCATTTTGTGTCCATACAATGGAAGTCAATGGGTGCCACTGTTGTGTGGTCAGTAACATACTTCAGAATATCTTTTATATGTTCACCAAAAAGTGTGAGTAAATGATGGCAGAATTTCCATTTTTGGGTGAACCATCTCTTTAAGATGTGTTTTTGACTGCAGTGGTAACAAACGTCATTTCTCAAGAGGACAATGGAGTTTCCTGCAAACGTCTGTGCCTGCGTGTTGTTATTCAGGTAGATTTGTGTAGCTGTAAACACTGTGACATTTAACATAGCTTTGAAATACAATGGAAAATTAAATTGAGCTTCTGTAGAATTTGCGTTCACACATATATTTTAAGCATAACTGTCTAAATTAACATAGATTATAAACACGTGAATATATGCATTTCCATTTCTTACCGTCTGCATCTAAGCACGTATTTTTATGAGATCTGCTGTTAGCATACAGAGCGTGCTAATTCTAGGCCACCTATTCTATCCAATGTAGGCCAATACATAATTCTTTTTTATAAAGAGCGCAGCTATTGCACATTTCACTCGTTTATCTCTAATCCATTATCCATGAAGGACATAAATGTGACACTACAGAAGAGAAATCCACCATCCGCCTCTTAAATTAGCCCATGATAAATCCAGAACGCTGCGTGTGTGGCTGAGATTCACTGAAAGAGGCAGAGACAGGCTGTGCCAAAAAATAAATCTGATCCACATTCACCAAATCCCAGTATAGATTATGTACCAGTTAATTTTAGATCTGGCAGGAAAAAACAAGGTCGCCCGCAAATTCTGAATTGAGGACACCTTCAAATTTTTTCATCAATCAAAGGTTTCCTTTAGAGTTTGGCCCACTTCCGTGCAACCAGCTGTAATGGAGTCTTTTCTTCCGAGCACTCTGGAACTGACAATTAGGGCATGTGGGCTCAGATCTGGGCATATGTCAAAAATTCCAGGTTGGGTTTTCCCAGGGTATTTAGCCTGCATTTCCACACAAGGCAAAGTAACTAAGCCCTAAATCAGTGTTTTCACAAAATATTAAAGACGAAGTACACACGTCTGGCAATGTTATTTTGTTTTTGGCTTTGTTCCAAACCCCACTTTTTCCTCGAAAACCAGCTAACTAACCAGCTAAACCAGCTTAGACCTGCATACCTGTTTAGGCTTGTTTAAGTTGGTTTTGTTTATCTTCAGGGAGCTGTGTATGAAGGCAGCATGACTGTTGATATGATGTGCAGAAATGTGCAGAAAGCACATTTAAACTGCATTGTAAGATTCTTTATTCACAGCATCACACATTCGTCATGGGCAGCTTAGTTTAAAAAAGTTCAAGATGCCAGACATTGTGAGATAAATTTAGATCATAAACCCTCAAAATCCACTGACTGCCAAAATCTATTGATAGTTAACTGTAATGTGTTTTACTATTTTATTATATTTGTGTGGGCTATCTATATTTAGGATTATGAGAATATAGCTAGTCGTTATCCTGTAGGTCACATGCCGTTTGTTGTTCTCGTAACAGAGTTTGCTGTAATGATTTGTTGAACATTTTTCTTAATAATGCAGAACTTTTCTGACCCTGGTCTTAAATATGTCTGTTCTGTTTTTTAAGGTTAACTTTTAATGATGAATTGCAGTTTATCTAAAGCCACATGAATAAATCAGACCTGTGAATATAAACTGTGGAAGTGTCTGAGATGTGACAGCCTGGGATGTGTATCAGATTTCAAGCACGGATTCTGCTCTTAGAGCAACATATAAAGACTGACGGTCTAATTTTTAGGGCTGCATTAAGAGCTGATTTTTAAAGATAACACTTGAATGTGGCCTAAAATAGCTGCAAGACATTTGGGTGTTCCACACTGACGGTTGTTGAAGTCTCACTGCTGTGAGGTGCCAAACCCCAAACAGGCTGTAATATGAGAGCAGCTATTCCTGTCAGTCAGCTTCAGGTCGGGCCGCTGGACTGAGAGAAGCTAATAACATTCAGGAAATTGCTGAAGCTCTTATGTCATAAACATTGCACCAGTGAACTAACAGATTGACGGATATAACCTCCTCCGCCTAAGTTTTAATCCAACATGGAGTGAAAACTTTATGTTCATATTCTGACTTGAAAAATAAAAACAGAAAATGTTTTTTTCCTTGGGTGAAAGTGCTTTAAAAAAACTAGATTTTTACATTTTGCGACTTTAAAAGGTGTTTGCATAATTTTAGTGTTGTGGGTCGTGTTGCCAGGGTGTTGTTATGCTGTTGTTAGCATGTTCTGAGTGGTTGCTAGAGTGTAGTGGTGGGTTTCTAGGGCATTGCTGTGGGGTTGCTAGGGTGTCTGTTCTTTACAGGCTTAATTCTGTAATCATAATCAAATTGGCAGAGTAGATAACAATACAGAACCGAAAGGACACTGTGAGAATGTATTACGTAACATGCAGGAGCTAACAGAACAGTGTGTGAATGCGCCACATATCAAAGACTCGACATCTGCTGTTCCTCCCTTCAGGGTCACCAGAATTCTTCTGTACATTCTGACAGTACGTCCCATCCCTTCCTTTGTTGTGCCCAGCTCAGTTTGAGAGCCAAAATAAGCGCTTGTAGAGCTCTGTCACTGCATGCCACAAACAGGTGTGCTCTCAAAAGAAGTTTGTGCAGCCTTGAGAGCGTTACACAATCACAGCCTGACGAGAACACAACACAGCGCAGTGGACTGTGGGCGGAGCCTCAGCGTCCATACACAGGTGCAGGAGCTCATAGATGGTAACTGAAGATCCTGGTGAGAGCAGAGCTGGTGTGGTTTTATTCTTAATGGTTTCACTGGGGCAAAAGTACAAAACTGGTCATTTGTCAGAATTGAAGGAGAGTGACAGTGAAAGTAAGTACACCTCTAAAGTGAACAATGAACACTTAAACCCCCAAATTAAGATATTTTCTTTTTTTGCCCTTGTGTTGTTCCAGAGTTATGCTGTTATCCAGACTCAAATCTCAAGCTCAAATCTGAGCTCAGTCTGAACCAAGTTCTAAAACGCCCGAGAATAACTGCAGAAAATAACTGCGATATTAAGGAGATCTCATCTGTGATTTTTCTTTCCTGTGGGAAAAGTTTGATTATATTGATATGTGCTACGTTTTGTTACTGTGCTTTTTTGTTTCAACAGACTTGTTGAGTAAAGACGGAACATGAAGGTTCTTTCACAATTTTCCATGTTCCTCGGAAAATCGAATGGCATAAGAGTTTGGAACAACATGAGAGTAAATAATGACAGAATTTTGGGGCGAACTGTCCCTTTGATCATCAAATGCACCTGAAGTGAGGAATAACTCAAAACTAGGCCAAACGCTTACAAAGTCCTTTTCCAGTGACAGTTCATACACAGAGAGCAGCTCTTACCCAATACATGTTGAGTCACATGAGGGCGTGTGTTGAGTGAACCGGGCGGGTATGACTGACTCTACACAACTGTTCTAGTAAGCTTTGGCCCGAGTCAACAATAAAGTGGAAGGCAAAAAGGAACGAGAGAAGTCCTGGCGTGCTGGCACAACCTCTGCAGCTGTTTCTGGAAAATCCTGCTCCCTGCCCCGATATGCATGACACAAATAACAGCGATGTCGGTCCAAACCGGATTCATTTCCCTCAACGAGACAGTATCAGGCTACCCAGCTAACAATTTTAGCTTGTAAGAACATTTCCATATTGTTGCCATTAGGTAACAAAAATGTTAAAAGTGTCATTTTGAAAGTTCTTGGAATGTTTACGTTTTATAGATGTTGCATTAACGTTACTGCTTGGGTATAGAAACATTATTCAAAATGTTTTTTAGGAAACTATAATAACCTTGGTTTGTGACAGTCAGAAATTCAGAACATGTTCATTGAACATATTGAATTAAAGTGTGTGTATCCTGCTCGGTTTTTTATAATGCGCATCATGAGTATAATGCGCAGAACTCAGTTCATGAGTTCACATGGGGAGCATCTGAAGGAGAAACTCAAGCAGCTACTCAGCTCTGAGAGCAACAGCTGCAGTGTCTAAAGCTGCCAGCAAACGCAGATAAAACTGCTGATGTGTGCTGATATTTTAAGGCCCGTGGTGTTGTAGATGCTGGATATTGAGCTGGGTGGGGCAGAATCTGGCAGTGAGGGGGGCTGTTGACCCTGGGGTGGGTTTATCTTCAGGATTACCTCCACAATCCTGCTGATCTCTGTTAAAAATTCCACATGAGACTGTCAAGCCGCAGGAAATACTTTCCACGCCAGTCTGTGAGATGGACAGACAAACTGGCGATTTGAAACCACACGAGGGAAAAGAGATGCATCATGGGTACTAACACAAGTTCAGCTGTCTCAGGCGGAACCAAACCCTTCAGCTGGTGCTGAAATTTAATTCGGCCTGAAAATGTACACTCTCCATTTCAACATTATTTTTGTAGATAACTTTAGTTGGTAGGAAAAATTAAAGTCTGAAAATTCCTCACTGATTTACATTGATAGAATATTCTGCATTCAAAACATAAAACTGTGATGACATCATTGTAATATATGCATACTAATTGCAATAGCTCATCTTATTTTGCATACATTTGCATACTGAATTGTGACTGGTTTTATCTTCTGTCGTCTATTTAATCATTTATATGCTCTTTACAGTGCAGGAACGATGCGAGTCTTCTGTGCGCAGAAGACACCTGCACACAGAATGTGACCTGAACTCCCTCTAAACTTTCAACGCTGTTCTTGTGCTGCTCCACAAGTAGTTTTCTTTTCTTCAAACATGCAAATTCAGTTTTAATTAGAATGCAATTAGATTGTCTTGCCTGAAACCCCAGAGCATGTGTTACCGTGGTTACGCAAGAGATCTTCCAATGAATTACTGGATTCCTGATTGTATAATGTGTTTCCATAATCGTCATTTTAGCATCATCGCTACTTCCAGATCATAAAACCATAACATAAATCTGTCTGACTCTGGCTGTCTGTCTGTACTAGTTTATATATGTTTTGTGTTTATTTAGCAGTAAAATATGTATACATTTTTTGCATAAAATTGATTAGAAGTGTGAATCCTCATGCGTCTTTTATCCGCTGGTGTGTTTGAATTTACAGTGTTCTGTTCTGTTTTCTGGTGAAAGAAATCAGTTCATGTTGTATTTCATTACTGGAGTGCAGAAACAAGTCTCTAAAAATAGTCACATCTATTGGAAATGTATCCTTTCCCCATAGTAATAAACAAGGAACTGTGGCCTGATTTGTTTTCTCGACACTGGTGTTTTGCCAGCTGTGTAATAATCTTAATACAGCATGAGATCGTTTTTCCTCATATTTTAGTGTTGTCATGCTGTTTTTCATGTGAGGCTGATCCTCAATCCTCATTCTTAAGCGAAGGGAGAGTGTCTTTAAATAATTCATGACAGTGAGTTACACCATCAATTAAACATTTTGTCTAAAAGCTTTTGTATTGTTCTTTAATCCTGTTCTTTCTCAATTAAACGTTAATCATCAGCGTCAGCCGGTAAACGCATGTTCAATGTTACAGGTGCGGTCATGTTGTCACAATCTCTTGAGATGTTCAGACAATATCGTTCATTAACATAACAGCAGAGTGTTGAGTTAAACAGAGAGGTGTCACTGTTGTTAACACCCAAAGCCCTGGAGCGTGTGACGTCATGCAAGAAATCCATCTGAAAAGCGGCAAGACATAATGACAGACACAGTAATAACAGAAAAAGGGCTGCAAATACTGCATGCATGAAGCTAATGATTACTATTTGTTATGTAATGGAATTTCAAAAGTGCAGCATTATTGGTATCCCATGCTACTGACAAACCTTCTGCACATTAAAAGATGTGTTTTGCTGCAGGGCAGGATCAGCAGCTTATGACACGCTCAAGAGTTTAATGACAGTTTAGTGACTGTCTGACAGTGTGAGATCCTGCAGTGTGACGTCTCCTGCAACGGCTGTCTGATGAAGAACCAGCAGGAGCAGTTGATGTGCGTGTGTGTGTGTGAGAGAGATGCCGGGTTATTGGTTTTATACTGTCTTTATTATTTATCACCTGACTAATCCCTAATGCTCTATCCTATCCTCAAAAAAAAAAATCTCCTTGTCTCTAGTTCATTCTGTCTCTAGTAGCAGAATACAATGTCCGCTTGTAAATGTAGCTTTGTAGACTTGGCTTGTCGGCTCACGAGGCAAAATGTTCAATGCTCTCGTCCTTTTATAAGTCGCTTTGGATAAAAGCGTCTGCTAATGACTATGTAATGTAAATGTAAATTATATGCAACATATAATAAATGTAATTATTTAATTGTTATTTAATTTCCTTCATGTTATGATCACACGGAAACATCTGACTCTGAATTTTCTTTCTGTTCCAGGTGAAACACTGGCAACAATCTTGGGTATGAGCTGTACCAGTTTCATTCTGTGTGTCAGAATGTGACATCATCAGGAATGCAAGCAATGCAGAGTCAGCATCATCAGTCACATCAAGTGTAAGTCTTAAGATGAAGCTCCTACAGTTTAACAGAAGATGTTGTTGCACAGACAGTCAAGATGTCACTGGGGTCATATATCACAAACACACCCGCATTTGTGTGGCCCTGTACATGATGGTTTACAAAGTGTGTTACCTTGTTTTTCTGACAAAATCTAATCTGGGCAGACAAGCAGAGGATGACTTGTGGCACAATGTGGTTCATTTTGGGTTTATCTTGTGATAGTCATCTAACACCGCAGAATAAACCCTCAGACCTCTTGAATTTTGCTGTTCTCCTCTAACATAACTAAACAGAGATGAGATATTCACTCTAAAACAAAGAGCAGCTTTCAATGACATTAGCATTAGATCCAGAACAGCGGGTGTACAAATAAATACACAGAAATAAACAAATGTCTTTGTCTGGCTGGGTCAGAACGCTGTATATCTGTAACTCATCACGCAGATGTCAACATGAGCGTCATTTCACTCTGTGACTTTGTTGTCCTGGAAAGAAACACAATAACTTAAATGATATTCACATTGAGAACGTTCTCTTGATTAGATGCTGGAAGGGGTTTGTTTATGGACTAGAAAATGTTTGTGCTGTCACTTATCAGTTAAATGTCCATCTGTAAACAGAAAGAAGATTCGGCTACTGTATCACGTGCTGTAGATTCTGCAGTGTTTGTAGCTTGTTCTTACAGCAGTTGTTTAGGATTTATTTTATCCACATTAATGGATGTGTTCAAATAATCCCACAAGTAACATGCAATTTTATGTTTGAGCAGAGATGACGATAGAGAGTCAAACGTTACGGATTGCAGCTTTAAGTGATCGTAACCATTTTGACACTAGCAGCAGTTTTCAGCAGCACCAAAGGTGTGCTCATTTATCTAGTGGCTTTTTTCCAGAAGTACTTTAAATGTAAATTTAATTTAAATATAAAAAAGGTAAAAAAAAATATTCAGAAAGGAGTTTAATCCTTGAACCAAACCAATCAGCAGTAGCAAAAGAAATGAAGACAAAGACAAACAATTGCCATCCCATAATGCACTACAAAATGATGCAATCAACTCTGAAACTATGAAACACTGTGAATTGACAGTGACTTGCAGACTTTGATTGTAGGTCTAAAAACAAGACATCAATGAAAAGATGAGGGATTAAATTCAAGCGTCGCGCCTCTGTTGTCATGTCTGCACCCTCAGCCGAGACTCTTCAAGCATTTGAATGTGTGGCACCTGATTTAATACTGACAGAGGTTCAAAAGAAACCAGGTAACAAACTACAAGCAGCACGTTGCTTTGAAACAGACGTGTCAGCTACCAGTAATAGCACTGAGATCCACTGCAACGTTCTGCTGGTGACGGTCTTTATTCTTCCCTCACTGTGATGTTTGTGACATGCTGGTTGCTCATTGTTAATCTGTTGTGTGTCTCTTGACATTCAGATTTGTTCTTGTGGATGTTTGTTCTTGATATTACGGTCCCCGAGCATCTGATATACAGCCAACTAGTTATAATGTAAATATATGTTAAGTATAACACATAAATATACATAAACACATACATACATCTGTAAGTATAATGTTGTGGACTGATTCTGGAACAGTGTGAGTGTTAGTGTGGGTTTGAGGGGACTGTTTACCTGATAACCTCCATCAGTTCTTTTAGACACACCCCCTCTCTCTCTACACCAATCAGATCTCTCTGAAAATGAACATACGCAGTTGTGTTGTGTGGAGGTTGTGGTGAGGTTGTACACACATTTCTCATCCTCCTCTTGAGTTCTTTCTTAATTCTTTTTTCTTCCTGTGGTTAATCTAGTAATATAATTGAATCCCTTCAGTTTGCTTTTGTTTGGTCGTTTGACTTTAATTGGACTCTTGAGTAGATTTCAGCTTCCAGAACTGATTATTGAGTTCGTCTGAGCTGGGTACATGTTGTTTTCTCTCTTATTCTGTTGTTGTGGCCTGTTGGATATTGGATGGCATGTATTTAAACTGAAGCAAACAGCCGCTCATTCTGAAATCACTGGAAACTTTAACACGGACTGAAGATGAGAGTTTTCTGGTGATCTGTTGTCTGTGACTAAACTTACAGTTTAAATGCTTTCTAGAATGAAAGTCGTGATTCATTCGCTGTTAAGTGTGAATAAAAGTTAGAAAATGTTTAATCAGTTGAAGTTAGAAGAGAACGTGTGAAATTGGAGTTTCAGATGGGATTTCAGTCTCAGATAGGCATTTTGGAGATGAACGTGTAGAATTCACATCGGATGTCTGATAGATTATTCATCCAAATAAAAACATGTGCAGCCAGCAGACTGTATGAACAGAAGTGTTTTGTGGAGGATTCAGTGTGAATGACAGCTGAGTCTTGATACAGTCTTTCTCTCTGAGGAAATACAGTGTTGCGTTTTCATTTTGATTGACCGGAGAGAATCAGAGATGAGGAGAGTTTTATTTTCCTCCAGTGCGCCTGTTGTTTCAGACAGACATACACGGTTTGGAGTAACGATTCATTGCAGAAAGTATATTCTCAAGCTGTATTTTTGTAATAGAACAAACTTCTGTTCTTGGAATGGAAGCAAAATGTTGGAGTGCCATACAAACACTGTGGTACAAACACATGCTATTAGTTCAGTATCAGAGTAAACAGTAGGTTCAGCTGTCTAAGATCAGAGAAAATGCTTCTGTTTGGGATTTTTACAGTTCTCTCATTACAAATGTAAGTGAAAAATTGAAATATTAACGTGAATTTCAGAATGTCTGTAGTATGTGGTTTGTTGCTCTTTTGCTTTGCTGACAGCAGCACTGAAGCTGCATGATCAAAACCTGAAGATCATGTTCTCCAGCAGGATCTGAGACTGTTCTGAAGAACATCTGGTGTTCTTCAGTGAAAGGAAGGAAGAACCTCTGACCTTTTGTTTACAGAAGTTCACATGCTCAGTGCCAGCTACTAGAATAAATGTTTCTTCTTCATAATTCATCATAACTTAAAAACATTCTGTTTAAGCCCAGGTTTCAATGTGTTCTCTGACTGCTTTGAGACCTCATTGTCTAACAGAGTACTGTGGTATTACTGTGGTATTTTCATCTGATTCCATCACTGTTAATGCTTCTCTCAGGTTTCTGTTCGAAGGGTTGTCAGACCGTCGTCTTTGAGTGGAAGTTACTCACTTTGACCTTAAAGGTGGCTTTCAAACTTCAACAAATAAATCATTTATTACCAGATAAATTCTCTCTGTAAACTCTTTCTGTATGCTGTTTTATTAATCGCTGAACTGGCTCAGCCAATCCCTGTGAAAATCACTCTGTTTGTTTGTGCAAGTCTTTGAAGTCTGAGAAGGGTTTAGGCTCATCCTCAAAGTCAAAAACATCTGATACGTGAAGCGTAGTAATTTAACGCTTGAAGGGTCCGTGCAGCATTTTAAAAAGCAAAGCCCTTAAGGGAGAGAGAAGGAAATGAAAAAACAAGCGTTTGTGTAGCAAAACATGAACAAAGTGCCCCAAAACCTCCTCATTTGCATTTTAATGAAAATACATTAAAAAAACTGATCACCAGAAGTCAACAGGGTTTCAAAGGCCCTTTTACTAATAATGTGATGTATTTTCATGATGTAATTTTTGTTTCACTTCCAAACAAACACTGGGAGATTATTTTGCGCTGATGCAATAACATGTTTTCTTTGAATAATGTTCACCACTGAATCATTCACAACATGATCCAGAATGAAAACAGTCAGCCGTGAATTGGTGTTGGCTTTAATCTTCAGCCTTTCTGTTTCTAATCTAGCTTCAGACAGCAGAGCTGGGCTGAGGTCAAAGGTTGCCTCTCAGTTTCCACGCATCACCCTCACGGTCACTAATCTGCTGAGCCAGCGTGCTGACAACAGACGGATAAGCTTGCATTGTGATTGGACCATGATGAAGAATAGCCGCTTGCTGCAGCCTGGGACACCCCCCTCAACTGAGAGACAGAACTGGCTTTAAGCTGTTATGGTCTGAGTGTGTGTTATACTCTTCGTAGTGGCATTTCAATAAAATATTAAAATAGTAGTGCATGTTTAGCACAAGTATACTTATAGCTCAGTATATTATATAATCAATTTTGTAATCAAAGTTTCCAAACTTTGCCCTGACATAGAAAAGGCTGCAAACATCGGAAACTGGGCTCAGGATGAGCGTGTGTGTTTGTGAGGTTGACTTTACGTGGGAATATAGCTCAGTATGTTATATAATCAGTTTTGTAATCAGTTTCACAAATTTTCCAGACACAGAAAAAGCTGCTGGCTACATCAGAGATGGTGTATGTGTGGACCTGGTATTCAAATTCTGTTATTGGGACCAAATGTCCCCACAAGTATAGTAATGTCAGTAAATTCTGACATTCCTTGGTTTTTAGGTCCTCTAAAACTATTTTTCTAGTTCATTTTCTAGAATAGCAGAATGTGAGGGTTGGGTTTAAGGGTAGGGTTAGTGTACAGTACAGTTTGTACAGTATAAAATTCATTACGTCTATGGCATGTCCTTATTAAACATGAAAACCCAACATGTGTGTGTGTTGCACGCTGGCCTCTTTTGTCTGTTATGACAGATTGTTCTTCTCTTCACTGATTGCTTTGTACCTCATTTAGATAAGAGTGACAGCAGACCAGCATTTGTTCCAGTAAACATGAAAGTCACTGAACACGGGAGACACGAGCTGTGAGCCAGAAGTCGTTCTCGCAATCAAATCCTGTTGACTCTGTGCACTCTAAAAACAGAACAGAGAGATAAATGAGGGGAGACGAGATTACATGAGCAGCCCGTTACCAGGAGCCGTTCTGCTGCCTGTTTATCGCTGTTTCCTGGTAGGCCATGTAATCATTGCCTTGGTCTTATCAGTAATGGCTTTATGTTAGCCGCAGTTCTTTACTGTTTAACAGACTCTGGACTTTGACCAGTATAGATCCATGTTTAGAAGCTTGTTTCGATGCCCCTGGATACTACATGCGGTTAACCCAAGAGAAAATATAAATATAAACGCTTGATGCTGGGCTGCTGAAGTTACAGTTGTTTCTGCAACTTTTTCTTCGCAATGTCTGAACATTGTGACCTGAGCATTCGTTATTCAAAATAATGAGAGTATTGTCATTTTGGGTAAACGTCTTTCTCATGTTTGGGATAGTGCTTTACCAGAAAAAGTGCTTGGAGACCGATGAAGAGATAAGGAGAAGATAGTGTTTTGTAGCCAGGTGCATCATGGGATATCTGGGTTTGTTCTGAGGTGTCATTATGATAGTTTGGGCAACATGATGCTTACAAATGAAACCTGGTAACTGTTACTGAAGATAAAACAAATGCTGAAAACAGCAGACTTGTAATAAAAACATGATAATTGTAATTGGAAAGTTTTTGCCCTCATAAGCCAACACATATTATATTCCCGCTGTATGTTTTCTTATAGTTTAACGCTTACTCAACAAACTGCCTCAGTTTTATTGGTAACATGAGAAACTTTCAGAGATGTCAGCAGAGAAGTCCAAGCTTCATTTTCCTGCTCTTCAGTTGGCCTTTTGTTGTTCGGATCTCCAACTGCTCCTCAGTTCATCTGTGCCAAAGATGAAAAGTGTCCTTCTTTTCTCCTCTCCAGTCTGCAGAATTTAATTATTTAAACACTTTACAAGCAAAGCAGACAGGAGAGCTTGTAGCATCCAGAATCATTTTCTCAGCACCATTATGTCAACATGTCTCTGATTATAGAGTGTGCTGACATACTGTATTTAGCTCTAAATTCATAAAGGTATAATTTCATGTTGAGGTTTATAAGAATATTTTGTTCCTTAAAATGTGTCACATATACCCTTAAGACTGCCAAAGTCTCTTCACTGGTGTGATGGAATCGTTTCCATGGTGATGTTTTCTTGTTCCACTGGGCATGTTTATCTGTAATGGAGTATGAGATACAGCTGATGTCCTGCAGAGCTGAAATTCACATGACAGTCTCAAAGCAGTGAGGGAAAACTGGGGTTATTCAAATCACACTGTGCCATCAAACATCCATCTGCTTTGTGTCAATTACACTTTTAAAAAAGATGCTTTACGATGTCATTAAAAAAACCATTTTTGACTGTATGGTTCCATGCGGAACCTTTAACATCCATAGAACATTTCTGTTTCACAAAAGGTTCTTTAGACATTAAAGGAAATTAATTTAGACGAAAGAAATTATTCTTTTAAGAACATTTGACTGAATAGTGTAGACGCAACAACTCAATGTACACCAAAACCTTGAGGCTGAGAAGATACTAGTGTGAAAAATGCCACGTTTAATGGTTTAAACATTTCTATGTAAACTAATAGCGTCTGGCCGTTTGGCACAGCTTTAAACTTGATTTGGTCACCTGGTGTGTGACCAAACACTAGTGTACACTAGATGTGTACACAAGATATGAGATAAATAATTCATAAGTAATGAAGTTACAAACAGATGAATGTTTTTGATATGATAAATGATCTCAATGCAATGTGTAGGAAACTGTGCAGCTTTATTATTTATTCTGATTATATGCTGTGGTCATATTTTCTTTTTACATCATCACTTTAATTGTTCGGAGCAATATCATATTCTGTTTAATGAACAGAAGGTTCAGGAAACACATAGGCCTTGAGGTTTTGAGGTTTTAAGAGTTATATTGCAAGAGTGCATGCATGTGCAAGAGTTTCTGACTGATTTTACGTACTTATGTTTCTGACCTAAGCTGATTTATTGTGTTACACACACACAACACCTAACCTACATGTTTCAGATAAATATTGTGCAGCATTAGTGGCAAACTGTTAAACAAGTTTGTCCGCATTTGTTGACACAACGCTCCCCTCGCCAGTACTTTCAGTAGTGATAAATATCTACACTCTCTCTCTCTGTATCTCTCCTGACAGTCTGGGGCTCACCCAAACCCAAACGCCTGTTGACAATCATGCATGAAATACCATTGAGTTGGAGTCACTGTTGCGTAATTTAGGGGCAATGCAAAGACACGGTCACGTCATAGCAGGTCAGATAATGTGTGTAACATTTAAAGCAGGTCATTGTTAACCCTGTGGCGATGTAGATCAATCACTTGGTTAGTCTTGTAGCATCAACAAACCCAGCACAACTAGTTTATAAAATTCTTGACTGACACCTTTTAACTGAAGCATTTATTTGGCTTCACAGTTGTGCCTGTGTTTAACCCTTTAACCATATGGTTTAATCACGTTGCTAACTCTGTACCTTTAACAAACCCAGCAAAGTAATAAGTCAACAAAACCAACGCACAGCTACTTTAACCATGTTTCCACATGTTGTTTTGACCTGCTGCCAAACTACTTGTTTGGTTTCACAACTGACCCTTTGTTTGAAGGAAAACAACGTCAGCTTTACTTCCTTGTACTACCAGAGAAGTTGGTTGACTAGGAGGTTACAAAGGTGAGGGCATGAGGCGGTTGAAAGTGTAATGAGAACTAGCACACTAGAGCATTCACACAAACGTCACTTTCTCAGAAGTGCTCATGTCTTTGTGTTCAGTCACACCCTGCGTCTGCTTTTGTTATGGTGCATTCCAGTATTGTTAATCATCTGAGTACAGTATTGCCTTCTCATTCTTGCTTGGCAACAGTTCACATTATAAATCTTTTGGCCGGGTTAGCAGAAAGCTCACTGGAGCGTAAAACTGAGAAGCAGTAACGTACACACACACACACACACACACACACTCACACACACACACACACTCACACACACACACACACACGCGCGTGTCAAGGAAACACACACAGAGGGAAGTCTGAAGAGAGCAGCGATTGGCTATTTTAATCTGGCCATGTTGAACACAAACCACGACTTCCCCCGTGTCATATGACAGGCGTTAGCAGAACATTTATCACACTGTGGTTCTCTAACTGACTTGTTTATTTTCTCCCTTGAAGTTTCGGAGGTTGTAGTAATACTGACACATGGTGTACTGAGTGCAGCACATGGCCTGTCTCGCTCAAAACTCTAGTGCGACACAAACAGGGTCACACTAGAGAGTATGAAAGTATTGTGTACAGCAGAACGAATCAACGCTAAACACAAATACTAAAACACAACTGACTATATAGCTGTGCATAAATAGACTTTTAAAGGAGGAGAAAGCATTTGAATGTCACAAGTACAAAATGAAAGAAATACAAAATACTGCTTCATATGGAGGTCTCTGAATAACACATTGTGTTTTCTGAGCAGTCTGTGGCTTTACAAGCAATGACAGATGCTTGTAAACTGTTTTTATTAACATGTTAAAACTGATGTTTTTACATCAGTAATGAACTCTAGAAGTATATTTTCATTTTTCAAGTAGTTTGTTATTAAAAAATGTTTTGCAAACATCCAAACCACTGTCACACCACTGAAACATGTTGTTTAGTTAGTATTTAATTATTCGCCCACACTGCTGATATAAGAACAGTTAGAAAGCAACACTATCTCATGGCAATTCTTAACGTTTTTACATTTTAGCGATTTGATGGCTAATTTGTATTTATTCATACAATGTCATTGGTACGTTTTCGTACAACCTGCTATTGCTTCATGAGGGAGTTGGGTTTAGGGGTGCACCTTCATGCTTGCATCTTTCCTGAAAAAGTGTTTTTGTACATCTTACATCATTCAAAAAATAAATAAATAAATAAATAATAAATTTAAAAACCAACTCATAATACAGTTACATTTTGCCATGAGATAAGGTAAATAGTAAGATAAGAGTAACAACATTGTGTTATTTGAAATGTCACCTTGTGACTTTTGGTGGACATCTGCTCCACTGGTAACAATAGCTTTATTGCCAGAGAAACCAGTCTGACCTTGGGCGGCTCACAAATGTCCTTATTCAAAAACATGATTTTAATTCCAGCCATGGAGAAATAACTCGCCCTGAATTCATCATCTTCTCAACCCCACACCACAGACTCCCAGTGAATACTTATGTAAGTCACGGTATCAGTCTCCATGACAACCAGCTGCACGGAAGCACATGCCCGTCGCCCACGGCCTCCCTGAAGTGAGCTGTTTCCATGGTAACTCGTGGAACTGGAGCAGCATCCTTTTGATGATGCTCTTCAGAGATGGCACGCTTTGTAAGCACATCTTTCATGTGTCAGAAAACGAGGCTCTTCTGAAAGCAGGTTACGTAGGAGAGATCTGCAGCTCCAGGCGCTGAAGCGAGTGACAATCTGAGTGGAATTCTGGAGCGCTGTTTCCGCTGTAGTCCCAAATTCACTTGCAGTCAGTGATTTGCAGTGTACTTCTCACTGTGATGGATTTTTGGGGGGAGGTGCACATGGGGGAGATTGAGTTGTGCTCGCTGTAGTGTTATTTATTTACACACTGTCTGCATCTTTTGAGCACATAGTTCACTAAAATATTCATGCAGATCAGGTAACAGTGCAAAAGCCGTCCACTATTTCTCTTACAGAAATCTTACAGGCTGGTTCTGAGTGCTGGAGGATGTAGGGGATGGTCTGGGACTGTATGACCGTTCAGCTGTGATACAGACACCTGGAGAAACACTTATTATACCAGCAGACAGATTTGTGCAAAGTTTAAAAGGTGCTACACAATGCCATAGAAAAATCATTTCTATGGTTTATTACGTACCTGTAACATTCACAGAGCCTTTTTGTGGCACAAAAGTTTCTTTGTAGTTTTTTAGACTATTAAAAGGTAAGAAAGAAATGGTTCTTTTAGGAACTTTTGACTGAATGGTTCTTTTGCGCTGTAAAGGGGGGGGGGTTTTTGTTGTTTTAATATTTTTTTTTTATTGCTAAAAATGGTTTTTTTTTGGTTTTTTAATTTTTTTTTTGAAAAAAAAAATGGTAAAAGGAACCACTGTAAAGAGCCTTGTGTTTGCAGCATAAAGAATTTTTTAATTATTGCATTAACACATTTAAATGGTTCTTTTAGGAACTTTTGACTGAATGGTTCTTTGGGAAACCAAAATTGGTTCTTCTATGGTACCACTGTAAAGAGCCTTGTGTTTGCAGCATAAAGAAAAGATGAAAATGTTTTTTTAATTATTGCATTAACACATTTAAATGGTTCTTTTTGCTTTTAAATAATAAAAGATGTTACAGTGCTGGATCTCTGCTTGATGCCTGAAGCAGCATCATTTGAAAGCCACTGCTGTAAGCGATACTTATATCATTTCCTCCATCACTGTTGCATGTTTTTCTCCCTCTGCATCTATAAAGTTTGAAGTTTAGCTTCTGGCATCTCAGTGCAGAGTCGTGCTCCTCTAAACTCAGAGTCAGCAGACAGATTTTCGCCTGGAGGGCTGTATTTCCCCTCCCGTTACACCAACCGCAATCTGCTCACACACGCGGAAGCATCCGTCATTTAGCAGTAATCTCATTGCATCAGCACTGAAGCAGTTTGTGGTTTCTGGAAGTCAGTTTTTCATTAGACTTGTGCAACTTCCTATCAGTGTGTAACAGTTGTAGGGGCCCGATTCCTGACTGAAAGAAGAGAACAGAAATGAGATCTGTGCTAGAAATGCATTTTTAACAGCTTCTCATTTACATTTACAGTGTAATTGAGTTAGTGGGCAAAAACGCTGGTCTGCTAACTCTTTTCAGATTAACACCATGTCTTAACCAAGCACTACGTGCTAAAGCGACAAGTAATAATAGTTTTCTCTTCCACTTTTTTGGTCACTGGTTTCTATCTGTGGCATTGAGTAGGAAGTCTCGCCCACAGTGAAATCTCATTGGTTCCAAGTCTGCTCCACTTAACGGTATAACGTATTAAATATGAAAAATATGATCGCTGTTATGATGTTACTTAAACCTGCAATCTGTAACTTCTGCCTCTCTATTGCCATCTCTGTTTGAAACATAAAATTGAGGAAAACGTAGATTTTCTGGGAAATCGGACTAAATCAGCATATAAATCAGCTAAAAAAGTTCTAAATCATTATTAATAAACTTACTGTTGTAAATCAGGGTAAGACAATGAGATCATTTTAAACACTGATCTGTTATGTACTTGCCCAAAAAAATACAAATTGCATCTTTAACATATACATACAGAAACACTCAGCAAATACTTCGGACAGCAAACTTAGCCTTTTAAAAAGTATAATTGTGTAAGTTTGTGTACAAACACAGGAAATGTTCCTCTTGCAGCAGCCCACCCATGTGCTGCAGAAAACAGCCCTGACAGCTGTGAGGACATCAAAGCAATCAGAGACATAATCCCCCCTGAGTCACAGCTCAGCCTGAGCGAATGCAGAACACAGACACTCGTCTTCTGCCTGTCGCCCAACTTCAACACTCAGCCATGCATTTCATGCCATTGGTTGGGTTTGAAGTCAAGTCAGTGATTTGATTGGCTGATCATATCTGGGGGATTGGGGTTTAAAAATTGGTCCAGGCACAAACTGAGCTGAAGGTCAGAGTGTCTTTTGTGGCTGTAACTGAGCTCTAATGTCATTGCAAGGGGAAATCTGGCTAGCTAGACAGTGTAAGTGGGTCACAAGACGTGTGCACGACTGTACATATCGCCCTTCAGCTTGGAGAGTTGTGTTCCACCCAGAGGAAGTTGAGGGGGTTCATTTTAAATCGCTGGCTGAACTGAGGTTTTTACTGCAGTTCTTTACAGGGTTTTTAAATGACAGATGTTGAAAAACATCTTGATATAGAATTACATTAAATTAAAAAAATGCACTGCACTGTTATTGGATAATGGTTATTAATGGTTATGGTTATTATTGGGCATTTCAATAAAAGACAAATGTCAGAGGATCCCATCTTACAGGGAACATTCTCAGAAAGTTGGCTAACATTCCCTAAAAGTTCTCTTAAAATGATCTAAACACGTTTCTGCAGTAATATTACTAAAAATCTTTTTAACATTATAGATCATATATCAAAAAATTATTAGGCCGTTAGTGAAATGCTTTGAAAAACATTACAGAATTTTTTGTGCTCCTAGAACATTTAAATAACATTTTCCATGTTTTGTTACTTCACAGAAACAATAGGGAAACCTATAATGGTTAGCTGAATAAATCAGTCACTTCACTGTGTGTGTTACTTTGTGGTTTTCAAGATCATGTGATGTTTTTAACACATTTATTTGTTAAAGGTTTCTGTTAAACGTTTCTCCTCCATCTTTCTGTAGATGACTGATATTAATGCAGTGACCTTTCAAATCTCATCAGCAGAGTAAGTGACAGACATTCTTCAAAAAATCCTGCAGGGAGTTTTTAGTAAAATGATAAATGATGTTAATGAACACTCAATCTGAGCACTTAATCAAATGCATCATTTCCAGCACTGTTTTCATCATCTGCTGTAAGTTTCTGCTTTTATCTGATCAATAACCAGACCTGTGAAATTGTTTTGCATCAATTAACTGAAAAGTCCCAACTAACAATTTCAGGTTGTAAGAACCTTGTACAACCTTACCAGTTGTAAATGTCCTTAACATTTCTTTGACATCAAAATGCCCAGTATTTGAAACGTTCCACTAATAATTTAAGAATATTATTATGTGTTTTAAAGGACTTTAACATTTTATGCATTTTTATGCATGACACACTGTTAAGCCAGAATGTCAGCCAATGACACAATATTAGTGAAAGAATATTTTTTAATAACTTTGAGAAACCGTTTAGAAAATGTTCGCTAACATTCTAAGGACGTTCCCTGCCAGCTGGGTTCCTGCAGTAATTAATTACTGGAGGTTTTCAACTCAAAGAAGCTCCTGACTTCAACATAAATCTCACATTGCTCCTAGTTGTGTTTAATTGCTATGAAAATAATAGAGGAATTTGAGAAATCTCATTTGTGCTTTTTTTTCTTATGGGCTTTTTGTGATCTTGTCGTAATTTGAGGTGAGTGTGAATGAATGAACTTCTGTGTGAGTTAGACTTTCATGCTGTGTCTGTGTTTTACTGGTGATCTTCAGCCCTGTGTGACCACTGCTGTGTGTTGTGGCTTTTTGCTTCAACTTTAAACAGTTTTAGACATTCTTTATTCACAGAGCTGATCAGAAACATACGATTACACAGTGTTTTCTTCAAAGAATTCAAAGTTGAAGGTGGTAAAAGAGGCTGGGGAGTTTCCATAGTTCAAGGCAGGGTAGATAATTTGTTTTGAGAAACAGTTTTTATTATGCTGGTTAAAGTCTCTTCACATCTTGATAAGAGTCACTAAGTAAAGTGGTGTAAATATATTTATATAAATGTATATCTTCTGTAGAAGGCACAGGACCATAAAATGTTCATCTAATCATTGCATTTGGACCGAGGCGCTTTGCTAGCAGCCAAAATCACGGGCTGTCGTCTCAACTGCAGCCCCACAACATGTGAAGGGTGACTCACTCACTTTGGGAGATAAGGATGTTATTGAGGACACAGCCCTGCTCACTGCGACCATGTAGTGTACAGGGTACAGGAGTTTCTCTCTTCATTTCTGTACTCCTGCAAAACTAAGCAGCTATATCATTGTCCGGATCATTTTCTGTTTTGGTGTGCATGGTTTTATTAATGGACTTTGAGGAGGCCTGTCACATGATCTGTCAGTGTTGCCTTCTGTCTCATTTGATTGGTTCCTAACAAATAAAATGTGTGCCAAATTAACGCAGTTTGATTCACCTTTAACATCAACAACACAATATACAGGAAACATTTTCTCTTCTCTTTTGAAAGGTAATAGGCCTATTTAATTAGCTGTTTTACATTTATTCAATTATATCGTTTTTTACCTATGCATGTAGCATTTCCCTTCATTTTCTTGTTGTTACGCACATCAACATCAGTAGGTGATATTCATAATTTAGTTAATAACTTTATGGGTTTGTTTCTTAGTTGTATTACAGATGAAGAGATGTTGTTGCTCCTTCAGGTGTCATATGAGAGTTTTGTAATTGTGATTGAATGTTTTTTTGGCACAGTAAACAGCATTTACATCATCATGTGGGGGTGTGACATGACGTGGAGACATGACGTCTCAGACATGACAGAAATGAACATGCGCGAGTGTGGCGCCTGCGGTTGCATTTTAAACACGCTGGGACATTCTGTTCAGATTCAGCACTGCAGTCCAGGTGAATCTCCAGTCCAGCTAACACTTTTAGGTTGTAAGAACATTTCCCTAACGTTTCCAGTAAGTAAGAAAAAAATCTAAGAACATTTCAAAACAGCTATTTATTTAGATGTTGTATTAATGGTAGTAACAATTTAAGAATAACGTTTTTAATATACATGATACATAACATTAAAAACAACATTACTACTAACATTACTGTACAAACGTTTTGATAGCTTAGAAAGAATGTTTCGAGAACATTAGCCAACATTTTGGGAATGTGTGTGGACAGTTTTATGTAGTTTTATGTGTTTATGTAGGTATATGTTAGCTTGTGTTGACTGGATACAGTGCTGGTTTACAGTTTTTCAGAGGATCCTTATGGTTTGACTGCCCTCACAGGAAAATAGGCTTTAGTGACACTGGGTTGTTTACAAAAAGCTGTATAGAATATGCTAACCTTAAACCTTAATGCTGACCTCTGTAGAAAATGCAAACCTGGAGACATTAGCCCAGAGACACACTGCAGGATAATCAGATTAAGAGATAAAGACAGAAAGATGGAGCTGTAAGAGTCCAGCAGCTCTCAGATCAGCCGAGTGGCTCTGTGTCTGAGCATCAGTGCTGAATGTCTGATTTATCAAAGCTGCATGGCCACAAATGCCTTCAAAGAGACACCTGAAAAAATAGTCATTTTTATAATCGGTATCATTTCTATTGTAATGCCTCTTGCTGAGACTTGTAATGTGTTACTGTTGTTCATATGTGGCGTTAATTATTTGTTCCTCACACTCTATGGCTTCAAGCAGATTTGTGTTAATTCATTTTTACTTGGAATTTTTGCCTGGCAGACTATAAAACAAACGATAGGAAATCCGACTTTTGTTACGCCATTGTTGATTTGTGATGTGTTGATTTGTGCGTTTGTGTCTTGTGTGTGTTTGTGTGCGGCATGTTAAGGATTCACTGAACTCCAGAGTATTTTTGTACTCATGTTGTTCCCGTAAGAACAGGCCGACAGCCGCATGCACTCACTCAACCCTGCCCACTTCATCTGACGGCTGTGAGTCAGCGTTCCCCACTCCATTACATCTGCCCCGACTGACACCCACCCTCTGCTGCTGTTAACCCTTTCCTACCCCACCTCAAAATTACCATTATGCCCTGTAATTCAGATTTATGATTCCATTATGTTTCCACACAGATTCCAAACATATCCTGACCCTCTCCAGCCACCCCTACATCACTCCCATGTAGCCCCGCCCCAAAAGTCACTGTAGTTGGTTGTGTATTGGGGTGTATCAGCTGCCAACTATGATAACAATACAACATATTTATAAGATAATCAAGAAGATAATCAGGCTCTAGGATAAGAAATTTAGTAAGTCATTTGGTGTTTGGTGTTACTCTGCTAATCATGTATGTGTTTACTGCTCGGTCTCAGACACAGAGGGAAACTGAAGGAGAGAATGTAGGTCACATTCCTGAGCTAAAAGCTTTCTGTGCTTAAGCAACGCAACACAATCACAGCAGGATTTCCGCCATTCCACAGCAAGTCTGTCGACCCGTCGCATTTCCCCTGCGCTTGCCCCCACCCCCAACGAGAAATCCTCTCCTCCAGCCCCCTCCTCAGAGCTCACGATCAATGCAAGCCGCCCGCGAGTGTGCTTTCTAAATGAGTGTGTGAGTGTGTCTGCGCCCGGGCCAGTGTGTGTGTTGGGCTCACTAACTGTCCTGTTGTAAGAGGTGTGCCCAACCATATTTGCACAAATGTAATTATGTTTTTCAGCTCTCAGATTTTTATCTTTGAAATCAAATATCCTCAGTGAAAATGCGTTTGAGAAAAAGGGAGTTGTTTTGCTGTCACTGTAAATGTTCATTTTGGCCTTAAAAAACACAAAAGGGAGAGAGTTTTGAAAATGACTCAAAGTTTTACTGCAATATATTGTGTGTATACTGTCTGTGAATTCTTCACATCTTGTATCCCACAATGCAATGTCTTTAAGCTGACCCTCCACTTTCTGTGTTACAAATAAACCAGGTGCAACCACAGCTGTGATTTGAACAACTCTGATTTATTTGATCGGATGCTTTTCAAAACATTGATCATAAAATGACGTAAAATATTTTAAAAGCTGCGCTCAGTAAGTAGGAAGCTGTAATTCCTTTCTAATCACAGTCTCAGTTTTCTCGTCTGTGTGTTGAAGCGCAGCTGCAGTACAATCAGCATGCGCGGGTGTTGCGTCTGGACATGTCTGGGGCTCAAATGAGACCCCGCAGCCGTGTAATAAACCGCCACCATCCTCCCCTCCACAATCCTGTCAGTGCAGATCTCCGTCCTCCCCACCCTCTGGAGTCAGGCCAAACCATGCAGCCATGCCCGATTCTGAGCGAAGACAAAGCAGGAGTCAAAACAGAGGTGTGATTCACAGGCTAGATATAAGCTATCATCATGTGCCGCAGCTGACTTCCTGGAATTAAGGCTGTGGGGTGTGTTTGTGGGTGTGTGTGTTCAATCGTTCTTTGTGACTCACTTGAAAATAAGCTGACAGAGAGAGAGAAAGAGAGAGAGAGAGAAAGAGAGAGAGAAAGAGCGTTAGTATGAATGACTGACTGATTTGTTTTTTTCCTTTTTGTGTTTTTAATGGTGTCAGCTGTTGCTCAACGTTAAGAAATGTTTAAGATTGAAATATTTTGGTGTTCTTATTGGAAAGAAAAAATCACAAAAAATCTCTTTTAATAACTCTGATTTTTTTATAGACAGCTATGAAAATGAAATGTCTTTAAAATGACTTTGTTGAAGTCTACTGAAAACCACAGTCATCTCACGTCTGTCTCCTCTAAAGTACAATATTGCTGTATGTTAACCATTCTCCAGTTTATGTTTATATTTTTATGTCTCCTAAAGAATTTTAGATGTTTTCCCTGAAGCAACCCGAGACAGTGTTAATATTAGACAAACATAACAGAACTTCATTATCCAGAGTCCCTCCTGAGTCCTGAGTTATTTACAGGATAGTTCACCCAAAAATGAAAATTATTCCATTGTCCATCTGAGGAACACAAAATAAGATATTTTGAAGTATGTTGGTAACCAAACAACAGTGGCATGCATTGACCTCCGTTGTATGGACACAAAACCACTGAGACATTTCTTAAAATATCTTCTTTGGTGTTCCACAGAGGAAAAAAGTCAAGGAGGTTTGGAATAAAATGAGGGTGAGTAAAATGTTTTACTTTGGTTCTTTCAGTTACCTCAATTACGTTTGATACTACAACACTGAAATTAACCAGATGATTGAATTGTTTCTCAGCAGATGTAATTGTGGTAACAGCTGATGAGTGCAGATGAACACTGTACAAAAAAACATAAAAAACAAGTTAATAGTTTAAATTCTGACAGGTTTAACATAAAATAAGTTTTTAATAAAAAGTTTTTAATAAAAAAAGCAATTTTTCAACTAAGTTACAGAATCCTAACACCAGTCAAGAATAAAAATAGTAAGCTGAAATGACTTGTGCAGCCAACTTGATCGAACTTTGATCTCAGTTTTTACAGTGAAGAGAACAGGGTGGTTGTAGTCAGTAGGCTTCTGTGTGCCCTTAACCTACTTAACATAGTGTGTTAACTAAAGCGTCTCTGTGGCGTTTCCTGTCTGAACAATGACAGTGGAGTGCAGGAGAACAGCGAGCGAGACAAACTTCCCTCTCAGAGCGGCTGCAGCACTTGATTTAGGAAACCGTGTCAAAGTGAACTCTTGTCACACGGCAGTCTCAGAATAGCCACGGTTCCCTTGGTAGCCGTTTTTTCTTTCTTTTCTTTTTATAATAGCAGGGATTGCTTTCCGAGGACGACCTGCTGTTCCTATGCCTCTACCGATTGCCTGTTTAAATAGACACATGCACTCAATCAAAGAAAATTCATTGTGTAAATAAAAGACACACATAGATTCAGTAAAATTGGCCAGTGGCAGCTCATGTAAACGTGCCAGTCTTGGTTCATTAGATACATTTGATATATTTTGGTTTAAAAGCCATCTGCTACACGGGTCTGCGGCCAGGCACTGATGACGGGGGTTTTGGAAACCGTCTCACTACAGTTTCCTACAGTGTTTGATGTTGCTTTTAATTATTAGACTGGAACTGGTCTGTGTGTAACGCCCAGTATGACGTAATCTCAGCCACGTTTAATAGTGTACCAGATGGACACAACAAGCACTTTTGAGGGGGAAGTACCCAGCAAACAGGGAACATTCTCAGAATGTTTGCTAATATTCTTTATATCAGAAATGCTCTTCCATACGTTGGTAGAACATTTTTAACATTATATATCACATATATCAAAAACATTTTTCTTAAGTTGTTAGTGGAACGTTTTGAAAATGTTACAGAATTTAAAAAATGTTTGAACAGCATTCTTGTAACTAAGAAATAATGTTAATACAGCGTTTAAGAAAACTGGACGTTTTGAACATTCCTATAACATTCAAAATAAAATTTTTGACACTTTTGTTACTTAATGAACATTTGGGGAAACGTTATTACAACCTAAAATTGTTAACTGTGACATCAAATCAAGTATTTAGTAGCAAGTAAACTGGATATTTATGATCAGATCATTATTCGTTTATTTTTTGTGTGTTTTCTGTACAGGCAACCACAGACCAACAAAGCTTCAAAGTGTGAAATTGTAAAGATGTAAAGCAGGACGTGGGACAAGCGTCGATGACTGTTAATGAGTCACATTCATGTTCCTCGTGAAGTTCAGACAGTAATATTTTAGGGCTTCCAAAACTGAGGCCTCTGTTAAATCTTAAACAGAAGTATTTCCATCACTGGTGCCATCTGAATCACTGCTGGCAGGAACTCAAGAGAGAATAAACATCTCCCAGCCTGAGATGACAAGTCTCCTTTCATATTGTCATTCCTTTGATAATAGTACATTTGAAACATAAAAAAATTAACAGAACGTTGGCTAATGTTCTCTAAAAGTTATTTTAAAGTTATGAAAAAAATTCTTTCAGTAACCTTAATAAAACTTTTAATGTATATACCATAAATGTTATTCTTAAACTGTGGAACGTTTTTAAACAGTTACAGATTGCAGCTTTAAGACAGTGAGGCAGAATGAAGAGATGAGAATGGCCTCGTTCCAGAGCCGCCTGCGTTTGAAGATCGGCCGCTCCTTCATTAAATAATTGTGTGGAGAAATAAAAGTTGCTTCGGCGAGTTTCAGCTCGCCACCATGAGGCTGCCGGGCAGCTGGGGAGCGAGAGGAGGCAGGACCGTCCGCAGATGGATGGATGAATAAAGTCTGACTCATTTCCTGGCTGGAGAAACCCTAGATCTAATGCTCATACTTCCAACAGGAAGTTCGGCCAGGGCGCCCTTGTGTTTCTGAGTCAGGGTGTTGTTGGGGTGACGCCATGTTGCTCCGGCTTTCAGGAATCTTCAGGAGGCTGCCAAGAGCGTTCAGACAAAGCAAACCCGCCGGGATCTGTCTCTCTCCTCAACTCTCACACATGGAAGCGATTTGAGAGGCCTGGACAAGATTCGCAGTATAATACTCTGTACATGAACTGGATTTGTGTCTTTGAATTTGTCTTACAGATTTTTCTTGTTTAAATGTATTATAGTGAAAAAGCCATACAAATACTTTCTTGAGATTTATTATGTAATAAAAATCCCCGGTACCATTGACTGGCTAAAATGAAGAGTTTTAAAAGTGAATCTTGCCCAGAGATGGAAAATAATGGAAAATCATTTAGCAAATAAAACAATTAGTACAGTGTTTATGAGTAACATCAGCTTTACCCTGATTACAATGCAAGAAATATATTTTACAATGATCTCTTTACATGAAGTGTTTAAATGTCAATTTAATGTCTAGATATTGTATTAGGTGATAAGATTATTCAAACATTTTTTAATTCTGTACTGTATCTAAAACTTAAGAATAAAGTTTCTGATATATGATATATAATGTTAAAAATGTTATACTAATGTTACTGCAAGAATGTCTTCGATAACTTTGGGAGAGCTTTCAGAGAACATTAGCCAATCTACTGAGCATGTTCCCTGTTAGCTGAGAAGTTGCTCTGTCAGATGGATGCAGACATATGTATTAGTTTCACATTGCTGAAATTCTGACAGCGCTGACTCTCCAGACAGTTTGTCATGTAGCTGAGGTTGTGTGGGACCTGCAGACTGGATGAACGTCTTGCTGGCTGTTCGACATCCATCTCGTCTGCTCAGTGGAGATCCGTGTTGCTGTGTTACACTAAAAACAACCCACTCACCCCAGCAGCAGGTTCTTTTGGGCCCTGTGGTCAAATCCCTGTGGATCCTTCTGTGTATGAGGGAGAAACGTGCCTGATCTGTGATAGACTATACAAAAACTCACCACAGAATATGTGAGGGCGAATTGTGTCCTTAAATATTGATCTAAAACGACTCTTGGTCAGGTGAGAATATGTAGACTGAGGGGGACTGAATGAAACATTTTGAAACAGTCTAGTGGTTTCGGCCCTGTAGCCGGTTACAACACCACCCTTATGTTAAGAAACTCTGTAGTGATAATACATTTACTGTTAAAACGTTTTCTTAAGGGGTTTGTAACAGGTGACTGGTATATTTCTTTAAAAACAGACGTGAAACAAACACAGTTTAAAAAATGTTTTTTTAAAACCTGTATAAATATAATCAATACATTTCTGTGATGCCATAAAGACAAAATATAATGAAACACCAATCCTCTGAGAACTAACAGCAAAGAAAACAGCATGTGTTAAACACATCTATCCAGACATGAAATGCATATCAGCTAAAGATGTTTAAATGTTTACAGGACATTAACAAGCATAGAGCGACTGTTAATAAAGCACAGTCAGTACTGTACAGTACAGTTACAATATAGGAAGTGATGCATAACCGTCCCAGGGGACAGACAAAAGCAGGTGAAAGTACAAACACAATATTACCACCAAAATGATGACAAGTGACAGAAACACTGTTTGCGTCCTCCTGTACGAGGCTTGTCTCTTCCATTCAGCGTCTTTCTTCTTCATAATCTCTCCTGTGAAAGGTTTACAATATCCACTGAGAAATAGCCTACGGGCTTCGTTTTTGTGTCCCCAAAAGCTGTATCCTCTGCCCCACCTTCGTTTCAGACCTGGGCAATGTCTTAACAAGCCCTCAGGGAGAAACAGGATAAATGCACCCAAAGAAAGGCAAGAAAAGACAGAGGTGAAGCAGAGAAGAGAGATTAGAGGAAACTCCTCACACGTTTCCAGAAGCTTTGTTTTTAGTGGTTTTTGCAGTCCAATAGATGTGGTGTGATCAGTGTTGAGCAGACTATGATGGGTCGCTGAGGAGCAGGTGGTTCTCCTCTGAGGTTTTCCACACCTCCCATCCACCCCTGGGGGCCCTGAAGCCAAAGCACAGCTCATGAAATATCACAGGTGTGAGCAGGTCTGGAGTCAGCCATCTGAGCTAAAAGCTGAGAGGAGAAAACATCCAGAGAGTAAACGTCTAGAGAGAAGAGGGAATCTGAACCACGAAGCCTTCGAGGACTTACGGCATGATGAAACTCAGAGATCAGCTTGTATGATGAAACACTTAGACAGATATAATGAATCCTGGAAAACAGTTGCTTAATGTTTGGCTATATGTCTGTGCTGTTTTCAGACAGGTTTCCTGAACACTCGTCTGCCATTGGTTAATCAAACAGGCTGTTGCCGGGCAGCTCATACAAACAGAGCTCTGTTTCTAAAGAGTCTTCACTGACTCCTTTATGAAGTCAGTCATTAAATGTCTTCATCATGGAAAACTTTACAGAAGCATGTATAACACAAGCTGTAAACACTCAAAATGCGTCAGAATGCAAAACTAAACTTCAATAGTCGTTGTGCTTCCAATGAAATAATTTTACTGCGATAATTTTCTCATTTCATTTTATCCATTAATAAAAGACTGCAGTTGCATTTTTGAAATATTTTTGGGATTGACTTTAAATCTAGAACGGTTTCTGTGTTTTTCTGGTCAACACAAATCAATAGCGCACATTTTTCTTCTGAACTGTGAAGTTTTGTGTGAGACTGGTGTTGGATGTGGTCTGGCCTAGATATCTGCTGAAGTCTTTTGAAGCAATCTGGGACAGCGCTACAGCACAGACCTGACAGGGAAAAGTTAAAGAGCTACTCAACCTAGTTCATGTCACATAACACTATATGAAATAATCTGAAACGGACATGAATGCATAACATCTGTGTTTGTATTAAATGAGAAGTGCATGTGCTCTAGTTCTAAACAAAAGAGGGAGGGAGGGATGGATGGATGGATAGAAAGAGGGAGACAGACAGAAAGACAAACAGAAAGACAGACAGATAGATAGATAGACAGACAGACAGATAGATAGATAGATAGATAGATAGATAGATAGATAGATAGATAGATAGATAGATAGATGAGTTTACAGGTCAGAATGACTCCTCAGATGAAGCGCTTCCTGTCTCTCATGTGATGAAGGGATTAGACAGGTACATTGTAATATAATTGAATGACTGAAGTGCTGGACTGAAGTGATGAATTGATAATAGAGGGTCTATATTCAGTATGAAATAATGCTGTATTCACATCATGTTAAAATTACCATGATTAGCAGTTCACAAGTCAAAATGAACTAAATGAACCTTTATCTGCACGTCTGTCTTAAATTCACTATGAAATCAAATTTTACTGTTCTTATTTTAATAAAATATTTCAGTGTTTATTATAAATTATTTAATCTGTGCACATCTTTATTATCCTACCCTCCCCCTCGAAACACCATCTTTTCCCTTGATGATGTATGTCTGTCCCCGAGGGCGGGACTATTGTGACTGTCCAATGACCAGGCAGTTTATATCCCTCTAACTTCCAACAATTCAATCAATTCCTGAAGAACAAAATCAAATCCCAGCCTATGCTTCACTCAGATATGCATCACCAAAGGGATATAAAGATAGACACAACTGCCGTTTCATAGTGACTTTAGGCACCCGATTCTCTTAAAGAGTTATGCAAATTTGATCATTCAAAAATTTGATTTAAATGCATCTTGCATGCTGCAAAAGTCCCGCTGTACTGCGCACAGTAACACGCTGCAGAACAGCATTAAGTAATGAAGTTGGTGGTAATATGCCAGATGATCACGTGATGATAAAGGTAAACACTCGTCAGCAGGCCTCCGTTTCCTGGAATTGTTGTTGTGCTGAAGCTGCAGTCACTCGCTCTCCTCAGGGGTCGGCATGCCCCTCCCGTCCCCTCTCTGACTGTCTGCACACTGCAGGTTTTTCATGGCCACATGGTTGTCCTCTTTCTCTCTCTCTCTCTCTCTCTCTCTCTCTCTCTTCTGTGCACTGTCAGGTCACACGTTTGTTTGTTCAGATGGAGATGAACAGGAAATGAAGGCTGTGAGCTGGGCTTAACCCCCCGCAGCCCTGTTTTCTCATCTCAGTGAGGTCATCTTCTGTTTTTATAATGTCATTTTACCGATGGCTGTCAGATTACATCAAACTGAAAGGAGTTTTGTGGCTTTAAGGTTTAAGGTCATCTATATTCTAGTGCCATTGACAAAATTAATTTTTCAGCAGACAAATTAAAAATTAACAGTTTCTCATCCAGAAAAATGAAGCCAAAATATTGATGAAAATGGCATTGATCTCAGTTTTCTGCAATGAAAACGTAAGTGTTTTAAAACACACACTTTAACGGGTTAGTTTACCCCAAAACCCAAAATTTAAAACTCACTCTACAGTTTGTATATTTGAACTGGCGTGCCAGATTAAAACACACATGAGAGCTAATTCTGTTTACCATTATAGTTGAACATTTGTTCTGGCACTTATAAACAGCAGAACTTTCACACTCACTGAGAGTGTCCATCTAAGGTAAAACAAGTGTTTTTTTGGCAACCAGACCTGGTTTTAGGTGTCAGTAATAATATCAGATCTCAGAAAACTTGATCTGAATCTTCCCAGCTAACAATTTTAGGTTGTAAGAACGTTTCCCTACTGTTTCCATTAAGTAACAAAAACATTAAAAATGTTATTTTGGAATGTTGACAAAACATCCTTTTTAGGCGTTATATTAACGAAATTGCTTGAAACGTTATTTAAACTGTCTGTAACATTTTTACAATGTTCCACTAGCAACGTAAGAATAAGTTGTATAACAATGATGTATAACAATAAAACATTAAAAATACGTTCAACAAATGTGACTAATTAGAAGAGTTTGTTGCTTTGGTTTTTGTTTTAATTCCTCAGTGTACGAGTGTTGTGTTCTCACCCTGGAGTCCGACCAGAGCTGTTTTGTTTGGACTCGGGCCCCTGATCCACTTTATCATTGGATTATTTGTGTGGCTCTGCAGTATTCTCCTGCATGTCTGCCCTTACATGGACTTGTAAACGTTGCCCTTATTTTCTTTGCTTTTCAAGTCAGAGACGAGATGAGCTTCAGATGGTTTAAGGATCATATAAGGATCTGGGAGGTAACTACATGGTCAGATCAGGTTTTCTCTGTCTGATAAAGAGAGACTAAGCATATGTCTATTAATAGTACACATGTAAAAGTTCCTGTAGCTCAACTGGAAAAGTATTGTGTGAGCAGCATAAAGGTGGTGGGTTTGATTCCCAGGGAACACATTTCAAACGTATAACTTGAATACACTATAACTCACTTTGGAAAAAGCACCTGCCAAATGCGTTAACAAATGTTAACAGAATAATCATAGTATCAGATTTATTGAACTGTCCACATCAATAATTTTGATCAGTTTGTTAGGACGTGCTCTGATGAAAGTAAAAACATTATTTCATTGCCAGTTACTGTCACCTCTGTGACCTGATTCCATGGAGTGCATAAACGAATGAACATGAATTTTTTTAGATTAATTAGAAGAGAAAATGTAGTTCCTACTGATGTAATATGTGTTGATTTGATAATGAGGGCAGACACATAGTTTAATCCCCAGCATGAACTTCTCAAGATCTGTTTACAGATTAGCATTTGTGAAAAATGGCTACCCTCTGTTTTAATCTCTCAGCACCATGTATTAGGTCTCTTAAAAAGGTGCTTCACAATGCCATAGAAGAACCATTTAGCTGTATGATTGCATAAAGAACCTTTAATATCAGCAGAACCTTGGAAAAAGATTCTTTAGTCTTTAAAAACATAAGAAATGGTTCTTTTAAGAACCTTTATTTAAAGTGTATTGTGATGACACAATGTACAGTGTGCATGTTATTAAAGAATGAACTCTGTACTGAGCTACAGCCTGGAACAGATGAATAGACACTGTCTGTATGTCTGAGGGACCTGCCTGCAGGCTATTGTGACTGCTCTGAACATCCTGGACCTTCAGCTCCTCAGCAGTGACAGAGGTTATCTCTGGGACCCTGAGGAAACGCCATGCTCTTGTGCCGCCCTCAAGCACTTCCTGTGTGTCACAAGAGCCTGGCATGTCTTTGATCAAAAGCCAAGTACAGGACAGGAAAGACATTGACGCGTCTGAAGGACTGAAGATGTTTGAGTGGGTTTGGGTGGAGTTCACCTGTGGGAAGTCCCTGAATCCTCACCCCGCAACCCTGCGGCGGTGTGGACGATCAGAGCGTGCTGTCACCATGGCAACACATCTCCTGATCTTGTTGAAATGTTGGAAAAGGGAAACGGCTCATAGTGCTATAAGATCACATTGATGTACAGTGGTTACGCTGTTGTTTATTAGCGCCGTTTTCTAAGTCAAGCAGCAAAACTCCTATTTCTCAGATGTTCAGTTAGTGATCTGAACAAACCAACAATACAGTAAATATGATATATAACAGTACAGTATCACAACAGTAAATATGATATATAACAGTACAGTATCACAACAGTAAATATGATATATAACAGTACAGTAACACAACAGTAAATATGATATATAACAGTACAGTATCACAACAGTAAATATGATATATAACAGTACAGTATCACAACAGTTAATATGATATATAACAGTACAGTATCACAACAGTTAATATGATATATAACAGTACAGTATCACAACAGTAAATATGATATATAACAGTACAGTATCACAACAGTAAATATGATATATAACAGTACAGTATCACAACAGTAAATATGATATATAACAGTACAGTATCACAACAGTAAATATGATATATAACAGTACAGTATCACAACAGTTAATATGATATATAACAGTACAGTATCACAACAGTTAATATGTATAAAGTACAGTAACACAACAGTAAATATGATATATAACAGTACAGTATCACAACAGTTAATATGATATATAACAGTACAGTATCACAACAGTAAATAAAATATATAACAGTACAAACAGTAAAATGATATATAACAGTACAGTATCACAACAGTTAATATGATATATAACAGTACAGTATCACAACAGTAAATATGATATATAACAGTACAGTATCACAACAGTAAATATGATATATAACAGTACAGTAACACAACAGTAAATATGATATATAACAGTACAGTATCACAACAGTTAATATGATATATAACAGTAAGTCACAACAGTTAATATGATATATAACAGTACAGTATCACAACAGTAAATATGATATATAACAGTACAGTAACACAACAGTAAATATGATATATAACAGTACAGTATCACAACAGTAAATATGATATATAACAGTACAGTATCACAACAGTAAATATGATATATAACAGTACAGTATCACAACAGTAAATATGATATATAACAGTACAGTATCACAACAGTTAATATGATATATAACAGTACAGTATCACAACAGTAAATATGATATATAACAGTACAGTATCACAAATACACTAAGTAAATATAAAACTTCATTGTTCATGATATCATATTTTCTTCATAAAAACAAGGAACAATCACTAGCAAATATTTACAAATATGGAAGATATACAGCATTAACTAATAAAAGGTTCTTTAAAGATTTCTTACAGCAATGCCATAGAACCATTCAGTCAAAGGATGTTAAAAGAACCATTTCTTTCTTATCTTTTATAGTCTTAAGAACTTTTTCCCACTACAAATAACCTTTTGAGGAACAGAAAGATTCTACGGATTTTAAAGGTTCTTTATGGAACCATACAGCTAAAAATGATTCTTTTATGGCATCATGAACTATTTTTTAAGAGTGTAGTAATGATTTATTTCTTTCATTCTCTCTTTTTCTCTCTGCATATATACTGTATTGTTCCTCTGATGAGACGCCCGTATCCATTCCACAATCTATTCAGGCGGACAGATGCTCTTCTAACCAGAAGTGACATTTCATTCATTTGTGCTGGTTAGGTCTGGTGTCCACCATCTCCCCCTGATGGAATCAATTCTCCTGACCATTAAATCCACATCAGACCTCAGTGTGTGGAGCACAAGCTCCAAATAGAAGGAACGTGAAGCTGGACAGTCATGAACAAACATGATCCTCTGAAGTAACATTACAAATGTAGATACTGAATCTCATAAGTTACTGATTTGCACACCAAAGACAAGCCAGGGTCATGAATCATCACGAGAATAACAACTCAAAACATTTCCAGATGCAGAACAGTAGACTGGAGGAAGGTTTAGTTATTGTGCTGTAGATAGTAAAATAATTCAGACAATGAAAACTTTATTTTGTATACATATTTTGTCCTGAACTGTTATGAACAAAGACTGTCTAAGCCAGGAGTCTCCAATCCATGTTCCTGAGTTTAACTCCAGTCTACTCCAACACAATTGCCTGGATGTTTCTGATCTCAAAGATCTTGATCAGCTGCTTCAGGTGTGATTCATTAGAGCTGGAGATCAACTCTGCAGCTCTGTGGACTTCAGTGGAGATCTCTGATCTAGCCTGTTTATCTAATCACATGATGTTTGATGGCTGTGGATCTGTGCCTGTGACATGCAGTTCATTTATGACAACCCTTTTAGTTTAGTGCTGAAGTTTCCACTCTTCTCAAGTATTACTGTAATGTGGAAGTTGTTGAAATGAGTAAGAACTGTTTGTGGTGAATAGAAACACGGAGGATAACGTCTCTTTAGACTACAAGACTGGTTGTTATTGGCATTTGGAAGGATCAACACAGGTGCACACAGGTAAATGTCTGTCTCCCAACAGCCTGTGTTGTGTTTTTGTGATTGTAAACTGCAGATATTACTGCTCTGTTTGGTAATATTGTGTAGTTGTGATACGATTAACAGTATTCAGTGTTTGAAGGTTTTCATACATGCGTTCTGTCATTCAGCAAAGATTTTATTCCTGTTTGTTTGATTCCTGATTTCTGTAGAAGATCTGGAAGCTTCTTTATATGCTCTCCTCCACAGATCAAGACATTCTTCTTTAGGTTTGAACTAAAAGATTTTGGAAGCTACCTGCAAAAGAATCATGATAAACTACATGTGCTGCACCATGTGTCTTGTTTTAGTTTTGAAGCTGTGGGCTTGGTTCAATCTTTGGAGAATCTAGTGACTCACAGAGATATGAACTCCATGTTGATGTCACCTGCCTACAGGACCTCGCAAGGAGACAGATCACATGACCTTAATGTCCTAATTTCTTCATCCATCCTCAACTCTGTTTTGAGATGTTTCTCCTGGCAGGTCTTCTCTGTGCTTCACTAGCTTTTAGTTGATTTTAAGGTTATTGGTTTTTCACTCTTCAGCACTGTAAACATATTACTCATTCAAACGTTAAGCAGTCAGACAGAAGGCCGGTCTCAGCAGGGGCGCCACTCGTTGTTGTTGTTGTATACAGTGATGATCACACGTCTCTCTGGGTAATGTTCTCTCTCTCTCAACATGCACACTGAGAGAGAAACCATGTGAACATTAGAGTGAATCAACCATGACGATTCTCCCAGAGGACAGAAGAAAACATGAGTCTGAGCTCATCTGTGCCGTTTGTATCACATTCACTTTTTGCAGAATCAAAGGTCTATCTAGAGATATTTGATCAGTGTCTGCTGTGTCATTTTCCTTTCATTTCAGAGTGATCAGTCACATTCCCAGCTAACAGGGAATGCTCTCTGAAAGTTCTCTCGAAGTTATCAAATGTTCTTGCAGTAACATTAGTAAAACATTTTTCTAACGTTGTATTATATCAAAAATGCTGTTCTTAAGCAGTTAGTGAAACATTAAAAACGTTACAGAGTTTAAAAAGTTTGAATAATGTTCCTATAATCAGTCAAGTATTAGAACATCTAAAAAATTGGACATTTTCAATGTTCCTGAAGTAAAATGTTTTTAACATTTTGTTACTTATTGAAAATGTTATGGAAACGTTCTTAGCTAGGCTTTTGCAGCACATGATGTTTCAGAAACTGTATGTCTGTGAAACAAAGATGGCGGCATCCAGATGGTGAACTTTCAGGGATGCAAGTGTGTAAGAACTCTGTCATCCATCCAAATGCATCCAAAATGTGTCAAAGTTAATTGTATGAGTGGAAAGTGGTTTCCTTGGAAATAAATCAATCCTGCTAAAAAAAATGATTAGCCCACAGCAAACTGGAACAGAGAATGAGGGAATCAGAACTGTAGCTCGCTCATCGCTTTATAATTTTCCATCAGTTGTATAACATGTCTTCAGCTGTTAAAAACAATAATTCAGAAGAAAGAGACTTTTTATTATAATAGTTTGTTACTGATACAGGGTGATGATGCTGATGTAAGCTCCGCCTTCAGCTGGCTCATTTAAAGTCATGACACAGATGAAGAACACGCTGCTGTTTTACACTTCAAAGAGGAAGTGTTGTTCAGCTGAGGCTGATTAGAGAATTATCTGAATTTTAATTAACCTGATATGAGACGCTTCATAGAGCTTCACGATTCACATCAAAGCAACACTTTCATTGTGCTTCCCTCATCTAAACCCATGAATTACACATTTTCTAATTCTGCTGTACACCTCAAAATGATCTTACAGGAATAATTTACCCCCAAATCAAACTTCTGTCATCATTTACTCACCCTCATGTTGTTTTCTGAGCTTCTGGCCTAGTTTTCATGGAATGTAAAAGATTAGCTCCGCCATCTTCACAATTTCATCTTTTGTGTTTACATAAACAGTCATTTTGGGTTTGGAATGGCGCAAGAGTGAGTAAACCATGACAGAAATGAACGTTATGGGTGAATCTGTCTAATCAGATTACATGCCATAAGAATAAAATGGATTTAGACATTAACAGACCTTTAATAAAACAAATCTGTGTTTCTCAAACGCATCATAAGCCTAAATTGATCGTAGAGACCTGGTATCAGTTGGTGTTACAATATACTTAGGCATACGATGCTTTTGAGAAACACAGCCCAAAGTGTTTGACTTTAACTAGAGGTCATGACAAGATATGGAAGAAAAACAAGGTTTGTTTAACTTCTGGATACAGTTAAACAGTCTATTTTTTATGTATGTAATGTTAATACTCACTCCTGCAGCAGCTGTGTTTACATTTTCACGTTGTTGCATGTATCCACACATCAATGACTGCCTCACTCTTATTGTCACCATAGCAACAGTCAGAAGAGGATGAACGCAGAACCTTGGAAACAAACCCAGGAAATATTGTAATGTAGTGAAGAGCAGTAAACTGATGATGGATGTGTGTGGCTGATAGAGTGACAGTGTTTTAAAAATAGTTCAATTTTGGAAAATTAGATACATTCCTGGGATGTTTATACAATATTTACTCAAAATTCACAGAACATGAAAAGGAAAAGAATTCTTAAATGGGATTATTAGAAAGGATTATTAGTTAATGCATTTGTTAAAAATTGCTCTCCTAACCAATGAGCTCTGTGTAATGCTGCGAGTTAAAGACATTCAGCACCAGTGCTAATGAAGCGTTAAGTGCCGCTTAACTGTTTCACTGCTTCAGGCGAATTGATTTCCTTTCATCCCGTTGTGAGACGTTTTGTGGTTAAACTTCAGTTAAAAGGGAATGTCTTTATTTATACACATTCATCTTCATAATCAAAACGGGATGTTTGAGGCTTCGATGAAATTAAATTTGATTTCAGAGTCTTCTGTCTGCTTCACAACAACAAATTACATCTTAATGAAGGTAAAATGATGTCTCGACTGCCTAAAGTGCAAATAATTAATCAATTAGTACAAAACTGAAGTGTGCTCAACACCGGTCCATGAATATAATTACAGTTCTGTACATAAACTCTGCAATGCAAGTTAATAATGGTGCTAAATAATCCATTATCATTTCTGTAATATAATTCTTTTGAGTGCCCGGAATGTCTACAGAAGCTTTTGCAAGATACTTCAATCTGTTTCTTCCATTTAATCAAACAATAATTAGTTTGAGAATATTTCATTCATGGAAAATATCTTGTAGTGTACCAGGCTTTTGTAGTTGCAAAAGATTCCATTTCATTTGGGATGCTGCCTATGTAGGGCAGTTCACTGTGTTTTAGAACAGAGCCTATATTTCAATGCAGACTTACAATGTAAAATTATAATAACACAACCTGCCATGGCCAGAATTAACAGTTTAGTGTAGCTGTGTTGACTTGAATCTAGTACTGCTGGATGAAAGCAGCATTTTGATAACACACAGTTATTTGAAATGCATCAGTTTCTGACGCACACCTTGGCACGTTTTGAAGTGAAGATGCTTCCCACACAATATCACTGGAGCATCTGTTCAAAGGAAACCATGAGGCTGAAAACCATGAGGCTGTCGTGTAGTTACCATGGCAACCATTCTACAGCAAAAAGCAGCTGCGATGAATTGCTTTATTTTGTTCTGTAAAGCACACTAAATGTGTTGTGCTCAACACGGCCCTTTGAGGAGGGTTCAGATTTCTCTATAAGTCTGATTCTGATGGAGGATATAGTGTAAAAATGCTGTTTTTTTAAATGTTTTATCCCCCAAATTAAAAGAAGCAAATAACAAATTATCTTTAGCTTAATGAAAATAAAACCACTACTTTTGGACCACTACTGTCTTTTGCATTCTGATATTAACTTTGTTTTATTGTTAAATCCACCTTAGATCCTTAATACAGTAATGCTGTAGTTAAATGTGTATCCTGTCAACCTTTTTTTTGAATTTACAGTAATGGCATAAGACAAAATCTTTTGCTCTTTTGATGGCTTGGTTTTGATTAGCTGAAATACATGTAATGTTGAACCGATTTTCTTTGATGCTTTGGAACAGACCCTGAGTGTTCCAGAGGTCCAGATCTCACATGACCACATGCTCTGCATAATAACGTTACTCATGTGTGTCACATACATGCGTTGTGTCCTCTCACCACAACAGACGGCTGGGACACAACAGCCTGCCAAATGCATACATGTAAATGACATACAAACATAATGAATACTCTTTATATTATAATTTCAATTAAACAGACCATTGGAAGGCTCTGTTTTGTTATATTTTCCTTTTTGTAGTGTTTGGAGAGTTACATGTCAACTTTCTTAAAGCTGAGATGCTTCTATGGTAATGTACACCTATGGAACAGTGAGAGATGCATCAAAGAGCTTCACAGTGCACGTGTACCACAGACGTCTGAACAGTGTTGTTTATTATCTGAAAATGACTGCACCTTGAGACCAGCTTGAGAATCCTGGAATTCCCAAACCCTCGAGTGTTCTCACAAGACTGCAGCATTCCTGTCGTATTTAAACCTGCATTGAGCTCCGACTCTGATATTTGGCTAGTCTCACAGTTCTGAACACACACGAGCTGATGCTGCTGTTGATCATTACAGAGGAGGTTACTGAGTGCACGAACCAAACCCTTGTCTGAAAGTCCAGAATGTTCCCAGAGCACAGACCTGTTTCTTCCTGTTTCTGAACAGCCAGCTGAACAGAATTTCACCTCCTCTTGCTCTCTTCTGTCCAAGCACTCAGCGCTTCGTCATCAGCATTGCTCAATATGTTTATACAAAAGCCTCATTTAGAATGATGAAGCATGTAGCATTGAACCAAACAATAGCTGATTATTTGACTCACAGATTCTTGCATTGTTCTTCTGGGATTTTACTAAAACTGTGCTGTTTTGAAAAGCACATCGCAGTTAACTATTTCATTTCTGTGGATGAACACAATGCATATGTCATGAAACTGTTCTACACAGGAAGGACCAGCCTTGTCTACACTAAAAGCATCAAAACTGCTAGCGGATATACTAAAGTATTATATCAGCTGGAAATGTCTGTCACAGTTAAAATATCTTATTGTGCATTTTTAAATCTGTATTTTAAACTATTACATATGCATATGGTTAGAAACCCTTTGAGGGAAGAGAGCTATCTTTGATGTAAGGTCAGATGTTATTAAATATGAGGTGTATTGTTGAAGTGTACACAACATAAGCAGAGTGAGTATTATGTTTGATTTCATGTTGAGTTTTAACTAATTAAATCACTGTGAAAATATGTTCTCGCTCAGTAGGGCCACAGAATTCTGCGAGTACAAAACCTCTCAGTGTTTGTTAACGGCACACAGTCATTCATTTAACACATTTAATCACAGCTCAAAACAATCTTCATGACTTATTTATTCTGAACTAGATGACGACCGTCAGTTGTGGTAAGGCTCTTCATCAGCTAACCTGCAGGCGAGTGACATTTTCAGACTTTCTTGGCACATATGGCTCTATTTAAAATCATGTTTTTTTTACTGCACAGCTGCTTTGAATCCAGTGCCATTTGTTTCCCTGAGCCTTGTTTCCAACTGTTGAACAGGGGCAGACAAGTTCACGCAGTCCTTTCTTCTCCCACCCTCTTGTTCTCTGTCAAAACATCAGACAATCCGCCTGATCAGAGTTTTCTTGATGGGATTCTAGCAGCTTTGTGGAAGGATAACTGAGGGCAGACTTCTGAGACTTCTGATATATGTGGAGCATTTTTTTAGCTTCTTTTGGGGGGGATGTAGAACACACGAGGGCTTCTCTGTTAACTCCTCCCTGTAAAAAACGCCTCAGTAATAAACATCACACAGAGACATGATATCTGGCCCCTGCTTGTTGAATTTTGTGTGTTTTGGTAGGATCAACAAAACGCTCGAGCATGTGCTGTGCTCTGTCCAGCTCTCTTCACTTGTGTGTAATTTTCTGGTGCAATAAAGCCTCCATGTCAGTTTGGCGGCAAATCAAAGAAATTCAGAGCTGGAGACGCGTTGTAAAAAGGAAGGATATCAATTGTGACAGAGGCGCGGATCTCGTGTTTACACTGCAACCCAGGAGGCCAGTGGAAAGCATTGACTGTTCTTTTATAACTTAAACAATATCAGCTGTCCTTTGTTGTTTCTGTTCTGCAGGAAGCCAACGCAGATGTTTGTCACTCTACGCTCGCGGTTCGTCCTGACCCACTCCCTTGGTTTCGTGCCAACATTTTTGTTTTTCCAAAGCTCCGTCTCTTTCGGACAGGAGGGTCAATGCCGGGCCAGGTCCAAATGAAAAAATAGTTGGCTTGTTTTCTTGGCGTACGTTCAAATCCAGCCTTTGAAAAGATTACTCTGATGCCGCTGCTCCGGCGACTAGAGACCTCCTGTGAGCCATGCCAATTTCATAGAGGAGTTAAGAATTCACTGCGATACGCTTTTCAGTTCAGCTAACCGGCCGCATTTACCTCCTTTTTCTCCCTCCCTTCTCTTTTTTGTTTGTTCTCTAAACTGCAATTTTAGGTTGTTAGACTCACTAACATTTCCATTAGGTAACAAAAATGTTCAAATGTTATTTGGAATGTTCTAGGAACATTCAATACAAAAGTTTTTTTAGATATTCTGTTCATGTTATTGCTTGAGGATATTAAACGCTATTTAAACTTTTTTACTCTGTAACATTTTTTAAACGTTCCATTAACAACTTTGCGCTCCATTTGATAACTTTCTGAGAACTTTTAGAGAACATTCGGAGAATGTTCACGGTTAGCTGGGTTCAGACTAGCATGTTTGGTGCTCAAACGGCACAGTGTTCCAGCTGAAAAAGGGGCTTCTTTCCTCCATCCAGTTTTCCCCTACTTACGCCCCAACTATAAATTCGTGATACACTCCAGTTTCTCCCCGGAGTCTTGTTGACAAGTTGTTTATTTTTGTTTCTGAAGGCCGGTAACAGATGATTGATGGATGGAGTTAGATGTGAACTCATGCTCTGAGCTGCTTTAGCTGATAGCCTGGCTCCTGCGTAGCCCCTGTAAGCCAAAGCAGTAAAAGTTGATGGCGAGGGTTATTGTGAAACTCCTAGACGATCGTGAATGAGGTTCAAGACTCCATCACACCTGTCATCATTAATACTGTCTCAATGTTAGCTGAACCAGACATATTCTCCTTCAGCAATACATTACTCAAGAGAGGGAACAAAGAACAACCTTTCCTTCAAATAAATGTGTCTGGCAGTAAACGAACTTTGCTGTGTGGCATTTGTGACTCTTCACGGTTATTTGTTGAAATAAATTTCCTTGATACTGAAGGTAACTATATACTGGCAAAACTAAGACCTATAAATGTTTGGAAAATGGACAATCTCTAACATGAACAAATTGGATGGCAAAAAATATCTGTCTACATGACACAGGAGAAGCAACCCAGCCAACCATTTTAGGTTGTAAGAACGTTTTTCTAACATTTCCATTAATTACAAAAACGTCAATATTGCTCAGTTAAGAACATTAACTTTAAGAGAACCTTGAATGTTAGCCAACGTTCTAAAAATGTTCCATGTTCCATAACTTTCCTTTCATAATAGAAAGTTATGATGGAAGGATAAACCGCACTGATGAATCCTGCACAATAAGACTAGATATATGAATTAAAAAATACAATTTTGATGTTGTTGACTATGAGTGCAATTTAACAAATATAAGCACAGTAATGAGAATAGGATTTCTTATAGAACAGTGCATTGTAGTAATAAGAATGATGGGGAGATATAAAATGTACATGAATGTCATGAAAATAATGTCAAAAAACTATCTTTCACCCAGTTACTGGAGATGAGCGGCTGTGCTCTGATTGGCTGAACGTCTCTGCCAGTCTCTGCTTTAATTGCATCACATCAGGTTTTTACCAGGACATTTTTCCACAACAACAGATGCCAGTGCCAGTAAACAGCGCACTTATATAACAAGATTTACAGAACTGGTTTCTCTGACTGGTTTCTGCAGGCCACATCCCCAGCCCTGGTTGTTAGTGAAACATTTTAAACACGTTTCAGAATTAAAAATGTTTGAATAACATAAACTGGACGTGTTGAATGTTCCTAAAACATTCAAAATAACATTTTTGTTACTTAATGGAAATGTTAGGGAAATGTTCTCACAACCTAAAATTTTTAGCTGGGAGAGAGCCACCGAACTGTTTGACCTGTAACCAGTTCTCTGCTTTTAAAATGGATAACTGTTGACAAAGTAAAATACTAAAACTTAAAATGAATGTGGTTAGTGTAGCTCAGATAATTTGGTCTTTAGTGAATGAAATGAAAATCCTTCATATTTTGACTTTTAATGGCGGACTAACTGGTGCTGTGTCGTGAATCTGAGCAGTATGTCAGTGCAGCAAAAGTCTCTGTTTGATCTCATTTCTGTCTAGAATAAACAGAAGATATTCTATATGAGATATTGCGTGAAGAAGAGATTTAATTTAGGATTTTTCTTTTTTTATGAGAGTATATGAACCACTGTTTGGACAGCGTCCAATGGGAGCAGCCGTAGTTTGAGAAAGCAGGAAATGATTTGTGTTCTTGGTGGTGTCTGGAGGGGAATGTATTAATATGAAGTATTTTGTGTCTTGGATACACAAGCTTTTGTTGTCTTGTGTTAGAGACGGGTTTTTGGTGGTGAGACAGGAGTTGCATGTCTTCCTGGCTGCTCGCCCTAAACTCATCCTGCAGAGCCAGACTTTTGACTAACATCCATGTTGTTGTTTCTTGTAGCCAAGAACCATCCATTTAGAAAGAAAGGGCCCATCTGACCAGCATCTGAGTGCTATTCATTTTAATGTGTTATTTTTAAATAACTTATGGCAGTTACATCAAAGCCAGATCATAATTGCAAAAGGCGCTCAATTAAATGTAAAAATAGGTTTTCAAAAGTAGGAGATGGATCTGTAAATGCAGGCTGCTGGTTTTTGTACTGGATGTGGTCGGTTATGCTGCTGTTTGGTAAAGGACCAGCCCGACTAAACTCTGTGGTCAAATATGTATTTTATTTTTGATTTGTTTGTTTTTGTTTCAAAAGTAATAATTGTCTTGGACATAATTCTGATCTAGAACTGGATAAACAAAATAAACAACAACTTCTTTGATTGCAGTATTTATTCACATGTTAATTTTTCAAAAGATATTGTTGGTTTTCTCTTCAGTAATGTTATGACTGTGATGGTTATGGTGGTTATGATTGTGATGGTTGTGATAGGGATGTCACGAATGTGTTGGTTGTCTGGCGCTTACAGAAGCAGAAACGCATTTAAGTCACTTTAGCCACCCAGCCTGCTTTGATCAAAACTCCTGATTCAGCCTCGTGTTTGACCCACTGTCAGGTCCAGCCTCCTCAACCCTCCTCATTCACTCTCACTGTCAGCCAGTGTTATGAAAGAGTTGAGTCACATTTCTGCTAATCACATCACTGTGATTGAGACACTTACATAACAGTGTGCTGGATTCTTCTGAATCTGGTGCCTGGGGCAGATGAAGACACCAGTGTGTGTGTGTGTGTGTGTGTGTGTGTGTGTGTGTGTGTGTGTGTGTGTGTGTGTGTGTGTGTGTGTGTGTGTGTGTGTGTGTGTGTGTGTGTGTGTGTGTGTGTGTGTGTGTGTGTGTGTGTGTGTGTGTGATTTCTATTCACTCTCATGCACTGACTCATGGTCACCTACTGTTCAAAAGTCAGAGAGTGTTGAATAATAGTAAACATTAACTCAATCTGCCAGAAATTACCACTGAGCTGATATGACTAAAACACTCAAACATACAATATACATTACAGTTATATTTTTCTACCTCTGGGTTTGATTACATTCAGGTTAAACAGCTGTTGAAAAGTGCTGGAAAGCGTTTTGTACGTGCTCTTCAAATGACTCGTTATTCATGAATATTTTAATGTCAGATCTGTCAGATTTGGTGTTTTTATGAAAGTAGGTTGAATTTGTACTTCTGTGCTATTTATACATAAATCTATGACAAAATATTGTCTCACTACAGCTGGAAATGAGTGTGTGAATATAGACTGCTGCAGTAGCTGTGGGGTTTAACATATATATTAAAATCTATATATACGACACTAAAAGTCGTATCTTCATACAAATGAAGTGAAATACAAATGATTTTACCATCTGATACTACAGTATGTGATGCTGTTTGTCTACTTTGGTGATTTATTGGCTAATGTGCTACAACTGAGCTGCGTTGTTCTTAACAATGGCTGGTTTTTAGACAAAGAAAATCCCTGTACAGAGGCTCCGCCTCCTGGCAGCCTTCCACTCGTTCACAGACAGATTGACTCGTCACTCGATTGGCTGCTGAAATCAATAGACTTATTAAAGCTACAGTTAAGTGAGGAACAAAGCTGATTATCTTGGCTTCTACAGCGCCTGTCTAATGCTGTTCTCAGATCAGTCTGGCAGAGGAGGGCAGGAGATGTGACAGTGAACTGCGAATTATGCTTTAGAATGATCATTTTGACATGCCCTCAAAGAGATGGAGAGATAAGGTCATGTGACGCAGGAGATGAATTCAATTCAAGCTTTCTTGGAAACTGGCTTGAGAGTTTTGTTCATGCTAAAACCTCAGAAGATTCCTTCAGTCAGATTCCTGCAGCTGTAGCCAGGAGAATACATGCTTTGTTTCCAAAGCCCATTTAAATGGCTCGTGTCCTTGCCAGAAATACATCAGTCAGCGGCCGTCCATTATAAATTATACAGCAGTGTTTATTTTACCTCGCTGATGAAGCTTGTCTGAGGAAGAACGAATGCTTTCAAGGAATGTGTAAAGTTTAAAGTTCAACTCTATCAACAGCTTTTGTGGAATAATGTTGATTACAACAGAAAAAATCATCAAGAAAAAACATTACTGTAAGAGAATAGAAATAAACAGGGCAGACGCTCAGAAATGTGAAGCTCAAGAGTTGCAGTTACATTAAAAGCAATTGGAATTGGTTAATGTAATTGTTAACAAATTTTTCATGAACAAACCTGTTCATTATTTGAGCTGTGAAGGAGCATAAATCCTTCTTTTAGAAGTGGAGTTTTTTAGAAAAGAAGTTTTTTTTAAAGTTTTACTAATGTTACTGTAAGAACTTTTTGATAACTTTGAAAGAACTTTGAAAAACTTTTGGAAAATGTTAGCCAACATTTGAAGAACATTAATTCTGCCTAATTCTGTTATTTTTCACTGAGGATTTCTGTTATTTTCATTGTTTAAGTATATGTTTATGTTTATTAATTTAGCAGACACTTTTATCATTTACATATGAGAGTCATACATGCACACGTGTGTTCTAGTAACTTTCTAGTAACAGTTCTAGTAACAGAATTAAGTCTGAATTAAACCTTTTCCCAGCTAACATTCTCAGAACATTGGCTAACGTTCTTTAATAGTTCTCCCAAAGTAATTATAAACATTCCTGCAGTTAACGTCAGTAGAATTTTTCTTTGTTATATATCATATATATCAAAAGCATTGCTTTTAAGTTGTTAATGAAATGTTTATGAAATACTTTATTTCTAAATTAATACTATTTAATACTGTAATGTTAATAAAACGTCAAAAAGTGGACATTTCAAACGTTTTTGTTACTTAATGGAAACGTTCTTACAACCTAAAATTGTTAGCTGGGTTATTTGATTGGGTTGACATGAAACACAAGTCTTCTTTTGTGATCTTTTGCCAAACAAGCTGATGTCGTGCCAGTTTGGCATGTACATCAGCTTGTGATCTATTTTATTTTCCAGTTTCAGCTGCCACATTTAAAAGACAACGTGAGACACTACTGTACTGTCTGAAAGAAAGCTGCTGTTGAGCGATGGAAAGCTAAAACGGGTGTGTGGGGCGAGCATAGGGCGGGCGGGGTGGGGGATTACCCTATAAAAGTTTTTTAAAACCACTCAAGAGGGCACGTGGGATGCCTGTCAGGTTATTAAAGGCTGCTTCTATGAGACCTGTGAAAGAGAGGCTTTCATTACTAGAAACCATGATGTTTCGATGGTGACTCAAATCAGGAGAATCACAGAAAGAATCTGTCCAGCCCGGTGAAGTTTAGCTCTGCTTTGGCATCGTACCCATGCAGCCATTAGTGGTTTGGAACAGCAAGTGTAATTTAAAAACAGCCTGAGCTGAAGTAAATGTTGCTACATACTGTAAACTCATATATTTAAACTCATACAGGTTACATTCTCCGAGCATTGGATGTCCTTTCAGTGTTATCAAAAGGTTTTTGCAGTAACGTCAGTAGAACCTTTTTAAGAATATATATCATATGTATCAAAAATGTATTCTTAAGTGGATAGTGGAACGTTTTAAAAATGTTACAGAATTAAAAATGTTTACATTGTTTTTATATCTAAGCAATACTGTTAACACAACGTCTAAAAAACTGGATGTTTTAAACAGTCCTAGAACATTCAAAATAACATTTTGATGTTTTTATAGAAACGTTAGGGGAATGTTCTTACATTGCAAAATTGTAAGCTGGGCTGTGAGCTGTGTTGATGAGCTGCTGTTGTTTGTTAGTTGATGTTTTTAAACCACCATTAGATACAATTTCATCATCTTTCTGTCATACACAGTTTTATGCTGAAATACATTCATTTAAGTGCTTAAAAAATGTCACTGTTACTTTAGGATCCTAATGTCCTTCAAACTAATGATTATGTTTGACTTCATATTCGCAGCATCACAGTAATGAAATAATTAACCAAAACGTTTTACAGGACAACATTTCCAACACAACCTTTCCTTTGGTCACTGAAAAATGAACCCGCAAATCCACCAGTGAGATCAAAAAATGAACTCATGAGGGAGCTTTCATGTCCAATGAAACTTGGTTATGTCTGTTAAAACTGAAAATGAGACCCACGTCTTGAACCGTAAGCAGTAAAGGTCATACCACGGCTGACCTTTGACACAACACCTCCTTCATGTCAGCAGAGGGGGAGTTTGATAGAGGGACTTTTCTAAACTCGGGTTAAAAATATACCAGAGTTTTTACAGGCTTATTAAAAGCAGACGGAATTAATCATCTTCTAAAACCTACACTATACGCTTATACTGTATTTCACAGCCTGGTTTTAGCTTCTGCATATCTAATGAATGATATTTGTAATCTATCACTGAGTTTTAAAAATTTTTGTGAAAATTACATTTGACTAGTTGGCTGGGTATTTGAGTAAATAGCCTTGGTAATCAAATAGCCACAATAATACAACCAATAAACTCTAAAACACCATAGTTAATATCACAAAAACAGCTGCATTTAAATGATTAGTCTTTTGAAAATGTATTTCCTACAGAAATAATTTATATAGTGGCAGGGAGACTTTATGTGGGTTAATTTTCCCCTGATAGCTCTGGATCTCTGTGTGATGGTAGATGATCGTCTCTTTAGCTGTTAAATAAGGAGTAAACAGAAGTCATGTTTGGTTTTACCTTTGACTGAAGCTTGAGATGTTCATTTCTAACCTGCTTCTCTGCTACTTACAAACTGCAAATGAGAAAATGTCCCAGTGGTGGATACACAGCTTGTCCACATTAAGTCTGAGGCCCTCGGGCCCCTGCGTGAGACTTTTGCCTCAGATCTCACACAGGAAGAATGCAGAACACAAACCTGCTTTCACTAATACAACACAAGGCTGTTCTCCAGCCAGGGTTCTGATTCCTCAGTTCCCCAGCTAACAGGGAACGTTCTCAGAAGTTCTCTCACAGGTTTTTGCTTTAGCTTTAAGGTTAGTAGAACTTATTCAACATTATATATCATATAAATTAAATGAAAAATGTTTAAATAACGTTCTTATAACCAAGCAGGACTGTCTAAAATACTTGATGCTTAGAACGTTCCTACATTATTCAAAATACCATTTTAACATTTGTTACTTCATGGAAACATTAAAGAAATGTTCTTACAAGCTAACATGGTAGCTGGGTCTGTCCCTGAGGCAGATGCCAACAAACAAACACAAATGCGTATGGACTGAACAAACAGGGCCGGGCCCCACACCTGCCTGCGACGACCCTGCCAACAACCGTCGTATTCTTAAAGCTTCTCTGTATGTGCCCAACAAGAACAAATCTGTCCATCTGGAACCGCCCAGAGCCAATCAGCTTTCAGAAAAGCCAAAGAGACAACTCACAAGTCACTGGCGGCCATTTTGGTTTGTAATTTCAGTCGGCACCTGCTGTCAAGGAAAGAAAAGTTTGGGAGGGAAAATGTGAGAAGAGATTAATGAAATCATTTTGTAGCTCATTATCACTTTCACAAAGTTCTCTGTTTGCACTTCTGTTCTCAGTTTCACCTCATCAGCTGATGTTTCCATCATATCATCATGAGGTTAAGGGCTCTGCTTGAGCTAAATTATTTTAGAGCTCGGGTTCTGTATTTAGATGAATATAAGAGGACTTTTAACAAAAAGAAAATATTTAGACCCATGACATCAGAGTCTATTAGTTTTAATGTCATATATCAGATTATGCTTTTATACTTTTAAATTTGACAAAATGTGCAGTATGTATGTAAAATGTAGACTTTCTCTTTCAGTAAAATAAACCAAAATCTACTTATGGGCATGTCTATTGTTTGGGTCTAATGACTGACCAGCAACAGTATGTAAACACAATCCTTTAAAAGGGTTTATTTTTAATGTTAGGATGGGTAGCGATTGTATTTTTATTATAAAAAGATACTTTATGATTTGGGATGAATCCTGGGGGATCAAACAGGAATCATCTCAGAATCCCTCAGAATTTCAGTTTATCCAGCAGGATCTTTTTTCTTTTAGAGAATTCCTGTTTGAAGCCTTTTGGATCTGTTTCAAATTCTAATCGGAATTACATCGGCATTCCTGCTGGATTTTTGGACACAAGCATCCACAGAACAGAGTGGGAAGGTTAGTAGCACCGTTTGTTTGAAGGAATCAATACCTCAGACCTCATTCTGGAGTCTGTGGGAGGTTATTGAGGTAATTATAGAAGGCTGTTGAGAGGCAGATACATCACCTCTGAGGTTTCTCAATGGGATCAGTCTTTCATCAGTCAAACCAGAGAGCATTCCCAAACACAAAGACCTCTGCTAAGCCTGGAGACCACCTGGCATCATCTAACCCTCCTGTGAAATGTCATGGGTTTCCATGGTAGTAACGAACACATATGTCACAGAACTAACTAATGATGCTGGTATATCTTAAATGCACTATAAGTCACTGTGGATAAAGGCATCTACCAAATGCATAAATGTAATACACTATCACTATTTATTTATATAATAAATATTATTATTTATAATGTTATGTATTTCATTATGGTTTTGCCCTCCTGTCTGCGACCCAATCAGCACCCTTTTTTGGGTCACAAACCAGCAGTTGAGAACCTGCGTGCAGAGTTTAACGCGTGTGAAACATGGGCTCTGTCAGCTGAGGGTATTTTTAGAAAGGTTATTGTTAACACAGAGGACACGTTTCCCATGATACCCAGAGAAGAGTGATGGATGCCACTGAAGCCAGTGAAGAAAATGTCTCGCTCACATGACATTTCCACTGAAGGGTCTAGTTTATGAGAACGTCTGAAGTCTGTCAGTGTAAGAAGCTGAAGGCTGAACAGAACACAGTGTCTCTAAAACCCAGAGACCTCTGAAGAAGCTGATCAATATTTGCACTGGGCCTTTTTCTTGTCTCTGTGGGCTTAAACAAACCAGGGCTCTCTGTTACAAAACTTAGTGAGCTGTCTATATAGCATTGTAGTCATGCTTTTCATGAAAAGATGATCATTTCCAGAAACATTTTTGTTATGCTGGTTGAAAGTCTCTTCACATCCTGATAACAATCACTAAGTAAAGTGCCCTGAATATATTTATATAAATATATATCTTCTGTGGAAGACGCAGGACCATAAAATGTTCATCCAGTAATTTTTGGACTAAGAAATATCTCTGAGAAATAAATATTTTTATAATTTATACATTTTTCTGTCTTTAAAGCCATCAAAGATCTTTGTTACTGTAAGATCAGTAGATTCTGATTATAGGTTAATGCATAACCATTTGTTGCTAAGATACAAGATACATATGCAGCAAAAAGTACTAGTTCAGTAAAGTTTAAAAGACATGCACAAATTGTGACCTACTTTGGATTACCATTGTGTTTCAGCATATGGGATACCTGCATCAGAAATGAATCCTGAAAACCTTTCAGATCAGTTTCTGCGATTGGCTGAGCAGAAATCAATTGTAATAAGCAGACAAGGCAAACATTTCTCATTGAACTGACAGCAGCTTTATTTGATGTCACCAGACATCACCTGAATGTCCTCAGCTGTTTTGTGTAGTAGAACAACACTGCCCCCAAGAGGAAACACTCTGCATTGACATGCATGTAAAGTGAACAGAAAAGCTGAGCGTGCATTTATTCAATAAATGATTTGATATGAATTTGTGATTTGTGATCTCAGTCAGTTTATGAGTGCTACTGGGCGTCTGGCTTCATTTATTCTGCTGAAACTTAGTTTTAGTTAACCATGAGTCATTAGTTAACCATGAGTCATTAGTTAACCATGAGTCATTAGTTAACCACTAGTCATTCCTATAGTTGGTTTTGAAGTTTACTGCTTGGTTCTTTGGTTAGCCACATAAAAACAAGCCAGTGTTACCTTTTTTTAAGTTGAACAGAAGCTCTTTTAGTCACTTGACCGCAGACCTGAAGATCTGTTTGTTTATGGAAAGATGTTTCAGTACATCTGTAACCACTAACTTTACAGTCCCTGAGTTCTCCAACATAACAGGTGCTTTAAAGGTGGACAAACAGAGTTCCTCAACCACAGTGAAAATGTGAGCATCGCTCTGTGCAGTTTCAACATTAGCTGACAGCTTGGGCACAAAAAGGTCAATCTATTTTTAAGTTCTCATTACGTTGACTAATGTTCGTTAAAAGTTATCAAAAAAGATCTTGCAGTAAAATTTGTAAAACATGTAACATTATTAATCTTACATATCAAGAAAGCTATGTTTAAGTTGAACATTTTGGAGCATTTTTGGAGCAATGTTTCCATAATGTTTCCAAAAAAGTTTCCATAATGTTCTTATAATCAAGCAACAACTTAATACAATGACATGTTCCTAGAACATTCAAAATAACATTTTGAACATTTTTGTTACTTCATAGAAACCTTAGGGAAATGTTCTTACAGCCTAAAATTGTTAGTGCAGTCTTTAAGTTAATATATAATGCATGTGTTGCACTGACCTAATGTGTCACATTTCTCCTGGATAATTTGATGTGTTTGAATCTCCCAGCATGTCATGCTAATATGCATGTTGTTTTAGGTGCTGGTGAGTTATTTTTCTTTCGGTTCGTCTCTGTCCTCTGTTTCAGAATGAAATCATCACACAGCACAACTCACTTGAACATTGATTTTGTTCTCGGACAGAATGAACAGATCTCTTGATGTCTCAGCATGAACAGTGAAAATCAATAGTGCTGTGTGAAGCTGCTCTCACCTCTGAGATATTACATGTGATCAGACAGAGACTCAGTGCTGTAAGAGTCAGTGTGTCTGTGACTTCACAGGGAAGCTAGTAAAACATTCAGTAGCAAGTATGCGAGTATGTGAACACAGATGCTTCTGGCTGTACGTGCAAGATTTCATGCAGATTACTGCATTTTTGCATTTCTTTTCCTTTAACATTTCCTGCAAATGATTCTAGAGAGATTCTGATGAGACAGACATTCAGGATATTTAATTAAAAAAAAGTCAAACGGCTGAAATTGGAACATATTTATGTTTTTTCCACACAGGAAAAAAATGAAACTGTAATGGTAGGTCACTCCACCCTAATATGATATCCATGTACATACCTTAAGATCTTCACCAGAAAGGAAAGAATATAATAGTGACACTTTTACCTGCTTTATATCTTTCATTCAAACTCAACCTTTAAAAAGTTCTTATAATGAGGATCCACACATTTTACAAACACAAATCTTCATCCCACAGTAACACAAATCAGTAACATTAGTAAAAAAAAGTTATTTTCAGTTCTTGTACTCGTGAAGCTAATAATGACCAACAATGAAGTGACAAATAGCGACACCTCGTGGAAACGACGAGTACAACCGGCCTGTGAACTCGAGTTTAATTCTGTAAAATCACAAAAATAAATGTATAAAATAAATGAATGAATTGTAGAAGACTTCCAACCACACACTGTTTCCACAGTTGTTACACAAAACATTTCCACGATTTGCTTTAGTTAAAAAGTGCATCCATAGCAGTGCAAAGACCAACCTGCGAACTTTGTTAAACGTGTTACACAAAGAAGTTAAAACACCAATAAATAGTAAATAACATTTACAGACATTAAACAAAAGCAGGTGTGTGCGCTGAGGAGTGAGACAGGTGGCAGGTGTGTGCGCTGAGGAGTGAGACAGGTGGCAGGTGTGTGCACTGAGGAGTGAGACAGGTGGCAGGTGTGAGGCTCCGTGACGTATCAGTTGACACGGTGACGTCATGACGCGACGCGTCTCTTTGTGCGTCACCTGCGGCTCACATGCGTTTCATCTGGACTTTTTATGAGCTGAAAACATCACAACATCATCACAACATCATCATCACAACATCATCAACATCACAACATCATCATCACAACATCATCATCACAACATCATCACAACATCATCATCACAACATCATCACATCACAACATCACCACAACATCATCATCACAACATCATCATCACAACATCATCATCACAACATCATCATCACAACATCATCACCACAACATCATCACCACAACATCATCACCACAACATCATCACCACAACATCATCACCACAACATCATCAAACATCATCAAACATCACAACAACATCATCATAACACCACAACATCATAACACCACAACATCATAACACCACAACATCATCAACAACATCACAACATCATCACCACAACATCATAACATCACAACATCATCACATCACAACATCATAACATCACCACAACATCATCACAACATCACAACATCAAGGGTCTGAAGAGTAAACAACATCTGCACTTGTTGAATATTTCACCGATAACAGCCATTACTTACATAAACTCATATAAACTCATAAACGTCACAAAACTCATACAACGTCATATAAACGTCATATAAACTCATACAAACATATAAACTCACAAACTCATACAAACGCACATAAACCACAACAAACATAAAAACATCATAACACCAAACATCATAAACATCACACAAACGTATATCACCACAACATCACCCAACATCCATCACACAACATCACCACACAACATCACAAAAATACCACAAACATACCAAACATCAACCCAAACATCATTACTTTAAAAACATCATATAAACTCATATAAACGTATATAAACTCATGTAAACTCATATAAACGTATATAAACTCATATAAACTCATATAAACTCATATAAACTCATATAAACATATATAAACTCATATAAACGTATATAAACTCATATAAACGTATATAAACTCATATAAACGTATATAAACTCATATAAACGTATATAAACTCATGTAAACTCATATAAACTCATGTAAACTCATATAAACTCATATAAATGTATATAAACTCATATAAACGTATATAAACTCATAAAAACTCAAACTCATATAAGTGCATATTAACTTATATAAACGTATATAAACTTATATAAATGTATATAAACATATATAAACTCATATACTTACAACAACATCACAACATCATCACAACATCACAACATCACAACATCATCACAACATCACAACATCACAACATCATCACAACATCACATCATCACAACATCACATCATCACATCATCACAACATCACATCATCACAACATCACATCATCACATCATCACATCATCACAACATCACATCATCACAACATCACATCATCACAACATCACATCATCACAACATCACATCATCACAACATCATCACAGCATCACAACATCATCACAACATCACCACAACATCACCACATCATCATCAAACATCACAACATCAAGGGTCTGAAGAGTAAACAGACAGTTCTGCACTTTGTTGTGAATTATTTCACTGATAACAGCCTTTACTTATATAAACTCATGTAAACTCATAAACATATAAACTTAACCACAACATCACAACATCATCACAACATCATCACAACATCATCACAACATCATAACATCATCACAACATCATCACAACATCATAACATCATCACAACATCACAACATCTGAAGGGTCTGAAGAGTAAACAGACAGTTCTGCACTTTGTTGTGAATTATTTCACTGATAACAGCCTTTACTTATATAAACTCATATAAACTCATAAACGTATATAAACTCATATAAACGTATATAAACTCATGTAAACTCATAAACTCATGTAAACTCATATAAACTCATATAAACTCATATAAATGTATATAAACTCATATAAACGTATATAAACGTATATAAACTCATATAAACTCAAACTCATATAAGTGCATATTAACTTATATAAATGTATATAAACATATATAAATGTATATAAATTCATATAAACGTATATAAACTCATATAAACGTATATAAACTCATATAAACGCATATAAACTCATATAAATGCATATAAGCTCATATAAACTCATATAAACTCATATAAACTCATATAAACTCATATAAATGCATATAAACTCATATAAGCTCATATAAACTGTAAATGCTAGTAAATTAAATGTGTAGTCAATGTAATGTTTGTTATGGCTTACTAGTTGTTTCATACGTATGGTGGCGTCCATTAGAAATAACAGAAATAAAATAATGAAAATCAATCATTAACAGAAAACTTATATATAATACAATATATATAATAGAATTACTATAATAGAAAATGTCCAAAATTCTTTCCTTCGCTACTCAATGTACCATTGTAAGTCAATGTACCATTGCAACCACAGGGGGGCGCAATTGCTGTTCCCAAATACTAAACGGGAGTGTGAGCAGCTCTGTGATGAGAAATTGATCCAGATGAGACAAGCGTTTATCAATGCTATAATATCTGCAGACAGAAGTGTCAAATTCTCATCAAACTGAACAATTCTGAGAGACTTCTGTTATGATTATAAACAGATGTAATGCTTTTCACAAAATGCATTGCAGTTTTCAACTAACACATTTCAACAAACAACCAAAATGAGGTACAAAAAAATCCTAATGACATTTTGCTCCTATAGTTTTATTAAAATATGTTCTCCTTCCTCACTGATATTGCTGCATTGATGTGAGATGGTATCCTGAAAATCTTTCTGCTCTTTTATGGGTAATTTTCTCTGTTAAAAAGGGCAAAGAACTAAGAGTTGCTGATCACGATAAAACAGGAAGAGTGAAAAGTTCTGTGATACTTTTCATCATTTGCAAATTTGTGCATATTTGTGCAAGTTTTTTGAATGGCTTTAATGAAGCAAAGTTTCATTTTGATTAAATGAAAATAAGATATGTGGCCATTCAAAACTAGATGCTGAAACTGTAACTAGTGAGAAGACTGAAATCCAGATTAAAAACAGTGACTGTAGGTGTGTTCAGTACCAGATCAATTACAGCTTTAACAGATTCAAACAGTTTTGTTGGCATTTCACACAGTATTGTGAATCTAAGTTTGTATGCTCATTTCAAATGTTAAAAGAGCAAAAAATACACATTGATTCAGAAGATTAATAAATGCAACAGGATTTTATTTTGTTGAACAAAAACAATGATGTGCAGGTACGTCAGGATCTGATCTCGCAGTTCCTCTCATTGAAAGATAAGCAGAATAATAACACATTCACACTGCAGTCCAATCAAACCGAATTCATGCAGTCAGCAGAAATGCAGGACATGCAGAGATGTGCAGCATTCACAAAAATGCAGAAACTCTCCTGGAAACCAAGATAACAAAGCTGTCTTTCAATAAGTCACATGTGAAGCGTTCAGGTCAGTTCAATACAGATGACTGTTCCTTCTTAAAACAGAAAGTAATCCAGCAACGTCATAACCAGAGTTAGCTGGCTCTGCGGGAACAACGTGGACGAATTCTGCAAAAGATCAAATATTGCTCACTTTAATATTTCACTCCTCCTCTTGTTTCGTCTTGGACTACAACATCTTTTCTGATTCTCGTCTTGTTTCCACACGTGGGAAAACTCCGGATTAGTGATTATTTGATTAGCTCGGTTCAGACGGTTTGTTCAGCTCCACCTTTACTCCTTTCTCTCCAACACCTTTTAATAATAAGCAACAGAAAAAAGCAGGAAAAGTCAATCACCACTCAGATTAGTTTATCAGCAAGAGTTGATGTATTAGATATCACGCTTTGTCCATTGTGTCCAATGTTTTGAAATAAAATATTCACACAACCTTTGTGTGTTGTTTGATGAGAGATCGTCAATAAAGTCATTTTTAGTTTTTAGGAAACACTTCCTGTAACTTTAAAGATGAAGTTACCTGTTAAATACTTTTCTTTAGCCCTCGCTCGCTCGTCAGCATCAAAATACCAAACAGTTATAGCATATCTACACAGAGATGAGAGACAGAAACAGTGAGATAGAAAAACAATGAGGAATAAACAGAACTAGAAGAATGAGAGGGAGGTGTGACAGTACTGTATGTTTAGGGTGTGCGTGGTGTTTACGTGTAGTGTGTGGTTGTGTATGTGAGTGGCTGTGCGTGGTGTTTACGGGTAGCGTGTGGTGGTGTGAGTGGCTGTGCGTGGTGTTCACGTGTAGTGTGTGGTTGTGTATGTGAGTGGCTGTGCGTGGTGTTTACGTGTAGTGTGTGGTTGTGTATGTGAGTGGCTGTGCGTGGTGTTTGTAGTTGTGGTTGTGTATGTGTGGTGGTGAGTGGTGGTGTGTTGGTTGTGTGGTGTGGTGGTGTGTTGTGTGTGTGTAGTGTGTGTGTTTGTGTATGTGAGTGGTGTATGCGTGGTGTTCACGGTAGTGTGTGGTTGTGTATGTGAGTGGCTGTGCGTGGTGTTTACGTGTAGTGTGTGGTTGTGTATGTGAGTGGCTGTGCGTGGTGTTTCACGTGTAGTGTGTGGTTGTGTATGTGAGTGTCTGTGCGTGGTGTTCACGTGTAGTGTGTGGTTGTGTATGTGAGTGCTGTGCGTGGTGTTCACGTTAGTGTGTGGTTGTGTATGTGAGTGTCTGTGCGTGGTGTTCACGTGTAGTGTGGTTGTGTGTGTCTGTGCGTGGTGTTTACGTGTAGTGTGTGGTTGTGTGGAGTGTGTGGTTGTGTAGTTACTGTAGTGTGGGTGTAGTGTGGTTGTGTATGTGAGTGGCTGTGCGTGGTGTTTCGTGTAGTGTGTGGTTGTGTATGTGAGTGGTGTGTTCACGTGTAGTGTGTGGTTGTGTATGTGAGTGTCTGTGCGTGGTGTTTACGTGTAGTGTGTGGTTGTGTATGTGAGTGGCTGTGCGTGGTGTTTAGTGTAGTGTGTGGTTGTGTATGTGAGTGGCTGTGCGTGGTGTTCACGTGTAGTGTGTGGTTGTGTATGTGAGTGGCTGTGCGTGGTGTTCACGTGTAGTGTGTGGTTGTGTATGTGAGTGGCTGTGCGTGGTGTTCACGTGTAGTGTGTGGTGTGTAGTGGGGGTTACGTAGTGTTGTTGTGTATGTGCGTGGTGTTCACGTGTAGTGTGTGGTTGTGTATGTGAGTGGCTGTGCGTGGTGTTTTAAGTGTAGTGTGTGGTTGTGTATGTGAGTGGCTGTGCGTGGTGTTCACGTAGTGTGTGGTTGTGTATGTGAGTGGGGGGGGGTGTAGGGGGGGTTTAGTAGTGTGTGGTTGTGTATGTGAGTGGTTGGTGGTGTTCCGTAGTGTGTGGTGTGTATGTGAGTGTCTGTGCGTGGTGTTCAGTGTGTGTTGTGTGTAGTGTGTGTGTTCACGTGTAGTGTGTGGTTGTGTATGTGATTGCGTGTTCAGTGTAGTGTGTGGTTGTGTATGTGAGTGGTGTTTACGTGTAGTGTGTGGTTGTGTATGTGAGTGGCTGTGCGTGGTGTTTACGTGTAGTGTGTGGTTGTGTATGTGAGTGGCTGTGCGTGGTGTTCACGTGCGGGTGTTTGTAGTGTGTGGTTGTGTATGTGAGTGGCTGTGCGTGGTGTTTACGTGTAGTGTGTGGTTGTGTATGTGAGTGGCTGTGCGTGGTGTTCACGTGTAGTGTGTGGTTGTGTATGTGAGTGGCTGTGCGTGGTGTTCACGTGTAGTGTGTGGTTGTGTATGTGCGTGGTGTTCACGTGTAGTGTGTGGTTGTGTATGTGAGTGGCTGTGCGTGGTGTTTACGTGTAGTGTGTGGTTGTGTATGTGAGTGGCTGTGCGTGGTGTTCACGTGTAGTGTGTGGTTGTGTATGTGAGTGGGTGTTACGTGGTGTGTGGTTGTGTATGTGAGTGGCTTTACGTGTGTGTGTTGTGTATGTGAGTGGCTGTGCGTGGTGTTCACGTGTAGTGTGTGGTTGTGTATGTGTGTGGTTGTGTTTTGTGTATGAGTGGCTGTGCGTGGTGTTCACGTGTAGTGTGTGGTTGTGTATGTGAGTGGCTGTGCGTGGTGTTCACGTGTAGTGTGTGGTTGTGTATGTGAGTGGCTGTGCGTGGTGTTTACGTGTAGTGTGTGGTTGTGTATGTGAGTGGCTGTGCGTGGTGTTCACGTGTAGTGTGTGGTTGTGTATGTGAGTGGCTGTGCGTGGTGTTTACGTGTAGTGTGTGGTTGTGTATGTGAGTGGCTGTGCGTGGTGTTTACGTGTAGTGTGTGGTTGTGTATGTGCGTGGTGTTCACGTTAGTGTTGTTGTGTATGTGAGTGGCTGTGCGTGGTGTTTACGTTAGTGTGTGGTTGTGTATGTGAGTGGCTGTGCGTGGTGTTTACGTGTAGTGTGTGGTTGTGTATGTGAGTGGCTGTGCGTGGTGTTTACGTGTAGTGTGTGGTTGTGTATGTGAGTGGCTGTGCGTGGTGTTTACGTGTAGCGTGTGGTTGTGTATGTGAGTGGCTGTGCGTGGTGTTCACGTGTAGTGTGTGGTTGTGTATGTGCGTGGTGTTCACGTGTAGTGTGTGGTTGTGTATGTGAGTGGCTGTGCGTGGTGTTTACGTGTAGTGTGTGGTTGTGTATGTGAGTGGCTGTGCGTGGTGTTCACGTGTAGTGTGTGGTTGTGTATGTGCGTGGTGTTCACGTGTAGTGTGTGGTTGTGTATGTGAGTGTCTGTGCGTGGTGTTTACGTGTAGTGTGTGGTTGTGTATGTGAGTGGCTGTGCGTGGTGTTCACGTGTAGTGTGTGGTTGTGTATGTGAGTGGCTGTGCGTGGTGTTTACGTGTAGCGTGTGGTTGTGTATGTGAGTGGCTGTGCGTGGTGTTCACGTGTAGTGTGTGGTTGTGTATGTGAGTGGCTGTGCGTGGTGTTCACGTGTAGTGTGTGGTTGTGTATGTGAGTGGCTGGGGGGGTGTGCGTGGTGTTTCGTGTAGGTGGGTGTGTGTGGTGTGCGTGGTGTTCACGTGTAGTGTGTGGTTGTGTATGTGAGTGGCTGTGCGTGGTGTTTACGTTGTTGTGGTTGTGTATGTGAGTGGCTGTGCGTGGTGTTTCACGTGTAGTGTGTGGTTGTGTATGTGAGTGGCTGTGCGTGTGTAGTGTGTGGTTGTGTATGTGAGTGTGCGTGGTGTTTACGTGTAGCGTGTGGTTGTGTATGTGAGTGGCTGTGCGTGGTGTTTACGTGTAGTGTGTGGTTGTGTATGTGAGTGGCTGTGCGTGGTGTTTACGTGTAGTGTGTGGTTGTGTATGTGAGTGGCTGTGCGTGGTGTTTACGTGTAGTGTGTGGTTGTGTATGTGAGTGGCTGTGCGTGGTGTTCACGTGTAGTGTGTGGTTGTGTATGTGAGTGGCTGTGCGTGGTGTTCACGTGTAGTGTGTGGTTGTGTATGTGAGTGGCTGGTGTTTACGTTGTGTGGTTGTGTATGTGGTGGTGTTTAGTGTGTGTGGTTGTGTATGTGAGTGGCTGTGCGTGGTGTTCACGTGTAGTGTGTGGTTGTGTATGTGAGTGGCTGTGCGTGGTGTTCACGTGTAGTGTGTGGTTGTGTATGTGGTGGCTGTGCTGGTGTCTACGTAGTGTGTGGTTGTGTATGTAGGGTGGGGTGTTGAGGGGGGGTGGTGTTCACGTAGCGTGTGGTTGTGTATGTGAGTGGCTGTGCGTGGTGTTCACGGTAGTGTGTGGTTGTGTATGTGAGTGGCTGTGCGTGGTGTTCACGTGTAGTGTGTGGTTGTGTATGTGAGTGGCTGTGCGTGGTGTTTACGTGTAGTGTGTGGTTGTGTATGTGAGTGGCTGTGCGTGGTGTTCACGTGTAGTGTGTGGTTGTGTATGTGAGTGGCTGTGCGTGGTGTTCACGTGTAGTGTGTGGTTGTGTATGTGAGTGTCTGTTCGTGGTGTTTATGTGTGTGTGTTTTAGGGATCATGACCTTGTGGCATATGCAGGTTGGACTTCATGAGGGTTTCGTCTGTCGGACCAGAACAAAAGCAAGCGGTCAAACTTGGGTTCAATGTCTGCGAACTGAGCTTTACCTTCAGGAAATATTCGCAACAAACCACCATGTTCCTGAGAATACAAAGAACAAAGACGTCTGATTGCTGCACAGACTGACTTTTTAATACATTTATAAGCAGAATACAACACCTTTTCATGTTCAGTGATGAAGACAACACTCATATTTAAGATCTGAACAAACCCCTAATGCTAATATTCAGGGTTAATGCTAATCCTCAACAGAGACGTGTGCTGTTATTTTGTTTAGCTATTTTTGCACAATAAAATAAAGTGACATCAAGCTAACGTGACCACTGGCGATCGCTGGACTCAGCAGTGCGTGACTGGAGCTTTTTAGTGATAACGATGAATTCCATTTGCAGAGAGAACAGAGCCACTCAAACAATGAGAGGCCAGGCCTGAGGAAGGTTAGGATAGGAAACGGCAGCCGAGCGGCGCGTAACCTTCCTGAGCCTGGGCCACATTCTGGAGAAACAGACGAATGCTGAGTGCAGGGAATCACATCACCACGGGTGCGAGAATTAACCTTTCACACGTACCATATAGAGAAACGCTCTGCTCACACGCACACAGCGCCACTGAACACAGTCTCGCTGCAGGTACTGAATGCTCACGTACACACACTGAATACCGCTGGATTACATTCCTTTTTGACACACGTTTGATTTAATTTCACACAAATCAAAAGTAACTTATTATCTTATTCTTACAAAATGATTAGTATATACACGATTGAGCTTTCTGAAGTGTCACTTTGTTCCCTATAAATCACTTTGTAAACACTTTGTGTGCTACACAGTTATCATTGTGATCCCTCAAACCCAACATTAGACAAGAAGCAAGAATTTCTTGTATGAGAATGAATTATATATATTTTCACCAACATTTCACCATCTGCTTGCAAACATGTTTTGATTAAAATACAATGACATATAATGTTTAGACTTATTCTCTAAATATTGTTACTGTAGTCTTACGTTACAACTAAATTTGTGAAAATTTTCTTGAAATTCTCAAAGAACTGATTTTAATCTCTTACTGCTGCTACTTCATTCTTGAAATGTATCTAAAGTCAAATAAAATGCACATTAATTAACCTTTTAATATAAATATTAAAATACTGTATACAAGAGAAAGGAGGTACACGTTTTATTAAGCATAAACATTACACGAAATAATTAACTTTCAATAAATTAATACGTGAAACTGAGTGTGTTTCCAAGAATAACAGCCTATTAGACCATGAAAACGTTACAGTTTTTATCCTTGAAAACTGTCAATCATTGTTCTGGGTAGACAAATGTACAGTTCAGACTACATAAATTTATATTTTTCCTGTGTGCAATTTTTATGAAAAAACAAATGTTTGTTTATGTATAAGGAGTTTAATGGGAGATGTTACAGGAATATCCTGGGAACCGCAGCATGAAGTGTTTTACAGTACAGTGTTGCTCCACTCTGACACAGACCGAAAAAATAGGATTTTTGTCACAGATGGGGCTCAAAAGCAGCACTAATATATAACGTGATGGAAACAATCTCTACTAACCCTAAACAATATGATGCTGTTGTAGCTGGAGCAAAAAATAGACATGTTTTATTCAACAGAAAACCACAGAATCTAATGCAGTAAATGTCTTTAATTCACTTAGTCTGTTGCAGAATTCTGAAGGATAAAGATCAGGTAACATCAGCTTTAACATCAGCAAAACTCTGTATCAAAGCCACATTCAGTGCATTCATGAATCTGTACGTTTGATCAATGCATGTGTTCTCTGGTAATCTAACCCACAATCTTGGCAATGCATGAGCCCTGATCTAGCAGCGGAGCTACACAAACATTTATACAAAACTGTGAAAAATCATATATTGTGTTCATCACATTATCAGCGCTTAAAAATGCACACTGATTTAGTGAAGTGCAGGAAAATTTCATTCAAGTAAATACTGTAAAGTAAGTACTTTCTATAAATAAGTACTTTCTGATAAGTCTAGTAACATAGAAACGTGTTTTCTGTAAACCGCTTTAAAACAATATGCATTGTGAAAAGCACTGTACAAATAAATGAGAACTGAATGGAATAAACGCTACTGTACTAAATCAAATTTACTACTGTAAATTTAACACAATATATTTTAAACAATATGACTCACAATATGAGTCACTGAATACTAAAGGAAAAATAAGCCCAGAAATCGAGAGTAAATGTGTGCAGTGTTTAGTGTATAAGTGTCTCATCTTGAGGTCTTTGAGCAACACTGCTGCTGGTTAGCTCTGGAGATTACCATCTCTGAGGTTAACTGGATTAGGTTGCAGTGATGCAGGTCCAGACGCACGTATACTTGGCTGTGAATGGTTAAAGCTTTATGCTTTAGGAAGTGCAGAAGCTTTGAATAAACACTGTTCAATTCAGGTCTTCTGTGAAATCTTTAATGGTTTAGGTTAGAGGAGATTTACGCACCTTGGCATCCCAGTTTCTATTAAGGTAATAAATGCATGTGATGCATCTCCCGTCGCCGTTTGGGTTATCAACGTGTCGCACGTAACCCGAGCCTTTACCTGGATAACACGCCACCATCGCCTGTGAACAAAGAAACCCATTCAAATCTTTAATCAGAACTCAAATAAGAAGGAAACGTCAAATACATGATGTAAACCGTAACAGTAATCGTAATATTAAGAAGCGAGTCTTGGTGGAAACAGCTTATTGTGGCTTTTTAAATGAGCAGGACTGTGATTTTTGACCTCAGACAAGGTGTTGGCGAGTCTTATCAAAGGGAACGTGTTAAGAATTTTTTAGAACCAAATCTGCATTATCTAAGTTTCATATCAAAAACGAAGCAAGTTTTTCTACAGTTTACTGTGAGATGAACGCAGAACCATAGCAACATTATTACAAACAGCACACAGACTCAAGTCCTGCCCAGAGCCCTGTGCCAAATGTAATAAAGCTTGGAGAAACATGCCTGCGCTGGAACGAAAATATACAGTTACGGTCACGTTTACTGTTATGAACCTTACTTACAACAGATTGTGGAGAGATTTGAGGTTGAGCAAAGGTTAATTAAACTGTTAACACATCAAATAACGGCGTTAGTTTCTCAGTATCTCAGTATCTTTTTGCATAGCCTGAGTGGCATTTACATTTATGCATCTGGCAGACAATTTTATAAAAATACATTTGATCTGTTCTGTTCTGTTCTCTCTAAATCGAACCCACAAACTTTGCGCTGCTAATGCACTGCTCTACTAGTTGAGCTACAGGAACACATAAAATAAGGTTCAAGTGCAATTAAAAGTATTCGTACATTTGGCACCATTTCACCATACCTCTTTCTTCAACATGTAAAGATAAACATTAAAGGTCTGAAGACAAACTTTTCCGTCGTTTGGAAAAGCGTGCACCGACGAAAACTGCACTGTAAAACCAAGATGAATCATAGGAGAAGTGCTTTGTGAGTTCATCTTGATTTTTATTTAGGACTGGATTCCTTCAAGACAACATTGAGTGGAAACATCTTACACGCTGCAGGAGGTCTGAGGGCCGGGCCGACTCGCACTTGTTTCCTGTGTGTCACAATATTCCGTGCTTTAACCCTTCCTCTCATCTCACAGAAGACTCTGTCTGCGGCTGCCAGCCCTCCACCTCCATGTGTGAGCGGCAGAGAGCGAGATGAACTGATCTGAACTTGGGATGTTTGGCTCTGTGCCAGAGGAAGTAGTATTTTAATGATCCTGCTACGTGCGGTGCGTGATGGAGGCCAGCGCTTCAGGAGATGGCTGAAGATGGGTAAACATATTTGTCACTGCCTATGAAAGTGTGAGGTCTGGCTCACAAAAGATTTGTCTACAACGGGAGATAAAACAGCAGAATAAATCAGTGTCCGGGCAATGTTGTTGAGAGCTTTTGTTCTTAATCTGGGTCACTTACACACCTATAGGAAAACAGAACCGCGTCTTGGGAGGAGTTTGACTACAAAACCCAATGACTAAACAAAAACACACACACACACAAATGCCTTCGCTTGTTCACTCACGCTTCCGGTAAAAACTTTTGAAACCCACGAGTTTCACAGATAGAGGTTAACAAGTCAAAGCAGAAATGAGTTTGTCCTACTTAAAAAAAAAAAAAAAAAAAAAAAAAAAAACCTTTAAAAGCTGTGCTGGTCTGATTTAAAATGAATTTCTGTGGTTACTGACGTTCTTAACCTCGAGCATTGCTTTAATGGGAGACTAACAGAAACACCATTATATGGCCACATGACCCGTATTCTCTCAGATTACGATTTCTCCTGAAGCACTGGAGATTACTGGAACCTGAAGTCACAGTATAGCTCCATACTACAGCCCTGACTCACAGCCCGGTGGACATGTAGGCTGTACAGTAGCTGTACTGCAGCCGCTCCTCTCCATGACTGTATGTGTGCATCTAACACAGTATCTTTACTGTACAGGATGTTTGTATGTGCGTGTGTGCGTGAGCAGAGTCATTTTTCCGCATTCCTGTACAGCCTCATTAACAGTTTGACCTGATGCTCAGGCCTTTATTTACATTCCTTTCGGCCAGTCCAGGCCCCGGTCGATGTATTAGCAGAGCTCCTATCTTCCCGAGCAGTACAGAACCCTACAGCAGAATCACACCTGTTCCCGACTCAGTGATGGTCCACAGACAGATTCAGTGAAGACCGTGACAAACTGATCAGATAATGGCTTCATACTTTAAAAACCCCACAGATGTTATCTTACATGCCCTCGTGCACACTTACAAATACTCGTTAAAATGACAATAACTTACACAAATGCAAATGTTCAAACCTAAAGCAGAAGTGTAGCTTATTTTGGTTATTGCAATAAATTACACTGTGTATCACAGTTTAAAAAAAAGAAACAGCGACGTCCAACAGAAGCGCATGTTAACAGGCCTTTTATACTTCAGATGTTACAGACTGCTTCATGTAAGAATTAAAAAATATCAGACAAAAGCAGAAACGGACTGACTCACCAACAGCTAAAGGTTTTATAGTGACTCTTTTGAGATATTCCCTCAGACACCATCTGAGCTACAGAAAACCTGAAACACTGACCAACAGAAACAGGAGGAAAACAGAAATACAGTAAGACTTTATCATTCACCTACTTACAAGATGAAAGAAAAATACATTTTGTTTTTAACAAACCATTTAATGAACAATCCGAGTTTTCTGGCTGTTTCAAAACAACAGATTGTTGAAAGAATAATATTTGCTCTGATTGTTTGATAAGAGACGTTGAACAGAGTCTGAGCCTCGTGCTGCTGTTTATTTTTGTGTCTCATACTAGTCGTACTCTAAACTAGTGAAATACAACTCCAAAAATAAACCTCAATGAACTGACAAACTAAGTTTAGAGAAGTCAGTGAGACAGTCGATACATTTAAGATTAAGATTTGGCAGCAAGAATTTTGTTTAATTTTTCCCTTTTTCCATTTTCCCCACAAATATTTATTAATTGTCAATTATTCTAAAGAAGTTTATTATTTATATAAATTTATTTATTTTAAAGACGTTAGCACAACAGCATCCACCAACAGGAGTAAACAACATGATTTACCCAAGCAGGACATTAATGTCCAATGACTTAATGTCATTGTTTTAACTAGGGCTGTAAAATTCTGGGAATTTTGGAAACTTAATGGGAATTTATTGGAATATATGGTAATTATGGCACACAGTTGAAGAAAAGTCGTATGTCGAGGAAGCACATGATACACTGTATAAAAGTTATCAGCAATTCCAATTCCTGTAAATTCCCATTATACTCCAATCTGGAATATTTCCAAAACTCTCCAGCTTTGCAACCCTCGTTCTATCTATGTGCAATCTACCCCTGAAATCAGAGGGAAATGATGGACTGATAAGAACGCGTCTCACCCCAGCTCTTAAATCTGATTGGTTGACGAGAGTGATGTATCAGGACCAACAAGAATTTCAGTACAAGAACATGTTCAGCCTGGATGAGTGACGGAGCATGTAGGCGTGAGGGCTGCTGGGCACTCGTGAAACGTGACCGTGGAGGGCTGGTCCCGGGTAACATACTGCTTTATCAGTCTAACAGGGGTACAGCCCCAGAAGGAAGTAGTTATTTAGTAATGACCTAGTTTCATTGTCTCTCTCTTATCTCTTATTTTAAAAACTGAAAACATGTCGACTGAATTAGATCACAATTTTCATCCAAGTAAAGGAACTGATCATTTCACAGACATAACTGTGTAAAGACAGTGCAAACACACAGCTGAGCTCTTATGTCCTGTTCACTTACATGTAACTGCCTACTAATATCTTTAAATCATAGACAGTAACAAGTATTAGAACTTATAGACAAGTATTATGTCTTATAGAGGCTTGCCTTAATACCTCAAAACAAGACAGAACAGTGCATTGTAATGCCCATTTCCCTCAGAGACCTGACGTTCTGTTCACTGTAAATGAATATATAACTGAAGACATTACTGTAGACATGAGGTCAGCAGACTCACCTCTGCCTTATATTAATGGAGTGATGTGGAGTGATTATGCTTCAACATGTTTAGTATTCCATTGACATCATTTCCTCCAGCATCCTTTTCTTCTATTCGTCCTACAGCTGCAAACTGACAAAACAACAGTCTCTCTTTCTCAATGCGGATCTTGGACCCGAGCCCGAAGATCTTGCGCTAAATAACGAAAGATGCAGCAGTTCAATATGCAAAAGACGTGTTCATTTAATACATTAGACAAATAACCAAACAGCACATTTAAAAGCACCAATTCAGCTGCAAATGTACATTCATGGCAGCTGCTAGCTATTACAAGTTCTGAAGCAAAATAAGTCCTACGTGTCTTTATATAATGTCTGTGAAATATAATCAGATGTGCAGCCTTTAAACCTGAATGACTGTACATTTGTATGAAAGATTAACATGATTCAAGTAAAGACCTCAATGCAGAGCAAAGGTTTGTGTGGACGGCTTTAAACCAGCAAATCAGGTCAAATGTCAGTAAAAGCAGCTGTGATTACTGTTCACATAGATTCATTGACAGAAACTATGAAATGCAGACAAAGAGAGTACTGTAACCACATACCATAATCATAGTTCACATGTTTATATACCATAATCATAGTTCACATATATATAAAATCATATACAGTGCTGTCCAAAGGAATTGGGACAGTAAAGGAAAACTAGCTCTGTAGTGCTGCTGCAGAGTGAAGAAATCTTTTATGATTAAGAGATGAATATGAGGCACTTATTGTCAGAATCAGCTTCCTCGTCTTCATCTTGTTTCATGTGTGTTCTCACTGAACACTCAGACTGCAGAAGCAACAGACAGAACTGATACTACACATTACTGCTTTTAATGTGTAAACTAATAATGCAACAGGACACAGATAATCCCTTACAAACACAGTTGTGAGCCAGCTGCCCCAATACTTACGCTCACGTTAGATGAAAATCTGCTGTTCTTTAAATGGATTAAACATTTGTGTTGAAACAGGCAAATAATAAAATGTGACTTCTGTACTTTTGCCTCATTCATCTTTTAATCACAAAAGATCTGTCCACCATTTACGTTTATTCATTCAGCAGACACTTCAAAGTGCCTTCAAAGTTCACAATTATCAGTATGTCTGTTTCCTGAGATTGTTCTGCAGTTTCTAGAGTTTTTGGGTGTTTACACACCCGAGTCAAAACAGCTGAAATCTCACTGGTGTTCTGATCTCTAGATATAACTGGACACCAGAATATCACAATGAGATAAAACTTCTGCTTTGATATTTAACATAAACGTGTTGAGCAGTAAGTGTTCATCTGACTTCATTATTACTTCACCACGAATAAACAGGCTGAGTTTCCAACATAAGCTCAATACACATTACTGACATGTAAATCTGGAGTTACAGTTTGTTTTGTAGCACATCAGACTGGTTGCTGATTTCTCATGATACGAGAAATTCATAACAATATTGGTTATAGACTAATATGTAACAGAAAATGTGTGCAATGAAATTGCTTTGAAAATGGTGTATTTTGTACGACTTTAAGTGCAGCCCTACACAGAACAGAGTTTGACAGTTTTGTTTTAATCTCTTTAACTCAAAAATATCTGCTGCTGCAAAATCAAAGATGAGAGAGACAGAGTAAGCTTGACTTTCTGGGTTAAATAAAAGAGACAAAGGCAAAATCAACAGACCTGTGTGAGAATCTGGCCAGACCACCACCATATGGTTGCTGTTGCTCAAAATTTAATTGTGAGCTTTACTACACAAAACTACACAGTCACGGGGGATTAAATTCAATTCCCCTCATCACTCATGCTGTAAAGCACAAAGTTTAATAAGAGTAGAGCTGGGACAGCTGGATGGCAAAGCAAATTGCCTTACAATTTGTGATCCTTCATTATCCCTCAAGGACAGTAAAAGGAGGGGGGATCGAATTGTGAGGTCACACGTAAGGAACCAGAACCTACACCAGAACCTAAAAACACTTACAGTACAAACAACACAACAGCTATACACAATATCAAATACGGCAAACCTATAAAGACACTCACTCATTCTTTGTATATCATTTTTTACATTTTAGAATAAAGGTACAGCAATCTATAACAAAACTATAAAATTTAGCAAAGTCTGAAAACCAAGAGAAAAACAACAGTCATCTACCCTCAACAAACTGACACATCAGCTACAAATATGTTGACGTGTTACTGAAGCTAAAAAGCATAAGAACAAAAAAACATACAGTACAGTATTACAGCTAATGCTCCAAAATGTTTTAGATACTCTCATCACTGCTAATGTTCTTTAAACTATAGGCCACTTCACTGTATTATGCAAAATATACTGTAGGTTCTTCACGTAGCCTACGCTTTTAATGTAAACGTGAGCAACTTTAATTTTCAATATCAAAACCTATGCATCATGGTTTATAGCATAAATCTCTATACACTCCAACCCCTCAAGAGTCTAGGAAAGTATAAAGCATTAAAAATATTTAGAAGCTGTTTAATTGTGCTTACTTATTTGAACAAGTCAGAATGACTATATTTCATATTTGAGTCAATTTTGTAAACAACGAGTTATTAAGTAAAAAGACTGGAGATAAACTGGGGACTGTTAGTTAAGGGTAATGCAGATCATACTGCACAATTCAAGACCTTTGAACAGGTGTACACTCACACATACTTACTTTCGTCCTTCCATTTATAACGTAGTTTCCCAGTTTTCCATTGCAATTCCTGACCAAGTCATCCATGCGATCCATCAGGAAACGGATCTTCTCGCACCCGTGCTCCGTCCCCTCGATCCAGGTGATTTTATCCCCCCTGATGTCCTTAGAAGAGTCACTTTTCTGACTGACCAACTGGCCATCCGTGAACTTTCCAGTCTGATGAAGGGCTTTTACATCCTCCAGGATGGACAGTCCCATGTCTTCTCCCAGAAAGTTGTCCACTACACACATGCCATGTTTGTTCATGCATGGGACTATGTACTCAGTGGCCACTTTCTGAGGACAGGATTTGGGCTTGATGTTGTTGCTCTCACTGTCCGGGTCTTCGGGTCTGTTCATCACTTCTTTCCTGTTTGGATGAGGATGCTGCTGCTGCGTCCTGCTGCTGTCAGCCTCCCTGCATGTGAGTCTGTGGTTTTTCCAGTGCTGTTTCTGATGCTCCTTGCTGCAGTAGAAGGACATCCTGCAGCGGCCGCATTTCAGAAGGTTTTCCATCTTGCCGCACAGCTCGCAATGCTGTTTGTCGCGGTCTGGGAGCAGAACCGTGGCGCATCGGTCCATGCCGGCGTTTGCCAGTCCGTGACGCGCGCTCGCGCCTCCGGTTCATCACGCGCGCGCCCCGGTAAGTGAACGGGAGGCTCCGCGAGCCGCACGTCGGAGGGGCGCACCAACCTCTGACGTCATCGCCGGGGGGCGTGTCCGCACGATTAGCCCCGCCCCGTCCCATTCAGTCTGATCTTCATGTCTGCGTTAGGAGCAGGCGGTCTAAATAGTGAGCATTTAGAGTGTGAGCACTAGTTAGTGCCCTTTAAAAGTCATTAGACGATATGATAACTGCATGTGAAATAAGTGAATGTGTAAACTAATATAAAAGTTATTGCAAACGTAATAAAGTAACTCTTAAACTTTTCTACAGTAAACTTTTCTATGTAAAACGCTTTTATAAATACCACACGAACAGCACGAACTTAATCTAAATGTAAAGGAAAAGTTGTTGCTTTATTTATTTGTGTAGTTGAGTTTTTATTGTTAATTGGACTGTGGGCATTAATCATCCTGTATCAGTTTAATAAACACGACTTGCTGAAGATGTCCTCTGAGATCTGATGCTGTTTCACAGATGTAAAACAATACAGTAGATCATTCTTAAATGATAGACTAATATTTCAAGGCAGTAGATCTGTTTCAATTCATTGATTTTATTTTTTTAAATAATATAACGTCATGAAATTAATGGATCTGGAGTCCATCACTGTTGTCTTTAAGTCACACCTGACCTGAATACTGAACAATCACATCAATACGTGTAGAAATCATCAGATAAATGGTCTGACGTTCAAAGTGATCTGTCTGAATTATTGAAAATAATGCATTTGAGTTGCCATGCAATCAAAATGCTATGTGGTGTGAGTAAAATGTGAATAAATGTAATTTCATCAACAGACAATAAAAACACAGAGAGTGTATCGACTGCCCCCTGTAGGTGAGAGACCGACCGGCCTTCATTCAGGCAGTTCTCAGGGCAGCACGTACACAGCTGGCTCACATCCTATAGTGAAGATTCATGGAGAAGGGTTTGTACTCTCAATTATCTTATAATTATGAGAGACAAAATCTGCAGACGTAAATGCCTAAACGTACATGTCTAGATAAATGTGTATATTTACGGAATATATGTATTCTGTACTGTCATGTTGTCTCTTTATATATGCTTTCTGTATTTGATATATTTCGTTGCTTTTATTATTGTGTGTCCTCTTCATTTATCGAGGACAATTCTGTGCGCGCGCACGGAGCTCAGATGCCGAGGCAGCGGTTCCAACTAAACTCCATTACCCAAAATGCTCGGTGCTATGACGTCATTAACCAGCGCAGGGCCCGTGTAGATGTTTGTGGTCATGTACAGAAAATGTGAAGCAAACATGTAGAGAAGATTATATGTGTACTCGTTACCTGTCCATTATCCGTTCATTACTTAACCCAGATCAGATGAGATGAACGGAAAACATGCAACATGTGTACAGATGTGTTTAAAATCAGGCAATGCTGAAACTGATGTCCCCCATCCCTGATGATGATGATGATGATGTTGATGTTAAGAGGATCTTGTGTATTTGTAAATATGTGCATATATTGTTTAAGCAAGGGATGTGTGTGACAACAAAAGACATGCTTGACAGAAATCAGACAAGTGTGTAAGCTCAGATTCATCTGTCAACAGCAAGGCGACAACACACTCAATACAGTCTGGACAACTGATGGACACTCAATGTTTTCACTCAGAAGACACAATCTGCATTACAGCTCTGCACACTGTACGCTTTCTCTCAAGCAACTTCACTACATGCATGTAAAGAAACTGATATGCAGACATTTGTCAAATATATTTGTATATACATGTTTATATTATAGCTGCTAAGTTAAGACGGTGTAGGAACTAGTGTGATCAACAAGCGCTGAGGTGGGGGTAATCAGTCTTGCTTTATTTAATTAGACCTAGCTTTTCATGTAACTGACTTCAAAATAACGACCAGTCGTAAAGAAAAAAAATCTGGTGACTAACTTGTAGGACTAGTTTAAACGGTTTATGCATCTAGCCACAGTTTTGTTTTCTTAGATTTGTTGCAGCAGAACTTTCCTTCACTAAATGATGTTCGGTGTTGTTGAACGTCTCTTGGAAGGCCACGGCGTTTTCCACTCATTAAGTGAGGGACAGACACCGTGTCTGCAGAGTTCTGAGGAGAATGTGGATAAGAGAGGGAGGGGACCTTCTAAATCCTGCAGTTATCTAGTGGTGAAGGGAAGTCATTTTTAGATTAGGGTCTCAGAGAAATCTTTTGGGCGACGTGACTACGGTCAGATCTCGTCAATTAAGTTTCTATTTTCCTTTTGATTTCAAGACCTTTATTAGTTTGTGTGGGAGTTGAGATAAAGCTGAAGCTTTGATCAAGCTTGCAGCCCTGAAGCCCTCAGGTCATGTAATGGTCTTGTTTTTTTGCATAAAGACTAGTTCTAGAGTTGTTCTGAGTTTGAATAAAATACTTGAATACATCAGTGCATAAGGTGAAGTTTGTATAATTGAAAAGCTTTGTGGGTTTTCATTTTGTCACTTTGAAATTATTTTCAATTTGTCACTTTAGTATTAAAAACACTTCCTGTTTTTGTCTAAACTTGAAACAGAGAAGGAAATATGAAATGGCTCAAAGTGTTGATGCCTTCTGAATTAGAAAAGCTTTCTGGGAAAATTTAAAAGCAGAATTCTGCCCGTAATTTAAAAGCCCATGAAGCAACATTTTGAGGTCACGTCCTTCATCACTTCATGAAACATCACACGCTCCTCAGTCTGGAGGAGATCAACATCCAGCTGGTCTTCATGAAAGGTCACCAAACCATGAAAAAAAAGACAATCACTTTTCATAAATAAGCTCTGATCCTCATGACGGCCCTTTGACAAAGAGTTTGATGTTCGTTCAGATATTAAAACTGTTATCGATTTCTTCTTCAGATGCATATTAAAATACTAACATAAAGTGTTTGTAAACCTATATCTAAATATACAAATTGTGAAATTGTCAGCCTCGGTTGAGAATTAATAAACTTGACGTGATGTGCTGGCCAGGTATGGTGACCCATACTCAGAATTTGTCATCTGTGTTTAACCCATCTAGTGCACACATATTGGAGCAGTGAGTTATGAACACACACTCAGAGCAGTGGGCAGCACTGCCGCACACAGGCAGCAGTTGGGGGTGAGGTGCTTTGAGTAAGAGCAACTCAGTTGTAACCTGCCAGCTTTGAGAATTGAATCTGTGACCTTTTGGTTACAAATCCACCTCTAACCAGTAGGCTACAACTGCCCCCAATAACATTTGATGTTGAACTTCTCCAGGCAGCTTTGAAACTCTGTATTACAGCATCTCAAGGTTTACAAAATAAAACTGGGAGTGTAGCCCAGTAACCTTTTCCTTTTAGTTTCCTGTATGTATCTGTCTTAATGTAAACGTGTAGGATTTTCTCTATGTTCTTGCCATTTTAAGGCTACGTTCTGGTGAGCACTCTCTTCAGGCTTATCAGATGGTCCACAATCACTCCATCGTCCCCTGCTATTTTTAGAAAGCAGTCATGGTTGATAGTTTGCACACAGACTTGCTGTTAATAAATGCCAGAGATAATTTTAGGTTAAAGCTTTCTTGTTTTTATTTGTTTTTATGCATCTGTAGGGTTGTAGGTATATTGTTCTCACATCAGGCTGACTGACACGAGCACTTTGCTTGTAAACTAACTTTAAAGCTGCAAGCCATTATTTTGTGGGGTTAAACAATAATCAGTTATTGGGCAAGTACATGACAGATCAGAGTTCAACACAATCTCATTACATTACCCTGATTAACAACAGTAAGATTACAATCATGGTTTATGATCTGAGCTGTCAGGTCTGATTTCCCAGGAAATGTCAGATTGACTTCATTTGACTTCAAACATAAAGTAATAAAGTAACCAGCAATTTTCTTTTTCAAACAGAGATGGTGACAGAGAGGTGAAGGTTTGGATTTCAGCTTTAAATTGTAGGTTGTTTGGTAAGGCAAGCAACACTATAACCCAACAAACACCAAACACTCAGTGTGTAACTGTTTCACCTACACACACGAAGTGCATCTCAAGTAATGCAGTTTATTGAGAAGTGTGGTATTACTTATCTGAGCAATTAAAAACTGTAAGTCTAGTTTTGTATTGTAAGTTTAATTGGATGATAAAAACAGTTTGTGAGGTTGTTATGTCTTTTCTATTTATCTGTCTAAGAAAACTTGCTACACATACTATGCTAGACTAACACAGATTTGTCACAGCATCTACATTGTTGTCTTTTTGTTCATTTGATTGCTTCAAATGTTTTCATTTGTAAGTCGCTTTGGATAAATGTGTCTGCTAAATTAATTAATGTAAATGTAAAGGGAAGCTATACTTTGAGATTTGAGGTGGTTTCTTTTCACTTAAGGTTGGTGTAGAGGATGCATGGACTGGAGGCTTGTGTGTGCTGACCCTCCAGGTAATGCCAAATGACTACATGCTGGGTGTAGCAGACCTGACAGGCGATGCCATGATGGATTCTCATACATCTCTAACACCGGACCTCCGAGGTCTCCAAGATGCATTCAGAAAGCCAGTGGACAAATCTGCTGATTTCTAACATTATATAGATGTCATAAAGGTATAGATGACATTTAACAAAGAGATAAAAACATAATTGTTTACATTCTTTATCAATTTAAAATATTAAGTTGTGTTTATAATGATACTATTCTGTGTAAACATCATTTAACAACTTTTTCTCACAATCTTGTTTAGATTTAACACAAAGTTGTACGATCCCGACACCTGGTGGTCAGTCTGGGTAACTGCATGGCATAGCTACAGGAGAGATGCATAGTAATAAATGTTTAAATGTTAAATTGCTTTTTATAAATTTTATATTATTTATATTTTTTATAAAAATATAAATAAGACAGTTCATGTATATTCTGCATAAATCAGACTTCTATGTCATATAAACACTTCAGCAGTGCATGTGCAAACAAAACTTAATATGTGATAATCAGCTGTGAAACAGATTATTTTTTACAAACATTAAAAGAAATGAACATAAATCAATATACAGACAGGTGACAAGGGCTTTAATGACCTACATTGTGTGATTTATTGTAACATGGTTTTTGTTGCTGTCACATAATGACTTAAGTGAGAAGATCAGACAGTTCATGTTAATCTGATTTAGCCGTCTCACAGAGAGACTTTGATTCTGAAGCTCTGAGCAGTTTAACACAATTAAAGCATTATCAGACTAACACAGAGCTCAAATACGACCCGAAAGCAGCTACAGAGCTCCACACAAAGGCATCACTGTTCGTCCAGTCACTGGTGCCTTGCGGGGAGGCCTGAGATAAATGGAGCTCAGTCCAGCTGACAGACAGTCTTTGGATCAGAGAGCATTTGAACAGCTTCCTTGCTTGGGAAACTGACATCTTAGTATCCCAGTATTTGCTTCATGGCATTACACTAAAGGTGAAATAATAGACAAATGATCCATTATAGCATACTTTTATTTATAGAAGGTACACTGTAAAAAATGATGTGATGCAATATGTCATACCATGTTTTACATTAACTCAAAGTAAGCAATTTCAACCCTTTTTATATGAAACAACAACTCAACACCAGTTAAATTTAAAAGTTGAATTGACCAGTACAGCTAATTTCAATAAACTTCAACATTTAAGGCAGCACATACAAGTTTACAGTGCAGAAACAACTGGTTAAAGACCAGCTGTCAGACCATCCACCCATCCACCCATATTTCAGAAAACACTTTTTGTTAAATTGGAGTAATTCTGGAGCCTTCAGAGCATTCAAAAGCCACACCTGGAAAAGTGCATGAGATATGCAAACACATCGTTTGACAGGCAAGCGGGACATCCTATCATTGTATTCAGACTGAAAGCAATGATTGGACAAACATTTTATGATCCTGCACCTTCCACAGAAGACATATATTTATAGAAACATATTTAGACCCTTTACTTAGTGATTGCTATCAGGATGTGAAGAGACCTTCAACCAGCATAACAAACATGGAATAAATCTGCAAACAAACAGTCCACCCTGCCTTTTTATATCTTTCCACAATGCAATAACTTGAACACCTCCTAAAAGGTTAGAATGACAGTATCACAGAAGGACCCAATATTAACCACCTGTCACCTGCACACACACACGATGCTGTTTAAATGACACTTTTCTCAGGTGATGTCAGTGCATGTATGAGGTCAGGTCACACAGGTGTCCTGGCACAGGTAAGATCAGGAGATCCTCTGTGAAGCAGATCAGTAAGAGGAGTGAAGCCCATCCGCTCCTCTGAGGGAGTCAGTGGGAGTCAAATTCCAGCCCACGTCACAGGAACTGCTTCACAACGCGGCACATAACGGGACAAAGTGCGGCTCTTCTCGGGCTCTTCTCCGGCTCTTCTCGGGCTCTTCTCAGGCTTTTCTCGGGCTCTTCTCGGGCTCTTCTCGGGCTCTTCTCCGGCTCTTCTCGGGCTGTTCTCCGGCTCTTCTCAGGCTCTTCTCCGGCTCTTCTCGGGCTCTTCTCCGGCTCTTCTCGGGCTTCTTCTCAGGCTCTTCTCGGGCTCTTCTCAGGCTCTGTTTTGTGGATTATCGGTGCTCTGTTTCTGTGAACTGATGTCATGTGAACGGCACATGTGATTGTAATAACATCGGATCACGGTTCAGATCAGACGCGCGTCAGGATGAGACGCGTAACTTATTAAACTAGTTGTGCGGGTTAACCGGGTATAAAACACGATGTTTGCGGGGATGATCAGGGTGGAGAGGAAATCAACACCCGAGAAGGGCAACAAATGTCAGCAGTGTGCTGTGAGATCAGGTAATAATGTGCTTTAATGTGCTGTGATGGACGCATCATTTACTCACACTTTGTAAAGCAACTTGGCGTTTCTTGGTTGTTATAATGTTAAAGGGTGTTTTTTGTGGGTTTTTGTGGACACTCTGATGGCAATATTATTATTATTATGTTTAGTATGTTAATCATGTTGTTGACTTGCCATTGAAATGCCATGGCATTGTTTGAAGCACATTGGTAAACTATTCACAGTTTGCCAATGTAAACTGTGAATAGTTTACCAATGTGTAGAAACAACTGGTTGAAAAAGATCAATATTAAAGTAACATGTAAATATGATGTATGAATATGGTAACCGTTTAGCACCATGACCTATATGTTAAAGTACCATGGCAGTGCCATCTGATACGACTCTACCACCCATTGTTGTGTGTAAAGTGCATGTTTCTGTGTTCTCTAGATTTTATACTATATTGTTTAAATCTAAATGCATTTTAATTTTCCCTGTGGGAAAATCACGTTGTATTTTTCTTCAGCCGTTACCTCCTCAGAAATGAGAGCTCGCCTCACAGTTTAAAATACACGAGAAACAGAGGAACTGCTTTCTGTGCTTAGTGCTTTATTTTTAGTTGTGCATGAAAAGGTTAAAAAAGTTTTCAGGAGGAACTGATGCAAGAAAGGACCTAACCAATCATAAGACATGCCATTCAGATCTTGCTTTTAGACACAATATTATTCGTACCCACAGCCAGACGGCCTTTCTCACAGAACACATTATCAAGATGTGGACTGGAATCTTAATCAAAAATTCAGAATCATCCCAAACCTCCAGTAAGACTTCAGCTGTGCAGTATCGTCATGTTTATTCTTACTGTGTTGTAAATAAGAACAATAATGCGTTCAGATGTTCACGACACAACTTTCTGCAGTTGATAAAAGCTGGTGATATCATGGAGAGCAGTTGGGGTGTGTTTTCAATGGCACGGCTGAGATGAGGTCGAACTGGGCCATGATTACTTCTGAGGCCACTCAGAACGATGCATCTGTTCTGTTCTACTGCCATCGGTTGTGTCTTTAGTTCAGTTGTGACATCATCTTTTACCCTGTTTCAACTACCTGTTTATTAGATAAAGTTAAATGTCCAGCCAAGTTTATGAATAGTAGTAATGAAACAGAAGTAATGATTGGTTTTGATTTGTGTTTGGTTACATTTACAGGTTTTCTCTCTCTTGATTGTCAGACTTGTTTTTGTTCAAATACTTTCCCCAGTCCACATGATTGTGTGTGTGTGTGTGTGTGTGTGCACAGCTGGTTTTCTTCTCGTGTGTGTGTGAGCGAACAGGAAGTGCATACAGAGCTTTGCCAAAACGTCAACAGAACTGCAGGCTAAATTTATACTCATTTTGGAGGGTTTCTTTTCTTTCTCACACTCATCTCACATGAAGCCCTAACAGAACAAAAGGATCAGAAATATCTTTAGGTAGCTGAAGATATCCTGAAAGAAAGGAACAGTGAAGGAGAATAATAGAATTTAGTCCTGTTTAAGACTTTTCTGTTGCTGTTTTAACTTCTTTAGCACGTCAGGGTTTCACACAAGATCGATGAAGTTTCTGTCTGTCTGTTTTTTTATATAATGTAAACCACATGCACAAACGTTCGTGTCTACCCAGAATGCTTAGCTGTCTCTCACTGGGCTCGTAGCTTCTCGAGGGTTTAGAAGAAAAGAGGAAAGATTTGCCTGTCAAACTTTCACTTCCTCCAAGTTCTGCTGTCACTGAGTGAAGTGTGACAATGCATGTGTTGGCTCATCTCAGAGGACGATCTGAAACTTTTAAGCGTTCCTCAGACATTCCCTTCTCTCTCTCTGAGAGCTTCCTGACATTCTTTCATCCTGTGAAGTGTTTGTGAGCAGCCAGTGGGAGGCAGAGAACAGCAGAAGGGAGTTTTGAGGGCCTCTCTGAACATATGAGGTAAACACGGTTCTCTCAGGGCAGTTAGAGTGAAGACCGTGACTTTTCATGTGTGTAGTGTGTCAATAATGTGTTGTTGTTTTGTAGAGGTTAAATTGTTTATTTGTCATTAGTGGTGTTGGTTAAGGAAACACGATGGTTGGGTTGGGCAGGGGGCACGTATGCCAGTTTCCTTCCCTGCTGAGGGGAGAAGCAGGTCAGATGTGATCACTGTTGGTGGTTTGTGTGGTAACACTCTATGTTTATCTCCAGCTTTAATCCTGCACACTAATGAAGGTCTTCAGGTTTACAGAATATGATGATGTTGCAAACGTAAAAAATGTTATTTTGAGAGTTCTAGAAATGTTCAAAACGTCCAGCTGTTAGACATTGTGTTAACGTTATTGTTTGGTTGTAAGAACATTATTCAAATTTTTTAACACATTTTTAAAACGTTCCACTCATTTCTTAAGAATAACATTTTGTATATACCACAAATAACATTTAAAAAGTTCTGCTAACATTACTGCAAGAACGGTTTTGAAAACTTAAGAAGAACTTTTAGAGAATGTTAGCCAATGTTCTGAGAATGTTCCCTGTTAGCTGGTATATTGTATGTCCTTAAGAACTGTTTTAATGAAAACACTAAACACCACAGACGCACTGATCACTGACTTCTTCAAAGATTTTAGTTTTTCTGGCATCAGATGTGTAACCACCCTCAAGAGAAAGTCGTTTTGGGTGAGAATCAAAGTCAAGTCTGCTCTTTTGCTTCTCACGGTGCAGTGAATGGACTCACTGTGGACAAAGTGAGATTGTGTTTATGTTTAAAAGAGAGAGATTTAATAGCCCTGCAGCTGTTCTCTCTCTCCATTCATTGGACACATTCATCAGGGCTACAGTGAGGGATTATGGGTAATATGTTTAGATGAAGAGCCAATCACAGCTGCAGACAAAGAGCCCATTTCTGAGTCCCCCCACCCCATCCTCAGAACAACAGACAAATGTGTTTGTGCTCATCAGAGCTGTACACTGGTTTAGTTTTATAGTTTTGTTTTCTTAAAAGGTTTGAAGTCAATAATTTCCAATAATTATGCATTTGAACTCAATTGATCTCAGTTAATGAATTTTAAATGTGGTAGCAATATTTTCTTAAAAGTATAAAAACATTTATGATGTCGCATTGAGGTTTTGCTCAGAGCACAAATGTGTGTTGTTCAGAGGTTGTTTTCCTGTGGCTCAGCAGATGTCCTGGATTTCTCAATCATATTTCAGTGAAGTATCCATGTTTTCTCTTGAGAACGTTTCACAACGTTCTCAGTTTGCTGTCAAGGCTTCAGGTGTTTAATCTTTAATCTCTGTCTCAACAGATGGTGCGAGTGTAATGCTGGAGTCAGACAGCCGTCACAGGAGGACAAGCAGACGGCCGGGTCACATGCAGGCAGAGCAGCTCAGAGCCATTGAAGTTTCCAACAGTGTCCCCTCCACTACGAACACTGGGCAGAGAACTTCTGAATTACCCAGCAGCCCCTGTGAGAAATGGCTTGAGGAGGTTTTTGAGAGAGAGACCTCCTCAAACAACCAGACGACTTCCAAAACTCAGTGTCCACAAGACTTTAAGGAAACTGGAACTTTTTCATCTGGTGATGTTTTTAACTCCAGTTTCAGTTTCATTCAACAGTCACTAGAAACAAGTGATTTATTAGCTACAATCACAAGTGAGCCTTCTCCATCCCAGTATGTAAATAAAAGTTCTGAATCGACCACAACGGACCAACCAAGATCTGAACCTCCAAACTCGGGAACTTTAAAACCGTGCAGTGTTTTAGTAGAGGAGTACATGTTTGAAGATGATTTGTTGAGCCAATCAAAGATTAGCCCTGTGCCAATTAGCCAATCAGGACCAGAGGTTTTTACATTAGGCCAGCTGCCTTGCTCGATTGGTCAGTCAGGGAAGCAGAACGGGCTCTTACTGGACAGAGATCTCTGGCTGGTGGACCTGCCGTGGTTTCACAGGGAAATGCAGATCTTATCCACCATGACGTCAGACTTCAGACAATGCGTCCAGGACTCGGACACTGAGGTCACGTCCTCGCTCTCGGTTGATTCGTCAGATTCATCGGTGACCTCTGGCTATGACAGTGCCACGCCCCCCTCAGATCAGAGTCACAGCAGCCTGATGAAGAAGCATGAAGACGTTCTACAAGACTGTCTGCAGAACACTCGCACAAACACCAAGGTCAGTACTGTGACAGTTTTATATGTTTTAAAGGAGGTTTGGATGTGAATTTAGTCAAGCATGATACTAAAGCTTACCCTTGAACACATAAACAAAATAATGAATTACCCTAAATATTTAACTGGCTGTCACTCTGACTGGATTTGTTTTGGTTGGCAGTAAAAACATCTCTGACTTTTGAAGAGGGATTCAATGCAGTGGTCTAGAAACCACCCAAAACACCATAGCAACCACTTAGCAACAGACAAACTACCTCTCAGAACAACTGCATGGTAACCCCTTGGCAACCACGCACTGTAACAGTGCAACAATGAGTTGTGCATGACTCAAGTACCCCACACACATTTTCCTCAGAAATAATGCAATTTTTCATTGTTCATTTCTAATTAACCGGCTATTTTTACCAGTAGAATAAATTTAGCAACAAGCACCCTGTGCATTTTCTCTTAAAGTGAACACTATCAAACATTATTCTAGGTAGTTCTGTTGAAGATCAGCATTCTAGGAATCAAATCTAAGGTTTCTCCTGCACTTGTGATTGCATGAGATCAATGCAGCGTGACCTCACAGGAGATCCATATCCAATACAGAATCTTTAAATAGTGATGAAGAAAAACATGAACTTCTCTGACCTTGATTGGTCAGTGAGGGTAAAGGGGCGGATCTCTGCAGGCTTGTCAGCTTTAACATTGATGTTCTTCATGGTTTGTTGTGTCTTTAGATTGAGTCCATGATGCAGAAGCTTCAAAGGTTACAGCACAGAGCAGTTCTGCAGGACGACTATGATGCAGGTCAGTTTGACATGATCACTGAAGAGTTTCCTCAAAGAGTTTCATGTGTGTGTGTGTGTGTGTGTGTGTGTGTGTGGTCCTGGTATTCCTTGCGTTATGGGGACCAAATGTCCCCACAAGTATAGTAATACCAGTAAATGTTGACATTGTGGGGTCATTTTTAGGTCATCATTAGGAAACAAGCTTATAAATCACAGTGAATGATCTGTTTCAAAAATGTAAAACAGCAGAACGTTTTCTGTGAGGGTTAGGTTTAGGGGTACGGTTAGTGTAGGGGGACAGAATATACAGTATAAAAAATACATTATGTCCCCATTAATCATGAAAACGAGTGTGTTTGTGTGCACATTTCATGGTAGTGAATGATTGCCGTGAGGTGTTTTGAAAGTACTTTAAAAAGTTCTTAGAAAACCATTTCTGTGGTGCAAAAACCACAGTAGTGCTCTGATAATTCTGGTATTATTGTTGTAGTTAATGCATTCACAAACAACTGGAAATTCTGTAGCCATTATTATCTGACCTAGTGAATATTCAGTTTAAAGCCATTTCACACAGTTACAGCAGATCTCACTTATGTCATGTGTAAACACACCCACAGTCACCTCAAACACACACTCACTCACACACACACACACACACAACACACACACACACACACACACTCACACACACACACACACACACAACACACACACACACACTCACACACACACACACACACACACACACACTCACTCACTCACACACACTCGCACTCACACACACTCGCACTCACACACACTCGCACTCACACACACACACGCACTCACACACACACACACACGCACTCACACACACTCACACACGCACTCTCTCACACACACACACGCACTCACACACACACACTCACACACTCACTCACACACACACACACACACTCACACACACACACACACACACACACACGCACTCACACACACACACACACACTCACACACTCACTCACACTCACTCACACACGCACTCACACACGCACTCACACACCACACACACACACACACACGCACTCACACACGCACTCACACACACACTCACACACACACACACACACACACACACTCACACACACACACACACACACTCACACACACTCACACACACACACACTCACACACACACTCACACACACACACGCACTCACACACACGCGCACGTCACACACACCGCACTCACTCACTCACACACGCACTCACACACACTCACTCACACACGCACTCACACACACTCACTCACACACGCACTCACACACACTCACTCACACACACTCACTCACACACACACTCACACACACACACGCACTCACACGCACTCACACGCACTCGCACGCACTCGCACGCACTCGCACTCACTCACACACGCACTCACTCACACGCACTCACACACACTCACTCACACACGCACTCACACACCCACACACACACACACACACACGCACTCACACACACACACACTCACTCACACACACTCACTCACACACTCACTCACTCACACACTCACTCACACACACTCGCACTCACACACACTCGCACTCACTCACACACGCACTCACACACGCACTCACACACGCACTCACACACGCACTCACACACGCACTCACACACGCACTCACACACACACACACACGCACTCACACACACACACACACACACACACACACACACACACACACACACACACACTCACTCACACACACACACTCACTCACACACACACTCACTCACACACACACTCACACACACACTCACTCACACACACACTCACACACACACACACACTTGTGTTTGACTATTGATTGTTAGGAACAATGATCTCTTTTAACATTCCATGTGATCGTTTAATGTTTCTTTTAAAGGGCAGACTGACACAAACCCAACTGTGTCACTGACACGTTTAACATTTCTGTTCTTTACACACGTTTGTCTGATCAGCTGCTTGTGATGTCCCTTATTTAAAGTCGCTTTGGATTAAATGTCTGCTAAATGTCAATGTAAATTTAAAGGCAGGGTCGGTACATTTGTTTGCTGTTTAGTTCAGATAGCACAGGTTGCTAAGTGGCTCTGTAGAGCAGAGGGTTGGACTCTAGCATTAAATATGGTGTAGAGGTGAGAAAGTGCTGTGGTCTGTGTCAGACAGCGCCATCTGCTGATCACTTCCACAATCAAACAAAAGGGTGTTATGTGTTGTATAGATCCTTTGAACTCTGAATTAAAAAGAGTTCTTCATCTTTTGCCTTATTATACGTGCTGCTAGCTAGACTAGCTGAGTCTTTAGATTGAACTCAGTGTTTCAATCACCCCAATACCCTCATCTGGGTAAAAATGAATCTCTTGCCTACAGCTTGATTGTAGCTTTTGATATTAATTTGAACACAGCAGAACATTGTTTAATGTGACACTGACAGAAGAAGACTGTAATATCTTCTTGTCTTGTCTGTGTGTGTCTGTGTTTCTAGCCGAGCGTTTTGGTAAGAAACTGGAGGATCTGCGTCGAGAGCGAGCGACTCTGAAGCCTGGTCTTCCCTCCAGACACCCCACAATCTCCAGCTATCTGCAGCAGCTCAGAACGGCTGTAAACGGCGCCCTCCAGAGGACAGACACTCAATGCAGGTCTGTTCACCTAAAAAACAAAGTATTTTCATACTCAAATACAAATCAAATCGCTGTTTTATCTATCAATGGCAAATCTGATGTTTTCACGGCAGACTTGGCTACAGTTTAAAAATAGCCTCTTAAACAGAAAACAAACCAGGTTGGGCTGAATGCCGGACGTGTGTTTCTGCCCTCATAACACCATAATTTTCTTTTTTTTTGCTCATTTTATTGTTATGTGTTGTATGCTGTTGTAGTTGAATGTCTATACTGGAAGCTTCAATTCAAATTCCTGATGTTTGCAAACACACTCGCCAATAAAACTCTTTCTGATTCGGATTCAGTATGAAGTTCATGTTGAATTTCAGTGACATTCGTCTTTTTAGTGCTCTTGTCTCTTTCCACCTACAAAAACACAAGATCAGAAGACTGTTTCAAGCAACTGAAGTCTTTCATCCAAACAAATATACAATAAAATGAAATTTCTTCCATTAGCAATAACACAAAGATCATCAATTATACAGTATTTCTGTCATGTTTTTCACATGGATAATTAGAAATGCCTTTGTTCACACAGTCAGAATGATGAATTGAGGGAAGATCAGAAGAGTCCAGTGCGCTCTACTGGTCAACATCAGACACGGGACAGTCTGATACGGGAAAAACAGAGGATTCAGGTGAGCAAAAGATATGATCATTGAAATTTAATTAATGTGAACTTGTTATTTTGTGATGAAGTAGGTTGGAGCTAAACTGCAGGTCTGTGGACCTTCAGGAATATGGATTGGAGACCCCTGGTTTAGATGATAAACCATGGCCAGATAGCATCATCTAAAAGTTTTTGAATGTGCTTCTACAGAAAGAGATGCATGAACTTCAGAGGAGGCTGGAGGAACTTCAGGAGAAGAGCAGAGCTGTGGAGATGCAGTTGATCGAGCAGAACCAGAGCAGAGATGTGGAGATGCAGGTGGTCCAGCAGGATCAGAGCCTGGAGCCTGTGCTCAGATGCTGTGATGCTGCTCAGCTTCAGCTGCTGGTTCAAGCACTGGAGAACATGATCTCATCTGAGCATCGGGCTCAGATCAGCATGTCTCCACCAGCAGAAATCTCCAGGTGAGGTGGAAACTTTAGGTGAAATGCCCTGTACATTATTTGCTGGTCTTTTGTGTGTAATATAGCAGTACATAATAGTTGAGTTTTTAAAATGGTCTCCTTACCTTAGTCCAATTAACAATGGTAAGTTTGTAATAATGATTTAAAGTCTGAGCTGTCAGGTCAGATTGACCAAGAATTGTCAGTTTGGCGTAATTTGACTTAAACATGCGTATATAAAGTAACCTGCAATTATATGGTTCAAACAGAGATGGTGATAGACATGCAAAAGTTACAGATGACAGTTTTTTGGAAAACAGCAGAATGGAAACAGACTGGTGATATTTTGAAGCTCATAGATGTGGACAGATGCTCTCATGAGCTGTAGCAACATTCACTACTGGTGACGTTTTGATATTGATGTGGTTTAGTTCGGCCGGGAGTTGTTTCTTATCATTTGTACTTATTTATGAAGCCCTGGAGGAGATGTTTGAAAGCCATTTCAGTGAAAAACAAAGGTCAGCTCCAGCAGGTATGATTGTGTGTGTCTGCACTCAGACGTATTGAATTTTAGATTAAATTACTCTGCCTGGACTCTCATAGATTGATTTTGATGAATATGTAGATTTGTTGGAGGTATGCTGGTGATTGAGGTCATAACATTGAGCCCAGCTAAACTAACCCTCAGCTAAACTAAGCTCAGGAACTGATCTCAGATCAGGAGGAAAGAAATCAGCTTTAAAGTGTTTGTGTGAATGCTGATGGATCTGTTATTGAAGAAGGCTTTTCTCTCCAGTGCCAAGTTCTCCACATGCAGTCATCTGACCAGCCGCCGCAATTCATTCCAGCTTTTGTCTGCTGCTCATGGAAATGACACGAGCTGATTTCGTTTCTCAGAGCGGTTCTGAATTTGTGTTGCTGTCAGGTGCCAGAGAAATTCCTTCATATCAGTCACTGATATCAGAGTTAATAGTCTGAGTGCTTGTGGTGATGAATATCAGTTCTGTGTCTTTAGAAAATCAGCCTCAGATTTGTCATGATGCTAAATGGCTGATGTTACTGAGAATTTGTTTAAGAAAATCAGTCTGATAGTGAGGACAGGTTTAATCCAAACATTTCTGCACATTACCAATAGAGGGCACCTTAGCCATTTTTATTTTTAATCCAGATCCTTACATTCTGCACACCAGCATTTTAAAGCTGTAATCCGTCATTTTTATGGTTAGAAATGAACAAAAGTCAGTTATTGAGCAAGTACATCACACATCAGTGTTCAACACAACCTCATTACCTTTCCCTGATTCACAACTGTAAGTGTATAATAATGATTTATAATTTGAGCTGTACAGAAAGAAGATCCGGCCACTATTTCACGTGCGGGTACTGTAGATGGTGCAGCGTTTGCAGCTTGTTCTTACAGCGTTTTAAACTTGTCATCCATGTTAAGAAAATAACTCTGCAAGTAACCTGCAATGTTAAGTTTCAAACAGTGATGGCAGTAGAGAGGCAAACAGCCTTGCAGCTTTAACTAGCTCCCTGTTATTGTTATCTTATGTTTATTTGTTCAGACTTCCTGCGCTGGTAATTTCGTGTTGGATCAGTACCATTCAGTTCAACTGTATGTTCTGCCCACATTTAATGAAGTTTTGAAAATGCTTTTTATTTGTATGAACCATTTCTAAGATGTATTCTGTTCTGTACTGGAGAATAGTACAGTGTTAGGGATTCTGTTGTCTTTTGGTTCTCCTGTAATGATCTTATTGATCTTTTTAATGATCTTATTGATCTAACTGTTGTGTTCTGATCATGTGTCTGTTTATTCTGTATGATCATGTGATGTTTCTCATCTTTGTTTTAAGACTTCAAGAGCTGGAACTGGTGCTGAGTTTGTCCATTAAAGAGGCAACAGCTAAAGTAAGTTCATTTTTTGGTTGTTTTTGTCGTTTGCTTGCTCACACCAACCAGTTTCCAGGATGAACACATTGCCACGTCTGAGGAAAAATTTGTTGTTCATTATTTCATCATAAAACTGTGTTTTGCATTATTTTTATTAGAAATATATTTAGCACAGACATGTCACACAATTTGCGTTCGTTGTTGATGACTGACCAATCAGAACCCAATTTTTTTCTGAAAACGAGTCTTAATATATTTTAAGTGTGATTAGATACATGAACTGATTAAGAAAATGGGTTTTTTGCAGTGCAGCGCTGAACGTAAAGGTCATTGTCATCACATGTTTCTGTTCAGATCGTGGGGTGATAGCAGGTTAAACACAACTCTCCTGTGACACAGACACAAAATGAGCTTCTCTCCTCCTGTGAGTGCCACAGAAAAATGTCACATAGCTCAGAGCTTCAGGCTCCATCCCACTGTGTGTTTTGTGTGTGTTTTGTGTGTGTTTTGTGTGTGTTGGTGTCTGTGTCAGGGGTGTCTGTCTGTCTGTGTCGGGGTGTCTGTCTGTCTGTGTCGGGGGTGTCTGTCTGTCTGTGTCGGGGGTGTCTGTCTGTCTGTGTCGGGGTGTGTGATGTGTCTGTCTGTGTGAGGTGTCTGTCTGTGTCTGGGGTGTGTGATGTGTCTGTCTGTGTGATGTGTCTGTCTGTGTGATGTGTCTGTCTGTGTGGGTGTATGTGTCTGTCTGTGTGATGTGTCTGTCTGTGTCTGGGGTGTGTGATGTGTCTGTCTGTGTGATGTGTCTGTCTGTGTGATGTGTCTGTCTGTGTGATGTGGGTGTGATGTGTGTGTGTGTGTGTGTGATGTGTTGGTCTGTGTGTGTATGTATATGGGGTGTGTGTGTGTGTGTATGTGTAAACTGAACTGCCTGAGAAATGGCACAGTGTGACTTTGTCCTCTAGAATGTCATTATCTGATGAGAAGGCTGCTGTGTGTCTGTCTGCAGGAGGCTGCTGTGTGTCTTCAGTAACATCTGGTGCCCGGCTTCATGCTTCCAAATGTTTCACGGCACATGAGTGTGTTTTATTTCAGATTTTATCAGTGATTTTCTGTCTGATATCTGCTGGTATATGATGATATCTGCATCTGATATGCTTTAACATTCAGTATTTATGTCATGTCAAAAGTTGAAAAAAATGAAAATTCTTCTGTCATTTTCCCTCATGTCATTCTGAACCCTTATTACTTTTAGCTTCTGAGGGACACAAAAGAAGATATTTTGAAGTATGCTGGTAACCAAACAACAGTGGCACCCATTGACTTCCACTGTATGGACACAAAACCACTGATACATTTCTCAAAATGTCTTCTTTTGTGACCAGAGGATAGAAGTTCTTGAGTGAACTGTCCCTTTAAATGATCGTGATGATGGATACAGGCCTATACTGCTGATCAGCTGCTGGATCAGGGTGTTAGCAGATGCTGTTCAGGGTGTTTCGGGTCACACTGCTTATTGATGTTAAAATCAAGTGAGACACCCTCTCTGTTCTCTAGGCTCAGATCCCTCTTTCCATGTAAATGTATATTTTTATATCATTTTTATCAAGGATCAGGTGATTAATGTCTGATCATTTAGAAAAATAACAGCACCCAACAACCCTGGTTACCATAGTAAAGAATAACTGCTATAAGTTTGTGACATCTAGTCTCTCATTTCCCGTGTTTTTCAGATGGTGATGAGTCAGAAACTGAGCGGCAGTCTGCGGAGGAAAGTTAGCCAGACTGACACGCAGCTGCTGGCTCTTCATGAGGCGAAGCTGGCGGCCGTCTCAGGTATTGATGCGTCACTCTTCTGTTTCTGTTCTCATCTGAACCCTTTCAGATGTCACCTTCACTCTAAGACCTGCAGCACTAAAAGAATGTAAAGTAACAGTCTATAATCACTGACTCAGATAATTCAGTCTGTCCTTAACTACAATGTTACGTTTCTGCACAGTCCTGAACACTTTACTGGGGCACGTTGTGAAAAATGTGATATGCGATAGCTTGCTAAATAATGCGATGTGTGATATGCGATATGATAGTGCTTAGAGGTTGTAAAATTAAGTTAAATTACAATAAAATACTCATCAGCTTTTAAATATATATTACCAACATATGTTTCACAATCTTTTTGGCATTGCGCTATGTATATTGCGATATAACATTTGCCACATTTCAATAATTTCAATATATGTTACAGTCCTACTGTCTACAGTGCCTACATTTGTTTTAAATAAATTGTGTTTGTTTAGGCAAGTGACAGCAGTAAAATTACTCAATTGTTCTAAACATACCCCAAACTTTTCTTTTTTTTTAACTTTAGCTTCTTCCACACATTTCATTTGTTGTATGTCCTAGTGTAGGTATACTGTCTTACCGCATACTCAGAAGTATGTACTTTCCCCTCAGCAGTAAAGAACATGAATTTAGTTCAGAGCACAAGTGTGTGACAGTGTGTGTTGTGTTCTCGATTCAGGAAGTGATTTCCGCAGTGCTAAAGAGCTGAAGGTGGAGATCAGGAGTGTGTATGGAGAGAGAGATCATCTGGAGGCGCTGGACAGGAAGTTACACACGCTGAGCACAGGAAGTGGACGGGAGCTGGCGCGCATGAAGGAGCGACATAAGCAGATCAAACTGGACCTGCAGCAGAGAGAGGCTCAGTACAGTGAGTAACAGAACCAGTACAACTCAAGACTGTTTCAGAAGACCTCTCATGTGTCTGTGCATGTGTGAAGAGCATGTGGGGTTTGAGCCTCAAACGTTGTTCTCATCCTGTCTTTCCTACTGTTTTCATGCCTGGTAATTTTCCACAAATCAAACTTTTTCTTTGAAGTTAAGTAGTTGGAAGTCACACCTAAATCGCACAACAAAGCACAAAGAGTTCAAATTGAGTTTTGTCTACATGTACTGCAACCTTTGACCGACTTCTGAGGAACATTTAGAGCAGTTTTGCTTTTAATTTTAGAATGATTTCCCCAAATAAGACTCAATGTAGCATTTAATATTTATTTGTAAATTATATTCCAGTTTTTCTTCAGAATATATGCAACGACCCCACATTAATGCATAAATGTCTGGGCTGGATTCTGTGTCGTCACTGTCTCTTGGTCCTCCTCTGTTATATAAGAACAGAATAAAGACACCTACAAGGTGCTCAGATGTTCTTTTTTTCTGTCACAGGGGGGCATTGTTTCTATGTGGAGGTAGAGAAATTTTCTCTCCGTTTTGTATGTTTCAGGATTGATTTATATGGCTGATGGAGAAATTCTCATTTTCCCTGTATTTATCGACAGTGCTTGTTTGAATCAAATCACTGTATAAATGTTTTTTTGAGATTAATGTCTAAATGTATGAGAAAACTGGAAGTGGCAACTGGAGGTTGTGATGATGAAAAATGGAGGGCATGGCTTGTTTTTAACACTGGGAATTGATTGGCTCCAGAAAAGTAGGTGTTTCAAAGCTTGAAGCAGACTGACCGTTGAAGGGGTGTAGTTAACGGCTCTGGCTCCACCCAAGCGGTCAGACTGACATCATCAGAGAAGGTCTGCCATTTCAGAGGGGAAGCATGACAGATTTTGATTAAAGATTACGAGGGCATATGAATAAAAAATTGATGTGCACAGATGAATCATTTATAGGAAACACTGCAGTATTCCATAAAATAAGAATAGTATATTTTGATTTCATGGTGACTTTAATTCTGGTATCAGTACCAGCAGGTGCACACATGAGTAGATGTTTACAGGATGTAGGTTGCAGGACGTGTGTTTCATTTACTCTCGTCTCTTCTCTACACGTTGGGCCGGCAGCCAGCGGGATGCTCTCCAACACTCACTCTGTCTGTCAGAAGGATTACACCCGTGTGTTTAATGTGACACACACACATTTCAACCAACAAAGAGATCCAGAGTGTCTTTGTTTCTGTGTTGAAGGAGATTGTGAGCTAATAACAGGCTGAGCGCTGATGTTAAATATGCAAAGCGGGTGAAATGATACAGAACACAATGCATGGTTGACAGGAACGCGCCGCTAACACTAGCCTCTTATTAGCTTATCTTCCCAGCGGGGTAATAACATGCTGACACACACATTTGGCAGAATTGAATGCTGGAGAAATGTGTGCCTCACTTGTGGTTTGAGGATGAGCTGATGATTCGGGCATTGTTTGCCTAATTTGAAATATTTTTAAACATGTTCGGTGATATTTTTAAACATGAGTCTTTGTCCAGGCTTCTTGTTAGGGTCTCACTTTCCAAACAGAGTTCCTTGAATGAAACTGAGAAGATCAGATGAAACCTTACCGGACAGACGTGAGATGAAACAAGTAGCTTAATAAAAACTACAAGTATGAAAAGCTTGGTCATGGTGGTACACTATTTTTATTTTCTTAGTAACAGGGTAACCTTAGCTTACTTTTAGGCTGTAAGAACATTTTCCTAATGTTTCCATTAAGTAACCAAAACATTAAAAATGTTATGAAAGTTCTTACAGCGTTCAAAATGTCCAGTTGTATTTATGTTATTGCTTTATTATTAAAACAAAATTAAAACTTTTACATTGACATTTTACAACTTACAACAATAACATTTTTGATATATGATATTTCATGTTACATCTAGTAATGTTGCAGCAAGGACATGTCAGATAACTTTCAGAGAACATTAGTCAGTGTTCTGAGAACGTTCTCTGTTAGTTGGGATGTGTGGTGGTGCCTTATTGAGTGAGATGTTTCCACAGGAGGAAATTACATTAGTGGGAAATGTGTTGAAAGTAAATTGAGCAGTCAGTGTGAGCAGGTGATAAGACGTGATTGAGTAAATGAGGAGCTAGTAGTTTACTATTAGGATAAGATGCAAACCGGTGTCTCTCATATGAGCACCACAGCTCAATGTGTCTACATCATGTGTACTGCTAAGACACAGCTTGCTGGCATCACAGCGTGATTTCCACTTGTAAATGTAGCTTTGTACTCTTGTTGGTTCTTAGGACAAAATGTTAAACGCTCTCTCTGTTTGTAAGTCGCTTCAGATAAAAGCATCTGCTAAATGAATAAATGTAAATGGGATATCAAGACCAGTGGGTCACATTAAATGACTTTGTGCTGGTTGGATTTTGAATCCATCAAATCAGATGTAGTAAATCAAGGGTACAGTGTGCAGAGGGGAAACTTTCTCTCCAGTCTGTCCTGTGAAATGAATTCTGTTTATAGGTCTCTGTGTGAAAAGGAAATAGACAAGGAAGAGAACGGTTTGAAAATTACCCTGCCAGGCTCGGTTTGTACATCTTTATTCACAGACAGCCAGACAGAATGTGTTCATGTCTTATTCAGTGCTCAGTGTGTGCTGCACTCACAGCTCAATACAAAGACGCTGGAAAAGACCTTCAAATCAGACTCAGTCTGATACTGGGAGACAATATTTGACATCAACAGGATAAGTAACCTGTTTCTCTGTTTAAGCGGCGATCTCTTGGTGAAATGCTGAAAACTGCTGTGACCTGTTAACACATTTGTCCCTAATTCAAGCGTCTAAAGCGTTTTCAGTCTGTTAGTTTCACAGATTACTGCAGGAGACAGACAGCTTGTGAGTCAACACATCCTCTCGCTTTTATTTACTTAAAACTTTCAGTGATTTCTGTTTGATCTTCAGGGTTTGGGCTGCAGATATTCTGCTGGATCACCGTTCATTTGTGCAGCCCGTTTCACAGTTAAATATTTGAGTCTATTTTCATTTAAAATATTATAGCTCTTTTTATCTTTTTATTTAAAGGCCTTATGAAATTTGTGCTTTTAGTTCATGTCTGTAGCTTTGAGGGCTATACACTAGTGGTCAGTTTTCTCCTAGAAGTTCACAAAATTAACATTTGAACTTTCCAGTTTGCAAGGTGCTTAAGGTCAGTAGACTTTCTTTCTTTCTCTCTCTTTTTTCTGTCTCTCTCTCTCGCTCGCTCACTCGCTTGCTTTCAGAATCTACAATGAATGCAAGTCTAGGTTTTTTGACCCAGATTCTTTACGGGCATCGTAATTGTGTCTGCAGCTCCAGACAGAGTTTCCAGATCTAATTTTCTGTTCGTGTGCTCAGTTATCACCTCTGATTGTCCTACAATCTCCGCTCACACTCAAGAACAGTCATTTGTTACTCCAGTAGTGTTTCACTGACCGTCTGTGAGTGAATCTGCCATCCTCAGTCTGCAGCTTCAGAACTGCAGCTCATTGTACTGGGTTCCTCACATACAGTATTTACTGTACATCGGTCTGTATGAATTTCTGATACCATGTGACATCTAAAAAGACGTGATATGTGCATTTTTGTAGCATTATTGCTCATCTGTTGTGTGCTGCTAAAATCTGTAGATTTATAAATGCTAAATTAGGAATCATTCCAACATCTGACTAATATGAAAGAATAATTCACCAAAAAATAAAAACCTGCTGTCATTTACACAACCTCATCCAAACCTGTATGACTTTGTTTCTTTTGTGGAATTTGTTTTTAAGAGTCTTCTGTTTGCTAATGCATGTTAATGCATAATGCTGTTTGGAGTTCACTGATGTCTCTGCAGCATATGTAGTAGGTTGTATGTAGTATATAGTATGCATACTGCTGGGCCGCAATGTGCCACAAGCAGAGATAAAGACTGTGATGTATATTGTATGATTTTTATGTGTGTAGTATGTAGGATTAATAATGGATAATGTACAGTCAGTATCTTAAAATAAACTCAGTAAAGCAGAGAGATCTGGTCACAGGGTTTGTTTTAAGATAATGACCAGCCGATTGTATTTTACACTGTTTATTACATGATCACTTGTGAAATGAATTGTTTTCATAATGGAGGAAATCGCAGTTCTGACTGTGTCTGACTGTGTCTGACTGTGTCTGACTGTGTCTTTCTCCTCACAGAAAACAGCTTAAAAGAAAACACTCAGAAGTACATTCAACTTCTGGAAGAGCAACGCCACAGGTAATGTTTCTCAACCCCTCTCTCTCTCTCAACCTCTCACACACACACACTTCATCAGTTACTCTGTTATCGTTTTGTTAAACAGTTCACCTTCTCTGTCCTTGATTTTTGCCAATTTTTTTGGCCTTGGAATATTGGCACCACATGAGAAGCTGTACATTTCATGCATGGTAATCAAGAAGAAACGTTGAACGAGTGCAAGACAGCCCAGTGACGTCTTCACTTGGACCTGCAATATCCATCTGCGAAACGCCATGGACACTGTTGCTTTATTTAGCATCTCTTGAAACTCAAAAGTGACGTAAATTGTTGTAATTGAAGGTGCTATTAGTTGCTGTGCTCAGCCATTGAAAGTGAAGCGTTTATTACATTTCAATACAACACTGTGAGTGGCCATCTGCAGAGATGGGCTGGCATATGGTTTCACGTTCTCTCCATGTTCTGATGCCAGAAGCGCTTTCTGTTGCCAAGGTGATCACTGTATGAGCTGAAGCAGAGGGGGTACGACTCAAGACTTAGAAACCCTCGCGGCTCGCTTTCCTTCAGTTTTATTTTACCCAGTGTGATTGTTCTCCTAGTTACTCACCATGGAAACCTGCGGGTGATGATTTCAGAAGCAGGCAGGCGTTAGCCGCTTGTTAAACTCAACACTGCCACAGCTTTTGTGTTTCCCTCAGTCAACCTGATCAGTAATCCCTCTTTTTTTTCTCATGGTTAGCCATGTTTTTAGGAAAGGCACAAATTCAGAATTAAAGGAATATTTTGTTGCTTCAAATTTGTAGGAATTGTTTTCGCTGTAACACAAAAGATGTTATAAAAAGCAATGTAACATGGACCATCTGTATAGATTATATCATATGACACACACTCCTAAAGTACATGCATATACATTTTTTAACTGTACCCACACATGAACGTCTACAGTTACAGTAATATCACACCAGTGTCTCTGATATGAGTGATCGTGTCTTTCATTGAGGGCCAGGTGTGGGCTTTGAGGGGCAGAAACAGATTATCTCTCTTTTTTAGCACCAGTTATCCATGTCAACCATCTGCTATTAGCTGATTCACACTGTGTGTGTGTTGACATTGAGTTAATGGACTGATTCTCTATGTACAGGGTAATAAACTCACAACTGCTGGCTCTTCTTTCTGTGGGAGAAACCTGTCAAACACATTATACTGATCTCAGAACACTGATATATAAGAGATAATCGTTTTGTGATAACCACCAAGGGCCAGATAACTAAAGAAAATTCAGCATATTTTTTAAAACCATTCAAATATTTTGTATTGTGATATTGTAAGACAATCAAGCCCCCCATTGTTATAATTGTAACACATCCATATTTAATTAATATTTTTAATTATCATTAATAATTATCATTCTTAATGATGATTTGTTATTTTCATTACTGTAATACAATAACATTTTGTTAATGTGTCACATAAAAACTGTTGTTATTGTAGTATAATGTACATCTAATACTGTTACAATGCATAAATAGTTTACAATTTCGATATATAATTTATTATAGATTTTTGTGGGGTGGGAAATGTGTAAAATTGTTGTAAATGTGCAAAAAATCTTAGAGGTTCTAAAAATAGACCTAATTTTCTTTAATATAATTTCCAGGTTCTTTTCTTGGCCTGAAATATGAGGCAGATGTATTTGACAGGTTTTGTGAGAGCAGGAGCTTCAGATAGCTTGTCCTTAACTTCCCCCTTCATGCATGAAAACATCTAAATGATTCTCCAGAGGTTCTTTAGAAAGCTGGATGGAGCCTCCAGTCTTGCTCCTGATGGGGTTTCTGGGAAGGGAAGCGTGATGTCCGTCATTGCCATAGGAAGCTTCTTCTCTCTGGAGACGGAGGGTGTGAAGACAGTAATTATCTTTTCTGTACACTCACTGAATGTGAGGATTTACCGTCAGAAGGTGTCGACTGGTTTAGCTGCTGCTGCAAAAGCTCAACTCCAGTTTTGTGGCATGTAAACAGCAGTTTTAGTGCCAAGACTAAATCCTTTGTTTCTAGTGACAAAGAAAGGGTAGGCAGTTTTTTATCCGTTGCAGTTTCCTCCTTTATCAGCTTGTGAAATTTTCAAATGTTTGTCCATTTGTTCATGTGCCTTTTAACCAAAGAAGTTAGTTTATAATTACATCAGAACAGTGTCCATTCTGTATGTCCACATACTCTGTTTTCATACTTACATTTTTCTGTATATTGACTCCACCTCATCAGGTGTGTGATGGCTGTTTAGTTATTGATTGTACTTGAACATGAACTGCTGTATGGTGAGATCTCAGTTTACTGTCTGTTCTCTTTAGCTGTGGAAGTCCAGCTTTGGAGCACATTTGGGAAGCAGATTTGGAGGCCTGTCACCTTCTCCTCAAAGGTCTGGAGCTGCGTACCCCCAGCCTCTCCGAAACAGAGGACCTCCCCCCTGTGCCGGAGTCAAGTCCAAGTGCCCTGTCATTCCCCAAAGAACAAGCGGACTGTGCCATGTTGACTGCTTTAGGGGGGCGCTGGTGCCCGGAAGCCGATCTTCAGCACTCAGAGTTCACAAAGGTAATGTGGCCACTCACCATGTTTTACAGCGGGAGTACTGTGGTACATTTCTGTTGATGGGTAATACAGGCATCTAGCTTTTGACTGTTTCTGACCTTAAGTCCTTTAAAGAGCTACCTCACACTGGGATAAAACATGTGCCTTATGAAAGACTCTTGAAATGAAAATGTTCTTACCATAATGCTTCTTCCATTTCCATAAAACGCGTCCATTTGCTGAATGGCTCTAATGTGCAGTCTTTTCTGCCTCTTTCTCTTCTCTTCTGTTTGTAATGGTTCTCTGACTGATTCTAATATCTTTCAGCTCAGCAGGGCATTTTTGTCTCTTAAGTGTTTGTCTGGTTCTTCTTTGTCTCTTTGTGTCTTGCAGCATCTTCTAACATTGCTCCACCAGACTGAAGGTGAGAAGGGGTTTCTTCATCTTCATTCAGTTCTTTCTGTTTCTCCTCTCTGATCTTCAGTCTGTCTGTTCTCCAGATGTTATGCTGTTCAGTTTACCCTCTAAACTGATACTGTATTGTGTGTGTTGATGTAAAACCTCACTGATTCTTTCATTAAATGCACCTTAAGAACATTAACTCACCTTAAGAGTTTATGAGCCACAGACCTGCTGTGATCTTATGAATAAACATTTACTAAACAGCAACAGTTGTGAAAACAAAATCCTACTTTTCTCTAAAGAAGATCTATCAGTATAAAAATCTACATTGTTTGGGTTATTTTTAGGGTAGTGAAATAGTTTTATGCATGTTGGTATTGGTACATCTGTGTATACATATGATTGACGACAAAATATCATTTTTAATTAGAAGGCCAGTGATGACATCATGAGCTGGTGGTATATTGGTTACTAATTATGTAAATATAAATACCTTTTTAAACTACTTTTGCTATGAATTTTAAATGAATAAAACTCATAGTACAGAATCGGTTTATGAGAAAATAAAGCGCCTGATGTACCGTATCAAAAACAGAAGCTGTGCATGTCACGAGGCTCAGCTGTGCACACAGCTTTGTGAAACAGAAACAGTTTAGTTTTGTCTCAACGCACCACTTGCATCCAGTGTGGACACACAGTGTGTGTTAAATAAACGTACAGAGGAAAGTTGGTGCAAGTAGTTCGTTTGATAAACAGGCACAACAAACTGATATTATCAGATGTGTTTAACATGGTACATTGAAATGGTGCTAGATAATTAAAATGTTAAGAAAAAATATGATGGCGTGTCCAAAAGAGTGAGGTATTACCGTTTTGTTGCTGTTATTTTGCGTTCTGCAGTTTCCTGTGGTTATTATAATCTAGCATTACATCATATGACTTTTTGACCAGCTAAATACGATTTAAATACATTCGTTCAGAATCCAATAAAGAGGCCGTGGTCTACGCCCAATCACAGGCACTTTAATATAGCTTCCTGCTGAAAGGAGACGGTAATTAATATTTGTGTCATTTTAAATCCAAAGCTATGAGAAATGAAGCTTTAATCTGTTTTTCTGAGCTCTGCCTCTGAGTGCTAATTATTTTCTGCTGTGGCACACAAATCCTGCAGGTCCTGATTCTCCACACACAATTATTGTTTTTTGCTCGTGTCAGCTGTAATAATGAGTTATTGCAAACTCTCTGTAATGTCAGTGTGCTGAGTGCTTTTTAATAATAGATGAGGTTTATTGTTTAGTTTTAATCTCCTGCTAAAGTGAATAATTTCTCATGTTCTTTCCTGCAGAAATTGGAGGAGTTTCTCTTCTGTTTGGAAGACAGTCCTCCTGAGGTGAGTAACTGACTTTCTGTTTGTATTGTCAATTCTGTTCCACTCTGTTAAACTCCATCTCTGAAACTGTTCATCTCTGTTTGACTCTGTTCAGCTGTTTGATTCTTCATCTCTTATTATCTCTGTTCATCTCTCTTTAACTCTGTTTAACTTGTTTATCTCTGTTTAACACTGTTCATCTCTGTTAACCTTCGTCCCTGTTAAACTCTGCTCATCTCCATTAAACTTCATCCCTGTTATACTCTGTTCATCTCCGTTAAACTTCATCCCTGTTAAACTCTACTTGTCTCTGTTAAACTTCATCTCTGGTAAACTCTGTTCATCTTTGTTAAACTTCATCTCTGGTAAACTCTGCTCATCTCTGTTAAACTTCATCCCTGTTATACTCTGTTCATCTCCGTTAAACTTCATCTCTGGTAAACTCTGTTCATCTCTGTTAAACTTCATCCCTGTTAAACTCTGCTCATCTCTGTTAAACTTCATGCCTGTTAAACTCTGCTCATCTCTGTTAAACTTCATCCCTGTTAAACTCTGCTCATCTCTGTTAAACTTCATCCCTGTTAAACTCTGTTCGTCTCTTTTAAATGCTGATCATAGAATGTTTCTTTAGATGGTCTTTAGTCTCTAATGGTGTTTGTGTGAGCAGGGGTTTAAAGTAGCGCCTCTGTTACCTCTCAGTCAATAATTGATCTTACAGTGTGAATAATGATCAGTCGATAAACCACCATCCTTCTGTCCATTATGCAGCTGTGCAGTCTTGCATATCATTATCTTAAGATGATTTTCAGTTTAACTAAATGTAAAGTACAGTCTTACTGTCAGCAATACCTGTATCACTTAATGAATGCATTCAAAGACCCAAATGAACCATCAAACAACATTATAATTCAGTGGCATATTTATTTTGTTTGTTAGATAATTAAAACATATATGAATGTACGTTTACACTCTTATATTCACAACATCATGATTTTGTGTAGTAAAATGCCATTTTTGTCCTCTAACACCACCTGCTGCGGCTTAGTAACAGTCTGTAGCACACTGGTTTGTTATTTCATGGTGTCTTTACTAAAGGTCTAATATGACCTGCTTTATATCTGGCATGGTACAGTCTTTATTTGATGAGGTTTTTAAATTGTTTACATGGACCAGCAGGGGGCAGTCTTGTGTCTGAACAGAACACATCAGTGGGAGATTAACAATATATTTCCTTCATGCATTCTGATGTATCTTTAGTGGCTCATTTGTGATTTGAATACATTACCCTGTTGATATGTAGCTGTTATGAAACTGGTCACCTGAGGAAGCCCTCTGGCTCTGTTCCAGAACCTAGTCGTCTGCTGTCTACAGTCTACATAGACAGCTGCCTTTCTAGGCAGTGTACAAATCAAAGAGACAATATAATGTTTCTTCTTTCTGTTTGAAGCAGCATCATTTGTTTCACTTTATATTCTGCCCTACTAATTTGCCATACAAATCTCTTAATAGTAGAGTTGTACATTTGATGTTTTCCTTTTTTGATATATTTCTGCAGAAATATTGCTCTCGCGGTTATCACAAAAGACAGTTTTTACTGTCTATATGTACTTGAGTTTGTCTCCAACCTTTCACACAATAAAGACTTCAGTGTGACCTTAAAACTGTTCGCCCGGTGTGATTTTCATTGTCTCAATGACTGTATCGCTCAGACTCTTGTGGGCCGCATTCTGAGTCACTTCTGAGCCTGTTTGTTCTCATATCCTTCCCCCGAGACTCCAGCCTTATTCAAAAGTGTTTTAATTCCACCACAGTGTGATGTTACCATCTATAAAAGGTGTTTCATTAGCTGGGGGGGTGGTCTAAGAATAGACCACCGAACTCATTAAAGCCGACACAGGGCCGGTCCTGAGAGAAACGGGCGGAGAACATGGGCAGTCGGACACCTTAAGATGTTGTCGGACTGCGGGAAGGAGTAAAATCAGTGAATCTGATGGAATTGGGGCAGAGTGGCCGCGTGGACCTGTCCCAGTTACCTGACTGTCTGGCTCGCGTGTGCGCTGAACTGCTGCTAAGTCATTAGTGCAGTCGTGAGGCCAGTCGCTGTTTTATGGGGGGGCTAAACTTTGAGTTTAGAGTGCCGCTATGTTCATTATCTATTTTTAGTGTTCAAACATCTGATATAACTCAAACAGCGCCTGTACGCTTAAGTATAACTCGTAAACATGCTAAAAACAAACAGCTACTGAATGTTGTCGTAGTGTCCAAACAGAATACATACAGTAGCTTTAATGGCATATTACAGATAAGCAAAAGCTATTTAAAAGAATGGCATCTTTTAGATAAAAATGTAGTCGTTCTGTAAACGTCTTGGCGATGTACATGTGCTAACAGCTCAGATGATCATGTAGCAGCACACCAGCACTTACGGCAGCAGAAGACAGCTGTGTAATGGGGTTATTACTGAGTTAATGAGCTGATGATGACTGTGGGTGTGTTGTTATTTCAGGGTCTGTGTGGAGATGCAGAAGAGCTCGCAGAACGATGTGAACTCATCAGTCAGCGACTGCATCACCTGGAGGATCAGCTTCAGACGGCCATGGAGAACCATGACGGAGACCTCACTCATATCCTACAGTGTGTGTGTGTGTGTACTGTATTGGCAGAGTTTGATAATAGTACTGTTAGTACTCAGAATTAGTGATTGACCAGAATCTCAGATTGTTTAGCTTGTTAATGAAAGTTGTACTTAGTTTCACTTGATGGACAGTAACACAAGTGAAACAATCTGTTACATTTGAAGTAGACTCTCAAAACATATCTGCAAAAGATCATCAAAATATCATAGAAACTTTGGGATGATCAGAACACCCTAGTAACTATGTGGAACCTCCTAGCAACTCCATAACAACACCCTAGCAACTGCATAACAACACACTAAAAACCACTCAGAGCACCCCATAATCAGCCACAATATCCAAACAAAGCAACAGCCAGTATGTTTGTGGGCCAGTCACCAATAACACGTTCTTCAGAGGTCTGCTTTTATTTCTCAGATGAAGGTTTCTGGCTCTGTTCAGGTTACTGTTATTGGTTGTTAGACTAGACTACAATTATCTGGCTCCTGATTGGCTCCGTTCTTTTCTGCAGCCAATAAACAGCCAGGACGGCAGGAAGGGACTCCGTTTCCTCATTTCTCTGTCGTGTTCTGCTTTACAAACATGTCTTATTTGGTCATTAGAGCTCTGAAGTAACAAATCACTGCATCCAAAAGAGTCGGTCCATGGATACGAATTTGACCGACACTCTTCCCAGACAGGAATTAGGGTTAGCTTGAATGGATCACTGGCTATTTCTCATGACAGTCTGTTCTTTTCTCGTTTTGAACGTAATTGAATATGAGCGAATAGAATAAAAGTGCTTTTTAGTTATTAGAGAGATTCCGGGCTCAGCAGAGGATGAAAGGAAGTGACAGACAGAGGAAAGAAAAAGCAGAGAGAATCGTCTGCCTGTCACTGTGATGTGAAATGAAATCATGTGATCATGGGAAAGGTTATGACATAACAGGCTGTCAGCATGCTATTGAAATGATATAGAATTTGATTTAAAGCTACAATCTGTACCTTTTTTTTATTAAAAATTAACAAACATTTGTTATTGAGCAATACATGACAGATCAGTGTTCAACACAATCTCCTTATCTTACCCTGATTCACAACAGTAAGATTACAATAATGATTTATAATTTGAGCTGTTGGGTCTGATTTTCCAGGCAATGTCCGTTGGCTTCATTTGACGTCAACATAAAAAAAAAGTTTGTGAAGTAACCTGCAGTTTTATGTTTCAACCAGAGATGGCGTTACAGAGGCAAAAGATTGCAGCTCCAATCTGTTTCCAGTTTATATTGTGTTCCAGTTGACTCATAAAGGATTTAGAAAAGTACAACCATGTAACATATAAAGAATTAAAAATGTTATCTTTAAAGCATCAGAACAGAGCACTGTATGAGTGAAAGTTGTGGATATCAATGAGAAACGTTCCACATGCCAACTGAGCTGGTGGATGAAACGTTGTCATGCTAATTACGTTGGTATTATAATGTTTCGCTCTGTTGAAGGTACAAATCAAACCATGACAGATTATGTCAAAATCATTCTCTCACTAAATTACATTAAAAAAGTAATATTGATCACATGCCAAAGAAACTGTTAATTTCACTTCATCTTGTTAATTTATAACACACAATAGAATTTGATTATTCAGGACAGTGAGCAGTATGTTCGTGCCAAAAATGAATGATCCAAACAAAATGTCCATTAAGTAGTCAAGAAACGTAGTCACAATGTGTTCCATGTGCACATTCAGTATAGTAATGTTACGTTCTTTACTTACAGACCTGAAACATCACAAAAATCTAAATCTAAATAAGAGTTTTATGTGCTCTGTAATGAAACTGTGTTCATTTTTAAGCACAAAATCTTTCAAAGTGCAGATGTAAGTAGATATCTGTGCAAACAAACACATCATATGCTGAGATTTGTGCCTGAGGAGCTTCATTAAGTCTGTTGAGCTGAGAGAAGACCTCACATTCCTCGTTCATAATTCATGAAGCTCTCTTTAACGGCTGCTTAATTATGAATGGGGACAATCTGAGGCCATTTGGAGAGCAAAACGTGCCCATCAGACCCCATCTGCCACGTGGGGCGTTTCTTTGATTCGTCGCTTATACCGGACACTCAGTCCCCCTCCGTTAAGTTTAACAATCCAGCATTGATGAGGGTCTGTCCCTCTGCCCATTAAACCAGTGTGAATTATTTAGACTAGATTACTTGACCTGAACGGGGTCCGTTAGGGATATAAAGCGAGGGGTGGGGTCGTCTGTATAATGAAGACATCAGACAGATGATCAGGCCAAAATAATGAAAGTTCTCCTAAGGCGAATCGTTTACCTGAGAGTTGTGTTATGGAAGAGCAGATTGGTTTGAACAGGGTTTAACTAACACACCTGCCAGTGTCCACTGAATCAACATACTTAAAAAGATACCTTAAAAATACTTTTCTAAAAAAAAAAAACAGTACTGTTTTCTTCAGTACTGTGGCAACATCTCCAAGCATTTTGTGAGGTCAGATTTCTCTGTGGGTAATATCGAGTGTGGGTTAATCTCACTGGATTATTACAGTTTATTACATGACAAAATGTTTTTAAATATATACTGATATTTTCTACTGACACACTAAAGCAACAGATGTTTCTGGTTAAGTAATGATTGTACAGTTCTGTATGTCTTTGATTTGAATTTTTTGTTTTAACAAAAGTCAAATCATCATTCTCAAAATGCAGTAAACACATTTACATTTATGTACATTCATGCATTAGATGCTTTAGCAGATGACAGCAGATAGCAGATGCTTTTATCCAGAGCAATTTTAAGTGCATTGAACATACGTTTGAATATGCTGCTCTACCAGCTTATGCTTCTGCAGCTGTGGCTGTATGTTTGTGTGAATAAGCAGATACTCTGATCTTCCTTAACTCGTGACCTTCACTTTCTCTGGAGAAGGACGTTCTGGAGGTGAAGACCACGCTCCATGCCATGCTGTCACAACTGAAGCATGATGATGATGAGGAGGAGGAGGATGATGAAGATAAGTATTGTGATGTAGAGGAAGAGCAGGTGGAGGATATAGAAGAGGAACTTTACTTCAGTGACAGCTGGGAAATATGAAGAGACTGTGTCTGTGGGTTCTGTTTTCTCCAGATGAACATGTCTGCAGTGGATGACGTCTGTAAATGTTTCCACACACTCGTCTTGCACTGCACCCGAGCACTTAACAGAACCACAAAACACAAGCGTTTTTATTTTATTAGCGTAATTATAGATCAAAACTAATTCATGTCGAGGATACCAATTACAGGGGAATTATTTGAGGACATGAACCTTTTATTTGTTTCTCGATTAATCTAATGAAAGGTCATATTTCACCCCAAAATCAGATTTTGCCTAATTCATTCCAACATCGTATTTGTTTTGCCATTGGTTTTACATTTTACAGTACAGTATTTTTATTATTCAGTGCTCGAGTGCAAAGACTTACTGGAAACATGTTACACATGAAACACATTAATTTAATTTTTTCAATTTTTCACAGTTCAGTGATGAGAATAAGACAGTTTTTTATGTTGTACTGAGCTTGGATGCAGGCATTTTCTTGACTGGTATTGGTGAGATGTTGTGATATTTTTGTTGGTGTTTTCATGTTGTAAGCATGGACTATTTGTATGCTTATTCTTGTAGGCATGTTTATGTATTTAATAAGCATAACTTTTCCTATTATTTATTTTATATTCTTTGATATATCTAAACCCATTCAGTCAGTGGTGAAGAACAACATAAAGTCACATATACAGATGTGATAAATCTGTCAGTCTATAACATTATGAATCACAAGACCAAACAGACCTCTCACCAAACACTGAGAAAGGGAGATTAAACTCTGTCCATACATGTCAGTTTAGCTCAGGACTTTCTTTAAATGTAGCTTGTCTTGTGTTTTCCTTACGACTGAACTTGGAACAGAAGTTTCCTGGTTCATGATCTAACCCTCTGGTGCTGGAAGCATGAAGCTACTGTAACTCTGAAGAAGCTTGTCAAGCTAATATCAGCACACTGGCCTGTTCATTTACCATGTTTAATTATACGGTTTATGTAGCAATATTTGAAGGTATTTTCATTGTATTCTTTATTTCATATTTAAGAATGAAATTTCTTGGCCTTAATGTGCAGAACTGCATTTTGTCAGTCACCACTATTTAAAAGCACTTTTACATTTTAAATTGTTTACTAATCACAGAATGTATGTTTGCATGGTTATCTTCTGTTTTTGAAACCACTTTATTCACTTGTTATTACATTTTGGCTTTTGTTTTAAATATATGAATACACAGTCATCAGTGTTTCTCAAATGTTTCTTATTTGATACTTTGTTGGTTTTCACAGAAGGTTTTTATCTAATTTAATTTCAATTTTAAATATTATTATATTATTATTATTATCATCAAATAATTTGAAAATTAGTAAGAAACAGTCTTAAGAAATGATATTTTCACCTTATTTACTTGCATAATATTATGTATTTCCATGTGAACATGAACTGATATTTCATTATTTCTGGCCAGATGAGAAGCAACAACAGGTTTTTTTTTTTCACATTTTTCTTATAGAGCAAAATGTGTTAAAGTAAATGAAGTCTGTTATGATCTCATTTTAATATTAAATGGAGAATCTGTTTTTAGTTAGTAGCATCCAGAATGTATATATTGTAAAACATATTGTTTGTATATCTTGATGAATCAACACATCACACAATAACTATGTAGCTCTTTTAGATAAATGAACAGTTAATACATAGTGCAGGTTTCTTCAGGTTGTGATTTTGTGATGTTTATTCCCTGGAGGTTCTCATCAGCAGAAACCTGCTCAGATAGACGTTCAGTGTTTTATCAGACGAGCAGCTCACAGGCCCGCTTGTCTTAAACTCAACAATGGTCAGATCTCTCCTCTTAATAACACGGCTGGCAGGCAGGAGAATGTCACATCCGTCAGCTTCACACGGCTGCCGTGCGGCACCTGCATGTTCAGCTACAATCTTGTCTCTTAATTGAATCTTTGTTTGCGTCTGGCTGCCGCAGCTCAGCGTGATTGGTTCCTCCCTCGTGGTGGAAACGGTCCAGATGGTTTGTGGTAGACACATGAAGCCGTGCAGAAGCGCTGGAGATACGGTATGTACTTCCTCTTTAGTGCTGCATTTACTATATGCATGGAAGGATATATGAGGACAGTTTTTGTTAAACTTTACACACGTGAATGTGTATTAAAATCACCCACTTGATGTTTAGAAATGTAATTAGTTTCCCTTTAGGCATCTTCTGTGTCTTGCTTTTGGAAGGAGTTATCTTCATTTACATGTATGCTTTTGGCAGATGCTTTTATTTAAAATGACGTACGGTGCATTCAATGTGTACATTTGATCAGTATGTGTATTTCTTGGGAATCAAACCTACACCCTTTACGCTGCTAACACAATGCTCTTCCTGTTGAGCTACAGGAACACAGCTTCACTGAGTCTTTGATGTCTTACCTCAAAATCTCAGATGTTTTCATACCATCTGATTTTTTACAATCACAGATGAACGGCTTAACATGAACTTTCCTGGTCAAATGAATCCATGAATGTTCCATAATTGTTCCATTTCTGATGACACTAAACTGAATCGTGAATCAGCTTTAGAACTCTCTCAGAACATACAGGCTGATAACACGTTTACCTTAAACGCACTGTACGCATGATACTTAAATGTCATTATAATGGTGGCGTTAGTGGGTCTTTATATTCTTTGTTTTCTCTCTCTTTCTTCCGAAAGTTTGTATGAAACAGAGCTTGTAATTCTCTTGAAGCTGTCCGCATGCAGGCACCAGAGACGCCATTGTTTGGAAGGACGGTACAATTACTGCAAACACTGGTGCTCTGCCTTTAAAATATAACACTCCTCACTGCAGGCAAAATAACACAACCCTGCACACAGCCCATCAGTAGATCTCTCTGCTAAACAGCCCATCAGTAGATCTCTCTGCTAAACAGCCCATCAGTAGATCTCTCTGCTAAACAGCCTTCAGTAGATCTCTCTGCTAAACAGCCCATCAGTAGATCTCTCTGCTAAACAGCCCATCAGTAGATCTCTCTGCTAAACAGTCTTCAGTAGATCTCTCTGCTAAACAGCCCATCAGTAGATCTCTCTGCTAAACAGTCTTCAGTAGATCTCTCTGCTAAACAGTCTTCAGTAGATCTCTCTGCTAAACAGCTTTCAGTAGATCTCTCTGCTAAACAGCCCATCAGTAGATCTCTCTGCTAAACAGTCTTCAGTAGATCTCTCTGCTAAACAGTCTTCAGTAGATCTCTCTGCTAAACAGCCCATCAGTAGATCTCTCTGCTAAACAGCCCATCAGTAGATCTCTCTGCTAAACAGTCTTCAGTAGATCTCTCTGCTAAACAGCCCATCAGTAGATCTCTCTGCTAAACAGCCTTCAGTAGATCTCTCTGCTAAACAGCCCATCAGTAGATCTCTCTGCTAAACAGTCTTCAGTAGATCTCTCTGCTAAACAGCCCATCAGTAGATCTCTCTGCTAAACAGCCCTTCAGTAGATCTCTCTGCTAAACAGCCCATCAGTAGATCTCTCTGCTAAACAGCCCATCAGTAGATCTCTCTGCTAAACAGCCCATCAGTAGATCTCTCTGCTAAACAGCCCATCAGTAGATCTCTCTGCTAACAGCCCATCAGTAGATCTCTCTGCTAAACAGCCCATCAGTAGATCTCTCTGCTAAACAGTCTTCAGTAGATCTCTCTGCTAAACAGACCATCAGTAGATCTCTCTGCTAAACAGTCTTCAGTAGATCTCTCTGCTAAACAGCCTTCAGTAGATCTCTCTGCTAACAGCCCATCAGTAGATCTCTCTGCTAAACAGCCTCAGTAGATCTCTCTGCTAAACAGTCAATCAGTAGATCTCCCTGCTAAACAGTCTTCAGTAGATCTCTCTGCTAAACAGCTTTCAGTAGATCTCTCTGCTAAACAGTCTTTCAGTAGATCTCTCTGCTGAACAGCCCATCAGTAGATCTCTAAACGCGAGATGGAGGAGGACACAGGCGACTGAGGAGCGAGAGAGCAGAAAATAGTTTCCTCTTCATTCATATTCCGTCATTCTGCCAGTGAAAATCACACTTAATTATGTGCACAAAGCCTGTGGGAGCCGCACCGTCTCTGCTGACAGGGGCTCATTTCCTGTCATTTACTGCTGAATGTGAGCTGACAGGCACGCTGGTAATGAGGGAAGAGTTGACTGCAGAACTTTCTCTGCCGTTGTCTTTTAACCTTTGACCTCCTCTCACCCTTCAGCTGTCTGGGGTGGTATATACAATACAAGTCCTGCTTCCTATTTACAGTCACAGAAACTCAATTTTAAATGATTTATCTCATTTCTCTGTTTCTGTTATCTGTGACAAAGTTATGACTCATGAAAATCATGATTATGCAACTACATGGGGAGTGTAATCCCAGCTAGCAGGGACTGTTACATTTCCTAATGTTCTCTCCAATTCTCTGTTATGTAAAAATGTTCTTACAGTTATGTTAGTAGAACATTTTTTTTAAAGTTATACATCATGTGTCAAAAACATTATTCTTAAGCAGTTAGTGGAACATTTTAAAAATGGCTTACTGCGTACTACATACTGCTTACTATTTATAAAGAATAGCATGCACAACAGTGGGCAGCGTGCAGTGATGTTTCAAACAGAAGTATAGTAAATTGTCACATGAGCTTGTGAAGTCAAATGTTTAATTTGATTTTTCATTTTTCATTACATTTTGCACAATGATTTGCTCCAAATGTAGATAATTCTTCTTTATTGAACTCAAGCATTGTAGCTTTTTAATGTTATTTGTCTGTAAAGTGAAGCAACATTTGTCTGTCTTCATTGTATCTGTATATTTAATTGTTCTCTTTTAGTTCACAGATACACTCAGAAAAAACAGCCCTTGGGTGGACCTAGAGAGGGCTAAAAGAAGACTGTTGCCCTCCTCCACCTGTCCTGCTCCCTCACACATCACAGACGCTGGAGGAGGTCAGATCAATAGATCTGATAGATGAGAGTTCAGATGAGAGCAGCTCTCTCCGTGTGCTGAAGAATTATCTGCACAGGAGGCGTGACTTCTCCTCCCCACCAATGAGCAGCATGTGTGTCCTGATATCATCTCCACAAGACCTTTTGTTTCTGAAAGTGAGATGGTGGTAGTTTAACTTCTTTAAAACAGATTTAATCAAACAGATTACAGGTTTTAAATCATACGTGTATGTTTAATATACACACATACATTCTCATATTAAGTTCTGTTTCCATGAATAATACTATTATACATTTGAATATTGTCTGTTTTAACTGCAGATCCTGAAAATGTGTGTTTTACACAGTGTGTTTTACACATCTAAACCTTTCTGAGAAGTTTTAGATGGTTTCTTAATATAAGTTTGGTCTAACCAAGTTAATATATTTGTTCTTTAGCAGTGGTCTGTTTTCAGCATTTGGCATTACACTGTTTTACTGTAGTTTGACATCAAAACTTTTCATGTGTGTCACTCCAGTGTCTTTACCCACAATCCTCCCTGTGATCTGGACGTGGTGGTGTTATATGACCCTCATCAGTAAAGCTGTGTATACAGGAGGACGCTCTGACCTCGAGCTGTTTTCCAGCTCGCAGACCATAATGATGGGCAGGAGGGAGTGAAATTAGGGGTCCAGTTTAAGAGCTTTATAAAGCGGTGAGGGTGATGGAAGACGTTTGGAGCAGATGTTCACACGGTGAGCAGGACTGGTCCAGCACTGGTCAACACTGGGGGGAGGTGATTTGACTCTTGGCTCTTGTGAATTGTAAGTCATTGAAGCATTGTTGTGTTAATCTTTTTGCATGATGAGATAATGAATCCATTGCTCACAAGTATACGGTATTAAACACAACAGCAGGTTGCTGTACACAAACACACACACACAGTATGTCCATTATAATATCTAGTGACACACAATATTAAATCTTTAGTTTAAAGTTCAGTGTAAACACCTAAAATGATTTTCCAAATGACTGATGTATTATATTTCTAGAGTGAATAAAACACATTTTACACTGTATTCAATGTCACAAGCAGCTTTGTGTTTCTGAGTGAATTAAATCAAACATGTCCAGGTGACGTCGCCACTGTATCTCCTAAATCTCCTCATGAACATGTTCAGGTTATATTTTCCCCCAAAACAAATTAAAAAAAATCCTAATTTGCTTCATTTCAAGAAAATTGAACTTTTTTGGACCACTGCGATTTTTTTCTTATTCTCATCAGATGAGCTATTTAGATGTACAGTAGATGATTACTGTATTACAGTAAACTACAATGCAAAACATCTTTATTGATTATTGTACTTTGTTATAAAGTGTATACAAAAAATACAGTATTACAATAAAAAGAATATAATGAAAGTCATCACAGAAAATAATAATGAAGAGTAAAACCTACAAAAGCATACAGTTTTTAGGACAAAGTTTAGGTAAAATGCAAAAACATTCTAGATTATCATAAAAATAATATTATACTGCAAAGGAAACAGGCAAATTCTTGCTGCAACCTAGAATGTTTCATGACTCTTTAGTAAAGTTTGGATATTACGGGTAACATAACTCACTCCACTGAAAAACTGTGATGTGTGGATGTCAGAGGTGAACGCTCACCACAGACAGAGAGACAGAGAGAGAGACAGAGAGACAGTTCACTGTGACCACATCACAGCCAGACACATCATGGCCTGGAGGAAGAGGAGAGACGGTGCTGTGGGATTCCAAGGACAAAGATTGAGGAAGGCTTGTGAAAACCACAGATGGTGACCAGCCACCTGCAGGGAAGGAATCGGAAACTAAAATGAGCTTTTGCCTTCAGTGGAGATGATGCTAATAGCTGCTGCATCAGAGATCGGCGACAGTCGTCTGCGGTTCTGTCCCTCAGGCTCCTGCAGAAGAAGAAAAGGTGCTTTTGATCACATTCATTGTTCATTTAGCTGCATTATCACATTTCTGATGAGCTCTGCTAACCCTTTAAATACACATATACTGTCTAAATACAGGTGTATGAGAGTATCTTAAAGGTGGAGTGTGTCAATTTCGAATGTTCAAGTTCTTTATCCTGTCCCAGAGTCAAATCAGTGGTGAGTTTGACTTTGATAGAAGTGGAAATATGTTATAAACATAGCAAAACAGTTTGTTTAAGTGGTCTGATATGTTCTGGCTTAGCATAACTATTACACTTATTTCCAGACCCTCATAAATGATATATCAAACCTCAGAGAGACGCATTATTATTTCTCAGTGATTTGATGTTTTATCCCAAGTAGATTTACATTAAAGAAAATAAGTGAACCATATACAGAAACTAGAATTTCATAGAAATGTGTAACGAATCACCTAAACCGAATAACATTAGTTCCTCTGATCAAGACATTCAGTTTAAGAGTTAATCTGTTATTGTCCAGGAAATAAATGCCCCCAATTTTTGATAGAACCATCTACTAAATAGTTCATTTTAGTTTAAATTGGGTTAAATGGCCCTTAATCCTTCTCCATCTCATAATTACGTAAGATTTTCTCACCTATTAAACATCCCATAATACCTGTAGACCGGTGACTCCAGCTACAAATCTATTTTTTAATTTTTAATTGGTTTCAATGAATTACATGCAGCAGTTCTTTGGGATTTTAACACAGGTTCAGTGTAGCTCACATCAGAAGCTGCTCACTACGAAGACCACTGTAATGTTCATTATTATTATTATTATTATTATTATTAATAATAATAATAATTACTGCATCAGCGGATAATGTATTATTACATTATTCAGTAGGGCTTCTTGTTTAGTGTTTAGTCTAGTTTTCTGTAGGAAATGATCAGGTGTCTATCCAGATATATTTTAATCAGCTTTAATACAATGTGGAGCATGTAAAATGAGCAGATATTTTCTTTGTGCTGCACTTACAGTCAGACGCTCTTAAAGTCGACACCATGTTTTACAAGCACACGTGCAGAATGATTGTATTGTGGTTTAAGATACATTTATATAGAAATTATGTAGTGAGGTCATGTTATGTAGATCTGCCATGTTAAAGCAGGTTTAACTTTGTCTTGTGAGTGGACTTCACATGTTCTGAAGGCACATGTGAGCAGGAACGTTTGTGGATTTCTGCTGAAGAGATTATAATGTGATAAACTGTGTTAAAGATGTGTTTAACAGTGTCAAAAACATGTTTAACCTTTGTTGTCTGCAGCATAACATTAATTACCACAGAAAATAGTTTCATTTTGATGCAATTTTAAAGTAAATACTCTCGGATTGGACAAAGTATTTGATAAACAAACGTGCATGTAGACCTCTGTGAATGAAGAATGTTAAAATTCTGTGGGAATTTGGTGTGTCTGCTCATAACAGCATCGTTTTATAATGTTTTTCTTTTAAAAGCTCTTTTCAGGAACAGTTTTCTGTATTACAGCTGACATGATCTGCACTTATGTAAGTACATGTTGTGAGGCAACTGATAACTGATATTGTTTTTGCCTGTTAAAAGCACAGTAACAGCAGTTTGATCTCTGTGCAAAACATAGAGAGTGTTCTCTTGAGAATACACCTCAAACTGGACGTTTTAAATGTTCCTAGAAAATGATATTTTTTACTTACTTTTACTAAGAAAGGTTAAAGAACTGTTCTAACAACCTAAAATTGTTGGCTGGGAAATGATGTTGCTGTTTTGATTATTATACATTTCATCTCGGCCTGAAGGCTCATAGGACACAATCATCTGAATCCATCGCTGCATGATGGGTGAGGGAATCAGTTTATTCGTTTACAAGAGGAACGTGACCACAGGACAGCAGGCAGTGTGATGTTTCTGTCTGCTTCATCCTTTGGCTTGTGGCTACAGATGCTGTATGAATTATAAGCAGTGTTTTTTCTACTGACCTGGTTTCGTGAAAACGCACTGTGCTGCAAAATCTGCTGATGCATCTCCTGCATCTCATGAGACAATGACTTTCAAAAACAGTGAGCTTTAGTGTGCTTTATATGAAGTATTCCATAAATATGGGAACATGTCTCCTGTAGTATTATAAAACACAGCAGGTAAATCAGATATCTTTATGACTGTCATGATGATTAGCCGAACTTTTCAATAGATTCCGACCATATCACAGTATACCTGCTTTATGTGGAAACAGTCTGTGGAAAAATTTCTGCTTTCCTGGAAATAATACCCTACTTTGTAGATACATGATCTCTGTTAGCTCTAGGAGCAAATGAACGTGGTTTTTATTAACAAAGAGTCGTTAGTTTTTTCTCACCCAAATGTCACCCAAAAGTGAATTATTTTTTTGTGTTGAAATGTTTCCTGCATCAGCAGATGAAATCTGAAACTGGAACATTGTTTAAATTAAATTCAAACCTTTATTTGACCGTCATAATGAAAATGTTACAATTTTAAAGGATTATCTCCTTATTATAAAAATGAAGTCACAATGCAAAATGTCTTGGTGTTTTTAAAACTGGCTAGATTTAGATATATAACAAATAATTTGGTTTCATTTTGGACTAAAATATGAGTAATTTTGGACTAACGATTTCCTGCCGTCTGACAGGAAGTGAACATCAGTTTCTTACACAGTCTGTGAGGTCAGCAGGCTCAAGCTGTCTGAATGATTGAGACAGGAAGATCTTTGAGAGAAGACTGAATCTCTCCTCACAGAGACTCTACACTTGAATGAAAGTGAAAACTTCTGTTACTGTCTCTGATATATCCTATGCCTCATATGTTATGCAGGACCAGTATAGTATATGTTGTGTTGTCTTGTTTATCTGCACTAGATAGTTTGTATCTGTATTTAGAGCTCTTTGACTGGCAGAAAATTGTTTTTTTTAAACTGTATTTAACATCTTTATGTTTACATTAATGCATTTAGCTGAAACATTTTTCACAAATGAAATCTCTCTTTATTTTCTTCTGCATGTTTCTGGGAGTGAACTGAGGTCACTGGGACATCAGGTCTGTGCTGCATCCACAGGAATGAAGACCGACTTCTGCTCCTGCTTTTGTGTCTGCGTTTAAAATATGTGCATATGTATGCGCAGACTGTCAGGAGCGATTAGAGCTGCTGCAGGTCTGACTGAGGTTCTGGAGGGGATCTGGTGATCTGCAGGTGCTCTGGGACAGTGTTCTCTACACACACACGTGATTCATATTTTCATCCGCTGCCTGATGTTTCTCGGCAGGAGAATATGAGTCTTCAGTATGCCACACTGACTCTACTCACCTGTCAAAAGATCCAAACTCCAATCAACCTCAGTCACTGTATGTCTATTGACTATTTTTGCCTGTTTTATCAAAGATCATAAGTCACATCACTTGAAAAAGTAACAGCACACTTCCTCACTTTGAGGTTAATGATTTCAGGACAGTAACAGTGAGGCTTGTCTCAGTAAACAGCATTAATTATCAAGTGCTGAAGATTAATCACACACTGCTTGACAGGCCATATATTTAATCATGTACAGCAATAAAATGTTAAAGAACAAGTGATTGGAGTTTCAGCTGTAATTATGACGGTGTATAATTACAACATCTCTCAAATACCAAAAGGTTGCAGGTCTGCCTAAACACAGTGAGACAGAAAGTTAGAGAGTAACTGGATGTAGAATGAAGTTATCAAGACGGAGAACAGAGAGATTGTGACCAGTGACAGAAACATTTAACAGCAGTCACATCAAATCACTGTTCTGTTGTTACACACTTTTCTAAAACAGTTCGGTTAAATAAAGAGGACATTTTACACCTGTGGATTTCAGCCGTAGCGTGTTTTCATTTAGACATGCAACAGTAAACACTGTACAGTGATGTGGCGTTTATTATAAAGCTTGAACAGGTGAAATTTACACACCGGAGCCTTTGGACAGATGAAATCTGGGTGATTCTTATAAAACCGGCTTAGGTCACATTTCATGACAAAATCACAAGCAAAAAAATTATTTTGAATATATTTTTTCCATTTTATAATAAACAAACTTGGCCAGATTATTGCATTAGACATGGGAAATATGTGCGTCGAAATTATCATTAAAAATGCTGTCACAATACTAAAAATTCTAACAGTTAAAAATGTCACATTTGTTTTTTGTTTTTTTTACCAAAATTCATTTCTTTCGGCTTGTGTTAAAATATTTTGCTGTCAGAAATCTGTATAACATCGTATAAGAGGTCAGTTTGTCTTACAATGTCAGAAACTGCACATCCTACATTTAAGATTAACTGTGGGACTGAATCTAGACCTCCACATAAATGGAGCTCATGTCTTCAGGCTACAGATGTCCCTGTGCTGGTGACCTGAAGTCTCTCACTTCTTTGTCTTTTGCCCTTTTCACTTCCTGTCTGCTCTCAGAGACTTTTGTTTAGCATCATATAGATTTCTTTAGTTTCAGAAGCTTTAGATGTGGATGTTGTGACTTGTTCAGGGTTAAAAAGAAACATATGGTGGTGTGTTAGTGGGTCAGTGAGTGAGTTAATCTGACTAGTCACTCTAGTAACAACTGCCCTGGTAGTTAAATGTCATGTACAGCCGTTTATTCATTTTATTTGTACATTTTTTAAGAAACTCGTGTTAGAAGAGTTTGCCCATGTGCTTCGGACACTTTAAAATAAATCATCTTGTACTTGTATGTCTGAAAGTTATGCTCTGAATTAGTACTTTAAATCTATACCATAAATCTATACTCTGAATCTGTGCTCTAAATCTATATCATGACTCTATACTCAGAATCTTTACTCTGACTCTGTATACTGAATCTGTACTCTGAATCTATACCATGAATCGATACTCTAAATCTCTACATTGAATCTATACCATGAATCTGTTCTCTAAATCTATACTCTGAATCTATACCATGAATCTGTTCTCTGAATCTATACTCTGAATCTATACCATGAATCTATACTCTGAATCTATACCATGAATCTGTTCTCTGAATCTATACTCTAAATCTATACCATGAATCTGTTCTCTGAATCTATACTCTGAATCTATACCATGAATCTATACCATGAATCTGTTCTCTGAATCTATACTCTGAATCTATACTCTGAATCTATACCATGAATCTATACTCTGAATCTATACCATGAATCTGTTCTCTGAATCTATACTCTGAATCTATACCATGAATCTGTTCTCTGAATCTATACTCTGAATCTATACCATGAATCTATACCATGAATCTGTTCTCTGAATCTATACTCTGAATCTATACTCTGAATCTATACCATGAATCTATACTCTGAATCTATACCATGAATCTGTTCTCTGAATCTATACTCTGAATCTATACTTTGAATCTATACCATGAATCTATACTCTGAATCTAGACTGCTAGAATACCATCTGTGGGAATTTTAGCAGCTTGTTGGTCAGTTAAAGATTTATTCAATGGGAAAATCCCACTTCAGTGTGATTGATTACACCACAGAGCCGTGCCGAGGTATGATGTTCACCTCCTGATGGTCGACCACCCAAAGAGAATGGATGCACAGTTATTTGCATCAATTTACTACGAGCTTCAACAGTCCAAACTTTTCATGAACAATTAATTTATTGGTATAAAAAAGCATTTCTGACAACTAGGCATATCAGGTCTCTCAAAGTTGTTGAAAAGTTGTCGAGTCTGTGGTTGAAATTTTGTTTCGTCATTTTCATAAGTTAAACTCTTGGCTACAGAGATGAGCACATGATCCAGAACACAGTGGTTATTAAATGTTATATAAGCATAATAATGGCTATGGTTCAGTCCAGCCCTTTGTAGATGTAATTATGATATTTAACTATTAGCAACACAAGAGCAGTTTTTTTTAAATTGAATTGGATGAATCATTAACAAACCATTTGTTGAATTCAGTATCAGTACAGGCTGTTTGGTGTGCTGATATATATTTCATGCTGTGTATTTTGGTGCTTATTGGAGTGCTTGACTTGGTTACTGTACTGTGTCTTTGTATGGAAAGATAAACATCACGTGTTTATATGTTCCACAGAGGAAAGAAAATAGTCAGATGAGTTTGGAACAACATGATGGTGATCTGATGGCAGAATTTAATTTTTTATTGTGACTATTTCTTAAACTGTTGTAGTTAATGAATGAATAGTCTGTAGCAGATTGAGGTATGTGTTGTGAATTAACAAACACCACTAATAAACCAGACAAGAAAAGCAAAAAAAGATCCACCATCTCATTTAGAATAAATTGTTTTTAAAATCGTTAAAATACAAAGTTTCTTTTGCATAGATTCATAACAGACGTTCTTTCACTCGGACTGAAGCTTTACAAACAGATGAATTCTGCTCAGTTGTACATGCAAGCCAGCCACTCACGTGTAGACGAGGTGTAATCTAAACCTTTTCTTCTGAAAGCTTACGGGAAAGGACTGCCTACTGAAAGTTCTTATTCAATTATTCAACTTTTGAAAGGTCTGTCATGAAGCAGGAGAGGTGTTATGTATAATTTACCTGATTGTGATCTTCATTAGAAGATAATGTTTTCTTGGTCTGGTCTCAACTGAACCAGCACTAGTTGAGACAGAAGACTAAATCTTTACGGTATATGATTCACAGAACAGGAATGTTGAGGAATCTTCATGAACTGTGATGCCTGTGATGGCTGCAGTAGTTCTTTTATATTTATTTTTTTCCATGTTGAAATAGTTTCAACCCACTGGCTGCTTTAATGTCCAGAGACCAATTTTTTGTCCAGCTTTCTTGTGCAGAACTTACTGCTTTGATGTGAAGGTGTTGTAGGGGGTTGCCAGGGTGTTGCCATGCAGTTGTTAAGGTAGTGGTTGTTAACATATTGCCAAGTGGCTGGAGGGTGGTTAATGGGGGGTTTGGGTAGTTGTTGATGGCTGACTGGGTGTTGCTATGCAGGAGCAGGGTGTTCGGTCTGTGTTTGGTATGAAAAGTGGAACATTGTGATGAAAGATTGCAACAATAAACATTTGTAAGCACATAGACTGATACATTTTTCACGATAAGAACAGGAATGTTAAAAAAGGTAAAGGCAGGGTAGGTGATCTCCAGAAACATATTGTTAGGCAGGTTGAAAGTATCTTCACATCCTGATGCCAATTACTAAGTAAAGGTCTAAATATAATTATATAAATATATATTTTCTGAGGTGTAGGACCTCAGAAAAGGTGTAGGAAAATATTTGTGTCTGACCTGCCAGTCAAGCTATGTATGCATTCATGTGTTGGAGGGGGTGTGGCTCTGAGAGGAGGGCGGGATCTTATGCTTTCAAAACTAACTTGCTATTGCTAGCCTTTCCGAAATTGCCTACCCTACTTTAATAGGGTCAATTTGTACTGTGTAATGTGGCTTTGAGATAAAAACATAACAATGGCCTCCTCTCACATTTCCCAGTGCAATAAACACACACACACGTTCCTCACACCTCGTTCAATAAAGCAGATGGTGCTCCAGTTTCTCATGACCACCTCCAGCCAACGCCTTCTCTGTACAGCCGCACGCTCCAGGCAACACTAATAACACAACTGTCATGAGAGATAGCTGGAGGGAGAGAGAGGGAGAGAGAGGAATATTTAGAGCAACCTCAGAGGAAGAGATGTAAGCGCTCATCCACATGTTGACTGGTTCCTCTTGACGCACCCGAGAGACTGAGAGAAGACTTTGTGTCTGGTGTTTTTCATTATGGTCAGATCTATACAGTATTCCTTATAGAAACAACAGAAAATGTACAGAAAATATGAGTGCCTGCACACAATTCAAATCTTATGAAAGATATGCTTTACTTTTCTCCCTTTCTAGGGCTTGAGCTGACGGTCTTCTCTAGAAAGACGATAAAACAGACAAGAAAGCCATTAAGAAAGCACCTAAGCCATATGGAGAGACCAGGACATCACAGAGATGTGAGAGTTCATTTGATTTGGACAGGTATGCAATCATATAGTTAAGAACACCCTAGCAACAGCATAGCAATGTGCCACAAACTGCCAGAACACCCTAGCAACCATATAGCAACATGGTAAACCCTCAGAACACCTCAGCAACCACATAGCAATACCCTGGTGATCAATGTGGAGGGAGATTGCTTTTCATGTTTTCTTAAATGCATTATAAAACCATATTTAGATATTATACTACATCATACTAGATTTTTAAATGAAACTCATCCATTACATGATATCAGAGGATTGAGGGTGTACGTCCTACAGCAAAAACCCAATGAACTCAAATTCTGAGAAACAAAATGATTTGAGGTCATATGAATAATACAAACTCAAACTGGAAGACAGAAAAAGTCACCTGCAAAGCTCTCACTGGAGCAGCTGCATTCATCTCTGAAAGCATCTGACTCTGAAGATGCTGAGACAGCTCAGGGGCAGGAGAACGTCTGGCATCGGTTGAGATGTCAGTGTCTTCACCTGCAGGGAGATAAGTTTCAGACACACACATGTTCTGTGTAAATGCAGTGGACAGTTTATGAGGTTTCAGGTTCTGCTGTGATCAGATGAAGCATGATGAGAAATGTTGCACATTATCTTTGTGATGTTTGAATTGAACATGAAACTGCATGGCCCATTTTACAATAATCAACTAATCCAAATAAAATTAGGGCAAGATCTGATTTTATCCATCAGCAGTTGATCTGAGCATGAAGGTCAAGCTGACCTTTGAGAGCAGCTCCAAAATGTCCCAAAATCTCCATGTCCCAAAAGCAATGTTTATTTTAAACCTGTTGTGTAGTTTTATTGCTGTAATCTTTGTCATTAAACAGACTTACATTACATCGATATAAAATTGGCAGGATTTTAGAAAGGCTGCATTACCCAAAACAGTAGCATGAAACATGGCATGTGTTGTCTTTAAAAAAGGAAAGTCTGATATTTTTTTAAAGATCTGATCATTTTTTTAATTTTAGAAAGAAGATGTGTTGTCTAATGTAAACTACTGTACATTAAATGTAAGATGTAAATCACGCACAGTTAGACCAGAAATGTGTTTTCAGACAGTGAAGTTCAGATTTGATTTCATGTTGGTTTTAAATCGTGTGGATGTTTATTTTAGCTCCTCTTTTCTCCTGCTTTGTGGAGCAAGTGTGAGAGTGTTGGAGCTCAACGTGAGAGTTACTCTGGCAGGAAGCCACTGAACACAGGCAGAAACAGAGCGCGGCAGCCCGCTCTTCCTGCTGAGCCCAAAAACGCTCCCAGATGGGTTTTGACAGGCATGATGGGTGGCCGCAAATCTCCTCTGTCAGAGATTCCAGGGGGAAAATTATTTTTGGGGTGCCTCGTTTTCGTTTTCAGGTGCCGTTTTGCACATTTCTGGGTTGTTGGTGCGGCAAGAAAAACAAAATATCAGTAACTGGAACAGTCAATACTGCATTATGGTTTTAATGCAGCAATGATAATACGGCCCACAGGGCTAATCAATAATTAGTCATCCGCAGAAACGTTTTAAATATTATATAACCATGTACTGTCTTTGATTTGAGACGGTAATGCAGTACATTATAAATATGACTGCCCAGCTAACAGGAAGCATTCTCTGAAATTCTCTCCAAGTGGTCAGAAAACATTCTTGCAGTAACTAGGTAGAACATTTTAAACCTTATATATCGTATCCAAAACGTTAGTCAGTGGAATGTTTTTAAAAAGTTCTTATAGCCAAACAGTAACGTTAATAAAGCGTGTTAATGTTTTTATTACTGAATGAAACATTTGGGAAACGTTCTTGCACCCTAAATTTGTTAGCTGGGTAGTCGGGCTATTTTAAACGTTTGAGGTTTCAGAGCTGATTATAGAAAAGATCCAGCAGTGTCTGAAGCTCCGTGATTCAGATGTATTCATGTGACACTGAGGTACCATGTCTTATTCTCAGTCGTTTAGTTGTTTGATGCTCATTTAACTTTCAGCATTTATCATTTGTTTAGGTTTTAAAAGTTGGGTAATGTAGTCCAGGCTTAATTTGACATGCGTATGCACTTTTGTACGGTTTCTTCAGGAACCATTAATTTTAAATCATCCAAACATTGACTTTAGTTACTAATTTTTACATTTATTTTTAAAAGAAAGCTGCAGTCTGTAACTTTTGCCTCTCTATTGCCATCTCTGTTTGATATAAAATATTGTTGGGCACTTGCATAAGTGTTTACTTAAGATAACTTACTGTTATGAATGATGATCTGTTATGTACTTGCTCAATAACCGAGGTTTATTTATTTTTAGCCAAAAAAAGTTTGGATTGTAGCTTAAATTTCAAAATTAATTACATTTTGAATGAACATTTAATTTGAGTGAGATTAATTCATGAATGTGTATATGAAGAGCTGTTTGCACAGAGCCAATGTCAGAAAATTTTCATGACAGACAATTAAAACCCCCAAATTTATGAGCTGCTCCTCTAATAAATGATGCCACAGTGTGACTGAGCTGTGGACAAAAATACAAAAATCCAGCTGTCCAAATGCCAACAGCAGTCAATACATGATTCCTAGTGTCCATGTGTTTATATGCAGCACTGGATTTAAACAGAGCTGGGAAAAGCAGTCTGATGATGGAGGTCACAGCCCATAAAGCAACATGTATCCATTTCCAGCAGTTTGAGATGATTGGATTTCTCCTGTTTAAGATGGAGATCGTTGTGTCAGTCACATTAACAGAGGTCAGTGTGTAAATCAATGCTGAATTAGTTGAGCATGAAATCACTTCAGCTGTGTGTGAGTGTGTGTGTGTGAGTGTGTGTGTGTGAGTGTGTGTGTGTGTGTGTGTGAGTGAGTGTGTGTGAGTGAGTGTGTGTGTGTGAGTGAGTGTGTGTGTGTGAGTGTGTGTGAGTGAGTGTGTGTGAGTGAGTGAGTGTGTGTGAGTGAGTGAGTGTGTGTGTGTGTGTGAGAGTGTGTGTGTGTGAGAGAGAGAGAGAGTGTGTGTGTGAGTGTGTGTGTGTGAGTGAGTGTGTGAGTGAGTGAGTGAGTGAGTGTGTGTGTGTGTGTGTGTGAGTGAGTGTGTGTGTGAGTGAGTGTGTGAGTGAGTGAGAGTGAGTGTGTGTGTGAGTGAGTGAGTGTGAGTGAGTGTGTGTGAGTGTGTGTGTGAAGAGAGTGAGTGTGTGTGTGTGTGTGTAGAGAGAGAGAGAGGGGGAGTGTGTGTGTGTGTGTGTGTGTGTGAGAGAGAGAGTGTGTGTGTGTGAGAGTGTGTGTGAGAGAGAGTGTGTGTGTGTGTGTGTTTCACCATGTATTGGTCAAATTTATACCCAAAAGTCAGCCAAACCTGACAAATGTGAGCAAAGCCTCCTTTTGGGGACATCATCATTTATAAAGTTGCTACAAAAATGTAGTAAATATTTTTTAATGGTAAAAATGCAGAACTTTTTCTGTTAGGAGTACAACATTTGTTAGTGTTAGGTTACACTGCTTATAACTAGCCATGTAGAAGAAACAAAAGTCTACAAAGATGAGATTTTTATTCTTATAGAAGCTCAATAGATTTCAATGACTATCCATTTATCAACATTTTACAGGAACATTTCAGGAAAAGTATTTCTGAGGCTACATGCCATGATTGTTAAATCTTTATTAATCATCTTAAACTGATGTGATATCCAGAGCCTTTGACTCAATTCTGTAGGACTGTCGACTGTTTTTTTTATTTATGATAACGTAATATTTATTGTCACAACACAGGAATATTTAATCCTATATTCATTGCAGAGGACAGATGTGTAACATCCTCAAAATATATTATTTTGGGAAAGGATTATGTTCTTAAGCACCGCAATTGTTTACCAATATGAGAACGTGTGAGAAATTGTTGTTATTATTTTGTAATTTCCATAGTTAACATTGAGCGTGAGAGTGTAACAAGCAGCACAGAGACAGAATCACTCAGCAACAGCAGAATTATTATGATTGTGTATGTAGCAGCTGTAGGTTTGCATCTAATAAAGTTCAAGTGCGTGCGAGACAATAAATGTTATTAACGATTCACGTGTTTCTCAGGGTTAAAAACGGTCTGGCATCTGGTTTTCAGTTATTGAATCTCAGAAAGCAGCTTCTGAGTGGGGCGGTACTGAATAGATTCAGAGCTTTATTATTCACTGAAGAGCTCAATGTTGTTTTGACACGTACAGTGATGAAACTGAAGCAATATCACAGCAACAAAAGCATGATGTGGTTGTATATTAGCAAAGCTGTAACTGTTTAATGGATTTAATGGCAATTTAATGGAAAACAGAAATAAGTAAAGCAAAACTAAGAAATGTCTAAAAAAAATATTGTAATAACTGTAAATAGCGAGTCAAAGTTTTGTTGTTGTTTTAGACTCCAAGCCAGAAGGGGTCACTGTGACACCACTGCTAAACTGTTGCACCTACAGCCCTGTAGAGAGGAAACAGATTTAAGAATCTGAAATTAAATACAGATTAAACTACTACACACAACATAGAGCTCAACAAATGAGACCGCCAAAAGTGACTTAAATGATTACTCGCAGTCATTTAAACGTATTGAAAACCTGCATTCATCCTGTACAAGTTACAGACTTCATTTGTGAAGGAATCTTTTAAATTTGATTGGATGGTGACATGTTCGGCTGTGTTATAATTGGTTAATATTGTTTCCCTGCCTTTGTAATGTTGGTTCTGTCTTTTATATATTTTTATGATAGTTTATACACAGACATACATTGTAGTGTCTTTCACTACAACAATCATATTCCTTTAGAATAATGTTCATTAATTAATCATACATTTTAAGAAAAGGGACATATTGTGAAAAATCTTCTATGAACAGAGAGTGAGAATTTTCATTTTCTAGGTATCTCTCCTCTGGTGGTCATGTGACAGCTGGGCAGCCCGTGTGGGTTGTGTTCATTTGCGGCTGATTTCAGAAGATAATGAGGGCAAATGTGTGCTCATCACCAGACACGCGGTCAGCTCCTCATCCCATAATCTCATCCAATCAGCTGACAGAATGTTTTTGTACATTAATCACCATTTCTGCCTGGAAATACAGCCACCAGCAGTCGATCTAGAGACAAAGAGCCAACATCAAACCAAACGACAGATGCCCAGACCGCAGACTCTGAATATCCATCAGTCTGTGTCAATGTGCTGGTTTTCAAACCCGCGTCAAAAGTCATATGTCACTTACAATGAGTCTCATAAAACCTTGTGTGTTATTTCAAGCGTGGAGACTTCATAATCCAGCCCTGGGGAAGCAGACTTCTATTATCTAAACTGCCAGTAAATCTTTTGGTTAACATTGGTTGTGTACTCATGCACCGGGAAACAAGAAGAATCACCTTGGTAGGACAGCCCCTGTTCAGAGGACAAAGATCTCAGATTTACTGTAGCCTGACCTCTCTGGTGGGACCCGCACAAGATACAACATAAAATCTTTTGAGTGTGTCTAGCTTTCTGTTCACAGTGTGTGAATAAATCAGAATAAGCAGTGGAATATAAGTCCACATGAAATCAGAAGTGATCCCGTTTACTTTTAGTAACATTACTAGTTACGGATGTAAGTACTGCATTTGTGCAAGTCAATCCACCAAAAATCTTTAATCAAAATTTACTTAAATTTACTCTTCTGGAACAACAGACCTTTTCTAATGACATTAGTATGACGGCTTGGGTGGAGCCATCCAGCTTTGAAACACCTACTTTTCTACATCCAATCAATTCCCAGTAAGAAAGAAAAGCCACATCCCATTTTTCTGTTTGGCTTTGAATTACGTCACAACACTGAAGTCGGCTGCGGCGTTTGGTTCACACAGTGTTTAAGCTTCATTATTTCAGAACATTATTTTTTACGTGTCCACGTGTTTCCAAGCATAAGTGTGTTCAGGATGACAGATGTGCCTGTCGCACAAACACCTCTGCAGGGGTATCTCAGAATCACATTTTTGAGAGGGTGGGTAACTGTAGTGGGGTAAATAGAACCTGCTGGTTTAAACCCCTCAGATTGCACACAGGGGTGTATCTGATAGAAGACTGTTATCGATTTGAGCTTTGAAGGCAGTTCAAAAGCCCCTCTGACTCTCACACCCACTGTGTTAGCGTTTGACAATGAGCTATCAGACTTCTGTGCTGCACACTTGAATGTTATCTCAGATAGTGACTTGTTGAGCAGACATGCGCTGTTGCTTTTGGCACTGGTGATTCTCACCTGGCTGGTTAGAGAGTCTTATCAGAAGTTTTGTATCTAGAGACTAAAATATCATTGACACTCAACCAAACAAGCAAATACAGAGAACACCACGAGAGCCATATAGCAACCCACAGAGTGCTTTACTGCTGCGGGGCTGTGCGTGTTTTGCAGGGTCATCTTGTATTTATGTAGTTTATTTTTAATTAGGCTTTTAATTGACTGCGTTTCAGTGGATTCATCCAAAACTCATACTAAAACCCCTCATTAAGAAATAATTTTCATCTAAACACATAATTAAAATTGTATCATTGACAAAAATAATGAATCTTGAAAGACAGACTTTCATAACCGAATAAACCAGGGCAGAATTAATTACTGTACAGATGTAATTCAGTTTAATTTTATATTTTCTTTCTGGTCAGTTTTCTCCCACAGACATTTTCTCTGCTTATTAGCATCACCATTACCATTTAGTTAAACTAGTTAAAACCATTTACGTTCCTATGCTCAACTGGCAGAGCGTGGGTTAGCAGTGCAAAGGGCATGAGTTTGATTCCCAGGGAACATGGGTACTGAACTGTACATCTTGAATGCACTGTACGTCACTTTGGATAAAAGCATCTGCCAAATGCATACATTTATGAAACATGAGATGGTCCAAACTTCTGTTGTTTCAGCAGGGAAACAGTTTGATGTCGAATGTACAGAATCATCAGTGTGTCATTTCCGCAACATCCAGTGAGAGTAAGAATAGATGAAAGCCATGTGTGTAAACACAGAAACATCTCTGCACATCATCATCTCTTCAGCATCTGTCCAAGCTTTGAAAACAACATGACATACCTGGAAGAAATTACAGTGAAACAAGGTACTGTACTGTGTTTCAACTGAGCATTCATTCTGCTGTGAAAGAGCAATTTTAATAGAACTTCATATTTTCACTCTTTTGTTTTTATATTACTGTATTGTGGCATTTATTGTTTCCACAGCAACAGAAAGATTTCTGAATAAGATGCAGAAAAACATTAATGATGTTATAGCTGCAGTTTATTCACAGCAGTTTAAGATGCACTAATGGCTCGTACAGTTCTACACTTCACAACAATCGTTCGCTTGAGTGCAGAGCAATTTGTTACCAGCGCATTAATGCATGAATGCGCATTATGCACAACAAGACTGCTTGCATTAGCCAAACATCTGCAAATGCATCTGTGATCGTGTACTTATGTGGAGTGTGTGCTGACCTTACATCCACACCCCCCTCAGCTGGCTGGACTGAACCCAGCGCACAATTTTAACTTGTGAGAACGTTTCCCTAACATTTCCGTTAAGTAACAAAAATGTAAAACATTCAAATGCTATTTCAAATGCTCTAGGAATGTTCAAAACTTCCAGTTTTTAGACGTTGTGTAAACATTAATGCTTGGTTTAAAGAACGTTACTTAAACTTTATGTTGTGTAACATTTCTAAAACATTACACCAACTACTTAAGAATAACGTTTTTGATAGATATGATACATAACGTTAAGAGTTCTACCAAAATTACTTCAAGAACATTTTTGATAACTTTGAGAGAACTTTTAGAGAACGTTCTGAGAATGGTCCCTGTTTGCCGGGAAGTAACTTAATATTATAATATATAGTAACTTAATAAGAAATATTTAATATTTCAAATGTTTTAAAGAATGATGTCTCTGTTCTAGACACATACTGTATGTCCAGACTACAAACAAACAAATTCATCTCTTGCTGTCCAAAACAGTGTGCTATAGTGTTTGAGCCAAAGATAGTAGCTAATCTGTTTTCTTTGTGTTAACAGGAAACTCATCCTGCGCAGAGGAAGGACAGAGACCTCTTTACCCCAAACAATCACAGTCTCTGAGAACCCTCAGCTGAAGCTGTCCAAAAGCAGCTGCGCAGACGAAAACTAATGAATCAGTCGGCTTTCAGGACAAGCCAATACTGCAGACGTCTCTTTCCACAGCTGAAGAGAGTAAACACAGCTAATCTCAGTCAGAATTTAAAAAACGTTCTGGAGGAGAACGAAAGCCAGCGTGTGAACAGAAACATCCATGCCGGGAGCGATTAGACAAGCTGTGCGGTGAGGCTGTGTTGAGCAGAACTCCACACTTAATAGTGCACACTGTGATGTGTAGCATATGGCCATAGTAGACCTGCATGGTTCTCAAATATATCATCTTTTAAACAATACATAATACTTAAGGATTTCATAATATGTCCTCCCAGAAAGCAATGAAGTTCAACAGACAGTGAATAAAGGCTGAAGAGTCTTCTGTCTAATGTTTTTATCTAGGATTTATCATTTCCTGGTAATTTCACACATCTCTCTCCTGTGGAGTTTCACAAGCGATCTCAACAGTTTAGGAACGTGATGGTGAGAGAGACAACACAGTGACTAAAACTCATCAAATCCGTCATTACTGAATTAAACGTTCGTATCATTTGGAACGACACCGTAGGAGGAAAGCACAGAGATTTAAAGAAATAATTCAACAATATTGAGGTACAACACCAAACAGCAGAACACAATTAAATCTGGATTACTGCGCCTCTGCTCTAATTAACAACACATACCAGTTTTTTTTTACTGGCTTTGCTCATGTTTGGGCTTCATCCAAAAGCTCAATCATTTTTAGCCGTGTTGCATTAATGCAGTGCTAATCCAGGGCAAGAATTTCTTCATAAGTCTGTCTGGCAGCAGTCAGAGCCGTATGAAATGCAAAACAGTGAGTATCAGGTTATGAGTTATGAGTTTTTGTGGCTTGTTGTCCAAGCTGCGGTTCAAAACCCTCTTTATAAAATAAATAGATCCAGTACTTGATTATGATTGGCTGAGCCACGTTTGAAGCTGTTGTAAATTACTCTATAAACATACAGCTGTGATCTCATCACATCAGTTTTCCTTCACCTCTCTGTATTGCTATTACTTAACAACTGCACTGGTGTTGGAAGAGGTTGTTTTTTTTATACAGTTTTCACATTTATGCATTTGGCAGATGCTTCTATCTTAAGAAAGCAGATGCTTTCTTAAGTGACAGTACACTCAAGTTGTACATTTGATCATTATGTGTTCCCTGAGAATCGAACCCACAACCTTTGTGCTGCCAATGCAATGCTCTAGCAGCTGAGCTACAGCTATTTTTGTGCTGTGTTTATTTTATGAAACCTTTCCAGGTACATAAAATAATGATTTTATAACAGCAATAAGCCCTGTGATACCATGTTTTAATAGTGAATTTAGAACTTCTGGGGTTTCTGCTCCGTGTCATGGCTAACATGCCCCTTAGCTGTTCTAAATTAATTATAAACCATAGCTTCTTGGGTCTAATTGATGTTATATAGCAGATCTGTTAAATGACATGTAACACTCTGAAACCCTTTGGCAGTTGCTGATGTTAACTGGCTGAGACATAATCCTTTCTCTGGATGTTTTCTCGACCTCCTTAAGCTCTTTTGTAATATGAGTGATTACACCTGTCACTCATACTTATCAGTCTCCCTTCATTACTCTTTTGAAACATCTCCAGCAAACACACGGTCTGGTCACCGCAGATCTGCACCTCCAGTCAGACGTTTCATAAACGTTCATTCTTCAGCTTTCAGATCTGATTTCAGTGTCAACTCAGTGCCAGCTGTGATGTAATGCTATGACATCACCTGTTTGTCAGTGTTCTGTTCCATTGGTGCCAGAACTGGAAAAAAAATGAGCTCATGAATATTAATTAGCTCGTTGACTTTCCTAAACTTCTTGTTGGAGCTTGAAAACTCTGATCATGATGATGTCATTGTATGTAGGGGATGTAATTATCTTGCATACAAATACAAAAATGATGTGATGTTTAATAAAATATAATAAAATCATTTTATTGAACTCATTTGACATTTTTTATGTTGTTATAGGTAAACACGCAGAACATACTGTGTTCAGCATACTGAAGACAGGAAGTAGGTCTGGTACAGATGGGAATACAGTAGCTGAGAAAATAAAAGGATGTTACCTGTGTGTCGCTCCTTTACTGTCAGACTGCATCAGTCAAATCTAACAGTGAGTCGTGATTAATGTGGCAACAGGAGAGTTTTAAACCACAGACTCTGTCACATCTGCCATCATGATTTGTGTTTGTGCTCAGAGTGAGTGACGTGATCTGAGCACCACCGAGACGTTCACAGATCTGGAGAACTCTGATCTTTTCCTGCTTTATCAGCCAGAGAAGAACAATTACTGCAGGTTTCACTTCCTGATGAGCATTAACACACACTGTAAAAACGTTGTTTTAATCAACTTGTCTTTACAAGTAATTTCAACGTTTTAAATTCTGACTGGTGTAACATAAACAAGCAATTTTTCAACTATTTGTGTTATCAGTCAAGATTAAAAATAGTAAGCTAAATTACTTGTGCTACCAAGCTGATTGAACTTAAAAATTTAAGGCAGCAACATTTTTTACAGTATACAAAACACAACTCATTCACCCAATAGACCAATTAAAGATGAAGGCTGGAGCAGATGGAGATGGAAAACTCGTTTAATTTGGTGCATCTGATGGGGCAGAAACATCACGCAACACCTTTAAGAGATTAAGTCTTAAATGTTTAAAGCTTTTGTATGGACATACAGTGTGTTCAGTGTTGTTTCAACTGGACAATGGATTCATTTTGAAAGAGAGTTTCAAGTGAGTTTAATTCTTTTAACACATGGCACTTTAAATGCAGCCAAATAAAAAATCTGAGAAATCTGAGTTACAGATTGGCAAACACTACTAATGAATGCTAATTAATGCTGCAGTATCCATTTTAACGGTCTATACAAAAATAGTTCTTGCATAAAAATGTCAGAGATTCATAAATTATGCTCTAAATTTGGAGTTTAACAACCATCTTGCTTTGTTAATTTTAAAGCTGGCTTCTCAACCCTGTCCTGATTCAACCCTGTCGTGAATCAGCCCTGTCTACCCTGAATACAATTCAGCCTGACTCACCTCATCAGCTCAGTAGAGACTGCAAGACCTGATCTGCTTGCATTCAATGAGAGATACATCCACCATGAGCAGTGCTGAGGGCTCCAGAGATTATTCAGACATTCACCCTGTAAATTCATGACAAGCAGAGAGCAACAGCTGGAGATGAAGTGCATGATGGGATAGCCACAATACCACAAAGTCAGGGTGCATCGTTGTATTTCTCAGGTGACGATGCGTGGATGATGTTTCAGAGTTCAGCTCCGTCCAGCAAATAAACTTTCTATAATTAGTAATTCTCCAGCGAACATAAATAATATAACAGTATAACTCTTGTTCCTCTGCATTAGTTTATCTGCGAGACAGTTACAGTAAATATTACATATCCATCTGTGCTCTGGTCCTGCTCTTCACTCAGTGCTGTTAACTGTCTGGTTTATTCATTGTTCTGCTAGTATTCATGCATGTATTCTCAGAAACAAATGTTCTGTGCAAAAGTGCTTGCAGAGTCGCCCAGATTTCAAATGTAAGCCTTGATGGTAAATAATGACAGCATTGAGCTGACAGATCGGAGTTGCTAAATGAACAGTTGTAGGTTCAAACCCTACAAGGGCATTTAACAAACTGAATTGTATTAGTATGTCGCTGGGTAATATTAGCTGCTAAATAACAAATTAGTGGGAAGATTTTTAAGAATGTAAAAGAGCCGTTTCACTCATTCACAATAAATAAGCTTGACCTTCACTGGCTTATTCTCAGATGTCTTCACTTTTAAACAAAACCTCAGAAGAGAACAGAACAGTTGAAATACTCATCAGATTATGATAATCTTTCACAGGTTTCTGTGGAATTTAAAGGTGAGATCAGCGAGTCCCATGAGATGAACTATTGACAGATCTTTTGTTTGCTTTCATGAAAGATTTGATTGACATTCACAAATTTCCTGAGAATGTGTTATTAGAATCAGCCTTAAATGTTTGGACTGAAATGCTGCCAATATTTCAAAAATTCATCTACGTAACTGATCTGAAACTCTTCACAATAAACAGCAGAGAAGGCATTAGGTATCAAGTTTGTCTTTTCTGGGGCATTAATCAATTTAACTGCTGTATGATCTGTTGCCATCAGGGGAGGAAAACAAAGTCAATGCTGAGATGATCAAACACAATAGTAAAGATTAATAACAGTTGAAATATATTCTGTTTATTTGACCTTGTCTTGTCTCACTTTTCCCATGTGATGCCATTAACTGAGACTGAATGAACTGTTCTTGTGTTGGAGAGAAACTTTTCTCCTGTGTGTAGTTCTCCGATCTCTCAATAAAGCACAGCTTCACCTGCATACGCGTCTGCAATCTCTAAGTTGATTGGAAAGAAGTTTGTTTCAGCAGCTCCAGTAATCTGAGCTGGTTTCAGACAATTGAAAATCGATGTCACTCATCATCTTTCCCAGAACGAAAGACACTCAGAGGTTAAATGACCAAACTGCTTCACTTGATTTGCCCTCTATCAGGGCATCTGCAGAGTCTCCCCAAAATGAAAAACCGTCCGTTCACTCACCCTCATGTTGTTTTAATCTGTTTACATAACCTCACATAATCAAGTTTTCTTTATAAAAGCAGTTCATATTCAAAAGGTATTTACTGAAAATGCTCATTGGGGGTTCGAAAATTGTCATACCACCTCAACCTGTTTAGTCTGGAGTCAATTATCACCTTGGAACTAATTAGGATTTTGACAGTCCACTTAACTAGAGTCAAGAAAAAAATTTAAAGTATAGTTGGAAACGTTCAATACAATGATCACACTGAAAATGGAAGGTAAAGCTGAGCGCATTGCATTGTGGGATACAGTACACAGTCTTTGTTTAAACTCCTGCTGGTCTCAGCTCCAGACTATCCAAACACCTCCAGAAAAATGACCCCCATGCAGGAACCTCCAGCAGTCGCGTCTCAGTGTAAGATCCCATCTGCTGTACTGGCAGAGATTTCAGACAAAGATTAAACAGCTCCATTAAGACAGACTCTTACAGACCACCTCACGTCTGCTATCACGCTTGTGTTTTTTCCACACTGTCTGTTTGGCAGAATGGATTTGCCTAAACTGTCTAAAGCAGCTCCAGCGGGTCCATGAGCCCAGAGCGTGACAGATAATAAAGACAAAACACACAGACACTCCGGTTTAGTTTGGGCTCACACACGACCACATACTCCAGCCAAGACACAAATGGCGTCTCTGAATATTGACTTTTCGTGGCACAATGTTTGCGGCCTCTTCATCTTAAATATTTGATTACTGTCACTGAGCTCAGGTATGTGCTTGGAAACAAAGATTATAGAATTAACAAGATGTCACAGTTCTGTTACTATGAATGGGGGAAAGTGCAACACTCGATATGGCTGCTCTAGCGAAGGAAGTCCCACCTACTAGTAGAAAGAGCCAATCATCAATCACTAAACACTAATGATTCTCTGGGGGAGGAGCTATACCGAGTGTTGTGAGGTACTTGACAGTACCTGAATTGATCTGGAAAACTGGTTTTTAAAGCACAATTTGAGCTTAAGAAACAGAATTTGTGGTACAATTGATGTCAGGTTTATTAGTTGGTCACAAATATATTGTTGTATATTGTTGTATTGTAATTTTAGCCAGTGATTTTAGAGATATCTGTCTTCCCCATTCACGTAGACAGGACTTGGTCTTGTATGACTAAAATAGCTGCCGGATGCATTACAAAGATGGACGTCGAGCGCAGAGACTTCCTTAAAAGGACTTTGTTGGTAAGCAGTAGTCTTAGTCTTAATATTAGTGGTATGTTGCTTGTGAAATAAGGGGTTATACTTCATCAATCATTCAACCAATGACATTAAAGTCTTTCCAAAATATTTTCATGAACAAAAAGCACTCCAACAAGATCAGACAACGGTACAACAACATGTGATACAGCCTACAATCAACTCTGCAGACGCTTGTAATGAGCCATTGTAGCCTTTAAACTAGCAGCCTTTAGACTGAACTTTGTTTTATGAAAACCAGATGACCCCTGAATCAAAGTCTAGCAGAGAAGTAGTGATGGCGCATGACGTCATCATATATTACTACAGCTAGTGTCTGGCAGAGCCCCAGTGGACTATGGGCGCGCATGCCAACACTGCTTACCCAGAATCCCTTGCAAAGGCGCACTGGATCGGACCACACCCGAACAGCTGCGCTCGCCACAAGCTTTTCAGAGGCAGAAAACCAATCAAAAAAATATATTATCCCTCTCCTAAAATAGACCAACATGCAAAATTCATTATTCGATCAGTCCTTGCAAAGCCGTCCCTGTGGAGGACACAGCATCTGTCGTGCAGTCAAAACACGCTGGCTGCAAGTTATCCTGCTGCTGCAGTTCAGTCAGCAGTCTGGATGCTCTTCTTCACTTGTTTTTATGTGTTGTGGGAAAAGCTGTTCCACAGTGGCACTTTCATCTGTGGTAATGAAGCAGACAGAGGTTACTGAGACACCTTCACACGAGTCGTGTACTAACACAGTCAGACCTGATTAGAAGTCGATTCCCAGTTTGATAACAGCATGTAATGTATGATGCGATTTATTATTTTTAAAGATCATAGAAATAGAAAAACTGGTATCATTTACTCACCCTCATTTTGTTCCAAACTTTCCTGTGGAACACAGAAGCTTCTGGAGTTTGTCAGCCCCTGGACACTGTATACTGTATGCTTGCTGTATACAAAAGAGGATGACATTTTAAATTAATGAAATGTTTTAAAGCTAGGCATGCCCAGGAAAAAATATTTTTACTGCTATCTTTACTACCACACCACAATATAGGTTCTTCACAGTGGTGCCACAGAAGAACCATTTTTGGTTCCCTAAAGAACCATTCAGTTTAACGTTCCTAAAAGAACCATCTCTTTCTTACCTTTTTATAGTCTAAAGAACCTTTTTCCACTATGAATAACCTTAATATGAAACAGAAATGGGGATCAGTTTTAACCCAGGTACAGACTCAGCACCATTAATGGCCACTTCCTGTGTCAGTGCTCTACTTCCTGTCTGGCTTTGTGTAATTATTTTTAGAGTGCCATGAGAATGGCGTATAAACACAAAGTTAATCACTCTTTATTCCTGAACATGAAAACTCTCCCTGCAGCCCACTAACATGTGGAGAGCAGAAACATTTTCCTCATGTCATTCCGACCTGCTGCGGGAATGTTTGAGGACTGAACGTGTGTGTAATTCATGAATTCCATGCCTTTCCACACTCGTACCACTTCAATCCTGCGACGGACTCTGATGTTGTAAAGAAATTCTTTGAGATTTATAGTGTGTGTAAATGAAAAGTTGATTCTTTAATCATCATGTGATTTATGAGTCTGGCTTCTTTGAAGAAGAAGAAACAGAAAGAATACAAAAGCGGCATTTAGCTACTGCTTAAAGGAACCACTGAAACCAGACTAATCGCCTGCAGAGTCTAACTGCTGATAACTGAGGGTGTGACTCCTCTTTAAAGGGACAGCTCACCCTAAAATTATATTGTCTGTCAACATTTAACCCAACGTCTGAAACCTTGACTCTGTCCTCTGTGGAACATGAAAAGTATTTCATTGAAATATGCTGTTATCCAAGATGCAGACAAAGGCTGTTAAGCACCAAAACTTAGCAGAAATATTTCAACTTCTTAATGGGGAAAGAAAATAACATGGGTTTAGAGAGATTTACAATTAAATAAATGATGACAGTTTTAATGTTCGGGTGAACTATCCTTTTAAGAATAAAGACAAACTAAAAACAAATTTTGTCTTGCTCACATGCACATAAGCCTGTATAGACAGAGACACAAATACACGAGGGAAAAATCACAACAAACAGAATAAGTGGTCCGAGTGGAGCGCGGGTTCATCTGCAGAAGCTCAGATAAGAGGCCATTAGATATGAATGTATTCTCACACAGGTATTCCCAAAAGGGTCCTCAGTGGAATATGCTGCTTCCATGGCAACAAAACCCATGGCAACAATAATTCTGCATCCACTGAAGTGGAAAAATGTCCATGTCATCATTAAGTCAATCAAAGTAAAGACTCAGAGAAAAGCAGGATGTGTATTTGAGTGAGTGCATACTGTATATTATATTATATTATATTATATTATATTATATTATATTATATTATATTATATTATATTATATTATATTATATTATATTATATTATATATTATATTATATTATATTATATTAATTTTTGGTGGTTATAAATTATAATACATAATTTTGGTGGTTAAGCTGGACATGTTCTTTAAAGGTTTTGTGCGGTTCACTCAGTTAACTCCATTATTTCCAGGCACAGATTTCTTTTACAGCTACATTTATTTAAAAAAAAGCCCAACTTACATGAAACGAATGTACAGAGAAACACGTTTGTAAAAGCGTAGAAACCAACAAAGTATCACCTAGCAGCATCCAAATGTTGGAATGAGAAAAAAAACAACAAATCAGTCAAAATACCTATATAATCAACACAGCCAAAACTACAGCCGACTGCCTTCACATAACCTTTCCTTGATCGCTCCTAGAGCAGAAACCCACACATATTACTTTATTTATTAAAATAAACTAGTTCAGGTTAAATAAGCTTAAATAACAGTGTTAAATACAAGACACTTGACTGGAGGTTCTGTACAGAGATAAACACATTTTGGCATGTGGTACACACAGTCAGTTTCAGAGCTGTGAGGAGGAAATACTGTACTGTGTGTACAGTTACTCTATACACACACACACACACACACACACACACACACACACACACACACACACACACACACACACACACACACACACACACACACACACACACCAGGATGTAGTGAGCTGAAGGCTTGAAGGATCACACTGCACACACCTGCACATTTCTGATTCCCTTTGAGACACAGTCCCAATAAATACAGTACAGAACAGCTGAATCAATTCTTAACTTGTATTCACATTGTGCTAACTGAGACGCCATTTGAAAAGTTCAGAGACTATGTTTATTGCCAGAATTGATGAGGGTCACAGACATGATTCAGAAACTGCATTTGAAACACTGAGTAAAGAAGGTATCGCTGACCTGGACTGCGTAACCTTTCAAAAATGCACATGAAACATGGAAACTGCTTTTCATCACGTCTTGGAGAATCCAGAACAAAACATCCAGCTACTGTTACATTCATAGTCCAGCTCAAAGCTCAAAGATTCAGATGCTGATATTGACTTGCTACAAGTACAATCTCCAGGCTAAACCTGTCCCAGTTTCCACGTGTCCCACCTGGTGTGAAGGTTTAGTTGGTTAACCAGCTCGTCTACTCCAACTAGCACCAAGGTGACGTCCACAGTCCAGTACATACTTACATTCTACATCTCATTGGAATTGCAGTAGGAATTGGGCTTTGCTAGAGTAAGTCGCTAAAGTGAAGTTTGATTTGAAGGTGCTTTAGCGACAGACAGACAGACAGTTCTCCAGTGGTTTTCCCCTCTCCAGGGTCTCCTGATTCTCTTTAGCCTCCGAGAGATAGAGAGAGAGGGAGAGAGAGAGAGAGAGAGCAGGGTCCGGGGAGAAGGTTTCAGCTCTGTCTCCGTCAAGGTTTCTTATCAATGGTGTGGAAGAACCACTCGGTGAACTTGCGGAGCTGAGCTGCAGCTGTCTGGCTCTCCTCCTGCAGTCTCATGTTATCCTGTCTCAGGTGCTGCACCTCCACCTGAAGAATCGCCTTGTCCTCCTTCTCCTGCTCAAAAAATAACGACAGATGAAACACTAGCACAAAAAAGGAAGTTCATGTGTACAGGCAACAAGCTCAAAGTGACGTTTCACAGATGAGAAAATCTGCCGCATAAATGATATTTCATCTTTAAGTAGAGCTTAATAGAGAGCAAGAAGTGTTTCATGTAAATATGATGGACATATAAGCGACATTTCATTGGTGGGAAGGATCTACTGTACTGTACTGTACTGTACTGTATGGTCATGAGTCACATTCATGAGTAGAGTTGCAAAAATCTGTGAATTTTACAGGAATGTACAGGAACATATGAGAATAAGCACAAAGATGAAGACAAGTCACATGCAAAGGAAACTAATATGTTTATATTCGTGTTTGTACATGATACAGTTTGTGAAAATTTCCTATTATGTCCTGTAAATTTCCATAAATATAAAAATATTCCATCTTGGAATATTTCCAGCTTTGCAAACCTATTCATGAGACTCTTATATTGCATTATATTTAGCACTTCCACCAGCTGCAATACTGCCTGCGTTTTTGAAGTCAATCTTCAAACGTATTTCTGGCGGTCAGTCACTTGTTGTTATTGTGAATGCAGCAGTTTAAAATGACAGGAAGCAGGACATTAAACTGGCATGACAAGGTGGCAACTCAGCGTGCTGGGAGTGCGTTACAGCACATGTGATGCATTGTTTGGTCATCCTTCCCTTCAGAACCCTTCCTCCAGTAAAATGACAATCGCAGCTGACGCATTTCCATGCATTTAAAATATGAATTGACTGCATCTGTGAGAAAATCAAGCTCTGATGCTGGGCAAGATGACAAAAACATCTCAAGTGGCTAGACCTGTAAGTGCTGCTAAAGATGCGGCCAATAATGCATCCCGCATTTGTTCTGGTTGGCAGAAGAGCTTGTTTACCTTCTTCAGGTCGTACTGCAGCTGTCTTAGAATGACCTCCAGCTGATTGACTTTACCAGTCAGTGTGGCTGGAGACGTATCGCTGAAGACCGAAGACAGGCAAGAGAAAGAGGAAAGAGACATTGAAATCGAAACATAACGCAAAATATTGTGAACAACATTACAATGCAAGAATCTAGTTCATAAACATAAACGCAAAGTGTGCTGCATTCTCAGTGTGTCCTGAAGAGGAGAAATAACAGCATTTGATTGTCTTTTACTCTATGTGCAGTTTTCTCTGACCACAAAAAGTCAGTTTTGTCTGAGCAGCTAAACCAGATGAACACCAGCTTGGCCAGGCTAACAGACCAACTTAAACCAGCAGAAATCCTCATAGACTGTTTTTTTCACCTTACTGTTCTCGTTATATGTACTATTACTGACACTGACATTTAACAGTATTTTTTAGTATTTAAAAAAATGTTACTAACTATAACTTTAACTAACCAACCATAAATGTTTGTGCCATTAAATGTGAAAAGCCCCTAAGTACTGAACAATAAAGCATTACTGTGGCAACAAGGAAACCGGTTTATCAATGCAACTTGATAAGGACTGACCCCGCCTCCAGTGCAGCGTCCTCTGCGGCCGCCACGCGTCGGGTGAGCTCGCGGGAGATTTGCAGTGCTTCGGCTCGCTGCATGTCCGTCATGCTGCAGAATGAAGCTACGCGCTGGTCTGTAAAGAAGAACTCAAAGTGAACTGTGTAATTTCACACTGGAGTTTTCTGTGTATCGCGCTGCTTATAGATTCTTCATCAATTTACTGTGTGATTTTTTCATGCTTGAATTCACACTAATATACACAATTCTGTATAATTATAGCTGCTGTCAATCCTTCTTTCTTATGGCATCTTTTACTGGTAATTTATCTCTGTATAAAGACAAAGTCTCTAGTTATGCCTTCAGTTACCCTTACAAAGGCTGTGGCCATCCAGCCAAAAACAAGCCTTTAAAATGAGGGACAAATTTGAAAAGAAGCAAAAAGCTCCTCACAACATGCCAGTCTGGGGTCATGTGACCCATGACAACACTCAGAAAGGGGTTAAATGGCTTTAATGAGTGAGTGAGAGTGCCATTAACACAGTGATGATGGCTTCTTTTCAATCCATTTACAGCAATGACAGAGGCAAAGAAAACAGCCAGAGGACAGTATACGAGCGGCCGAGTGTTGCTAAAGGTGCAGATGGGTCTAACAGAGCGAGGTTTTCAGATGCAGATGGCCCCAGGGTGACAATTACCAGCCTGGTGACTGAGTGTTTAATTGTAGGTTTTTTTTGTCTGAGTGATGCTGGCATCTAGCATGAATATTGTCTTGTTTCTCCGGCTGCTTTCTCAATGAAATTATGCACACTTTTTGGCACAGTTAAGGATGGCGGTGAAGTCACACCCATACAGATGGTTTTTCCACCTACCTTCAAAGGCTCTTGCCGCATCTACAAGGTGAGACCAGTCCAAACCCGTTGCTGTGTCTGGTAGAGGCATAAGACCAGGGTCACTGAACTTTGACCTGTCCGCGAGGGAGCCATCAGAAAACCAGAACTCATCTGAGGAGACACACACGTGGGGTTTTAATGTTTATATGGGATATCTATAGACGTAATGGTTTTATACTGTACAAACTGTATATTCTGCACCCCTACACTAACTCTACCCCTAAACCTAACATCACAGAATACTTTCTGCTGTTTTATAGTCGCAAAAAAGATCATCCTGTATGATTTATAAGCCTGTTTCCCATGGGGACCTAAAAATGACAGTTGGTCTTCGTAACATAGTGAATACCAGGACCACAAACACACACACACAGATGCATCAGTGACACACACATATACACAGTACCAGCGTGTCACTATCAATCTAATAGGCTCCACCCCATAACTCTGTCACTCAAGACACAAACGTCAAAGCAGAAGTTCTGCTGAGTGAAATGAAGCCGGTGTAGATGTCCGCAGTCTGATTCAGGCCATCTGTCAGCAGGTCGTGAGGGTCACAGGACTGAAGACAGTGGGAGTGACCAGGAATAAGGGGCAGTTTGTCGCATTGTTCACTTGCAGTCATGCAATCTTCCACCGTTTAATGGTTCCATTGCAAAATAAAAAAAAACCCTACATCTAACACAACAGACAGTGGAACAGAGATTGTTCAACAGCTTTTGATCAAGAACTCTGGATTATTGGCACCTTTAGTAACATCTGAGATATGTCAAGCTTCAAAAAGCATGGACAGCACCCTGCATTCAAGAAAACAGTAGTTTGGAGCTCATGTCATAATGTTATCAAAAAACATGTTAGTGGATTTGACTCACAATAGCATGTTGATAACAAAAATCTGTATATTAAAGAGGTATTAAAACCGCACTATTCACACAAATAAAATATTGCAGAAAAAGTCATTTTTGTCAATAAATTCATACTGTGTGGAACAGTGCCCTAACAAGCTATCTAGGTAGTCAGTGCACTAGGTTTCCTCTTTGACAGCTATCAGGGGAACCCTAAACATGAGCTCAATCAACAGTGAAGCTCCAAACCTGTCAGAGACTCTCATTCTCTCCAGCCTGATAGAATATGCCAGAAACACCTTCCCATCTCACAAAGAACTTGCTTGCAAAATGATGCTGTGAGGGGGACAAAGATGCTCGCTCACTCTCTCTCTCTCTCTGATGGGATGCAATCCATCAAATTAGACTATTCAGTAGATGAGCAGGGTGAGAAAAAAATGCAGCAAATTGCGATCTGTCGCAACAATCAGAAACTCATCAAGGGTGACAGTAACCAGAGTCTATGTAAATCACCTCAGAGCTCTTGAAAAACCCAGCAGTAATTGAACAGATTCTCACCTTAAAACTGTTAAATTTGTTTATTTTATAAGTGCTTTCCCCCAATTATCATAACTGTTATGTCTGTGACTTTAATATCCTTATCTTATATTATATTATAATATCTATATCTTATATAGATTTACTCGCAGTAAATCTGGACAATACAGACAATATAGCCAGTACAGACAGTACAGACAGTACAATAGTTGACAACGTCAAAGAGAATTTGATTTTTCTTTTAAAAAAGACAAAAATGAAGCTAGTTCTGAGAGAAGCTCTTGCATCATTTGTTTGCAGATGCCCCTTGTTTTGGTATTTATGTAACACTATGACTTTCAGACATTTTAAAGTGTTTAAATACATGTTGGGGTCGCTGATGTCCCCATACGCCTCTCTCATTTCCCTCAACATGACTTCTTTCACCAGCAGCACTATAACAATGTTTCAGAGTCTTAATATAGTTCCTCAGTTCTGACAGGAAGTGCCTGTGACAGGATTCTGCTGCATGCAGAACAAAAGCTCGCGTTAGCAATGACATTTTCCTCTTCCTGCCTTTTAATTAATCATGTCATATAAAAGGTCTCACGCTGAGCTGCGTGTCACACGCGCTTCTCTTCTCAGACTAACTGCCTCTCTGGTCAGAAATACTCCTGCCGGGGGAGCAGTATGGGGCTGAAACTGAGAGAACATGGTGACAGTTTACAATAGCTTCTGTCAGATACATTTCATAAAACGTCAACTGGTTAGTGACCAAACGACAGCAACTTTAAAGGAATATTTTTCCCAAAAATGAAAGTTCTGTCATTGTTTAGTGTGGTTGAGTAAACACACTGTACAGTATTCAATGTGTATGAGATTCAAAGATACATCGTCCTTTTGGTGACACAAGGTGACATTCTATCCCGTAATGCATTGCTGCTGTGCGAACTGTCTCATAGCATGCGTGTTAACTGTGATGACCACTGCCTTTAGTGTCAGTCCTTCTGAGTGTGCCCTTGCTTTGAGCTGCTGTCTACCAGATGCCTTTGTTGTGGTATTAAAAAAATAAGTGCCCTTGTCATTGTGCAGATTGCAGTACTATGTCATCTACACCACACAAATAGAATCACAGAATAAAGTATCAACTACATTTACTTAAAGGTCAGGTAGGCAATTTCAGAGAGGTTAGCAATAGCAAGCCAGCTTTAAAAGCTTAAGATCCCGCCCTCCCATGAGAGCACTCTCCAAAGCCACGCCTCCTCCACCACACTAACACATACATAGTTTGACAGGCAAGCAGGAAATCCTACTATTGCATTTGGACCGAATGCAATGACTGGTTAAAAATTTTATAGTCCATTTTATAGTATATATCTTCCACAGAAGATATATATTTATATAAATATATTTAGACCACTTAGTGATTGGTATCAGGATGTGAAGAGACTTTCAACCAGCATAACAAAAAATGTTTCAGGAACAAAAGAAGGTATCATAATTATGACCTCACATCAGCCACCTCATTTTTGAGGCCTTAAAATACTGTCTAGGCAGGCAGCACACTAGGTTTTGGAAGAGATCTGCAGTTGTGTGAGTGTGTGGTACTCACTTTTGAGGTTGGATGCAGGTTGGCTGAGGCTGATTCGAGGGGGCAGAGTATTGTGGTAGGGTGGTGTGCTGCTGAACAGAATGTCATTGGGCATGGCCTGGTCCAGCATGGAGCTCCGTGAGCTGGCATAAGAAGAGCCCTTCCTATTACTGCACACGCTCTCATCAGAGAGGGTTCGATACAGGGAGCGCCGCGGTGACAGGCTGCCCGCAGTCGATGCCTGGAAGAAGAGACACAAAAACACTGAATGAAACCTTCAACCCTTTAAATCAGTGTTTACAAAACACTGATTTAAAGGGTTGTGCTTTTCAAAAAACCCTTTACAAAATGAACTGTGATTTTACTACAGATTAAACAAAAAAACAGGTTTACTATAGGTAAACTATGGTAACCACAAATTAACCATGGTTTTGCTATGGCACCCATAGTTTAATCATGGTATCTATGGTAAAACTATGGTTATACAAATGGTAAATAATGTGACAAATAAACATGGCTACTAAACTTTTACTATAATAAAAAAAAAGGTTAATTTTTGTAAATAATATGCATTCAGAAAAAAACAAAAAAGAAAATACATACAAAAGTAGATTTAAGAAATATGAAAGAATAATACGAGGCAAAATAAAATAATAAATACAAGATTAAAATAAAATATAGAAGAGATCAAACAATAGTCTTCAGGAACAGACCCCAGTGAGTCTGTAAAATAAAGTAGTAACTTACAGTAAAACACCTTCAGTAAACAAGAGTCGCTTTGGATAAAAGTGACTGCCAAATGCATGAATGTAAATTGTGCAGTTATACACTGATGTCAAAACCACAAAATCAGAAGCCCTCTCTCCCTTAACTAAATTACATCACAGGACACATTTGAGATGGACATCAACAGCAGGAAAGCTCTGTGTGTACTTTTGAGACAGACATGTCTGCTGTACAACAGCAGTGCGAGAGGACTTTAATTGAACTGATTTATTGGGAGTGTTTGATGCACAATGGACAAAGACAAGCCAGTTAAAACAGCTGGATCTGATGAGACCACACACACACACGTCGCACAGCCCAGCTATTCTTCACTATCTCTTCAGGCAGGATGTGGACAGCAGGTTTGTATTGGACTGAATGAATGGAAACTCCACACTGTCTTATGTTGTTTAATAGCAGGATGCTATAAATAAGGCCTGGTCTTTATCTGCAGCTGTACACTATTGAGGAATGACCTGAGTATGTTACTTCTCTTCTGCTTGTGTGAGTCCACTAAGGCAGAGCCATATCTGGCCAGCCGGATGAGAGGGGTCAGAGGGGCCCCAGGGGCCCTACATCATACAAAGTCACATGTTGGCTGTCTAGCACACATCTGACAGACAGCAGCTCTTTTGTAAAACATCCTGTTCACTGACTACATAGACAACAATCTATTAAAATACCCTCACAAACCCATGAAATAAAACTGTGCCAAAATAGTACCAAAGCTATTTAGATAAACTGTATATGTTTTCCATTTGGCACAGGAGCCAGAGGAAGTTGGTTTAGTCCCAAATGGAGTCACTTGATACGACTGGTTTTATTTATAGTACACAATACGTCTTTCACTATTTAAAACTTGATGAAAGTTTTAAAACTCGTCAGTTTGCTGAATTAGGATCAGTGGAGGGAGCGCAGACATCAGGGCTCACGGGAGTCAACAAAGTTAAATCGGCTGTGGGTCGCACACCCACCCGTGTGCACTTCCTTTAGACTAAAATCCCACTCAAATCCCATCACCGAATCCTGAGCTTTCCTCAAACCTCTCTCATTGACAGAACATTCTCATAGTCTCAGAGTTCTTCTCTATGGCCGCTTTCATATCCAAACGTATCACGTCTGCACCTTTCGTTTTAAAACAGCCTCCAACAGGATTTAAGGAGAATCTCTATGTCAAATAAAACAAGATCAGTCAATATTGAAGCCAACAAGCCTTAAATACCTGAAATAAAAAAGGCAAATATGTTAGATGGATATAGATTATGCAGAAACCCTCCTAGCAGAACAACAATATAATGACAAAGACCTTATATATTGAGTATACCGTGACCTTGCATATTACAAAGGAATTGACCCTACTGTACACAAATACAACTTGTTTCCTCTCTGGAGACCTTGTGTCACTATTATAAGGGCCCCAGAAGAAAACATTTTTTGATTAAAATTCTGTCCTGTAGAAACAGCAGCAACACAGCCGAACGGTGATTGACTCATCACAGTGAGTATAAAAGCGGAGCGATGGGTTCGCTACACTTCTGCTCTCTGACAGGAATTTCCACTGGGGAAGAAAAAACAGACTGACAATGTTTTCCATTACAGCTCAAGCTGCACAAAAGCAGTTCTGTTTCTGAGGGGTTGCGGTGGCATTTAAAACAAATCAACTCCACTGGCAAAATCCGTCATGGGCAAATAAAAACAGTTGCTTGTCTGACTCAACTAATCAAGTTTACATTACGTAATAAAACTTTAGAATCTATTCGGTATAGAGTGAAACCATCTTGAAATCCATTTGTGATGAAAAAGAGTAAAAAAAAAACTCTGAAAAACATGAATAAATTGTTTAAAAAATAATATACACTATAAATGGTTACATATAAAAGCAGTGCAGCTGTCAGATAACAGACACGAAGTGTCCAGTGAAAGTGACAGAATGATGTTTGCTCTTCAGAAAGCTGATCTCTCACCAAAACATGTTACAAAACTGCATGTGCTCGGTATAAAAAGCAGGTCCTAGAACAGGAAGAGCCCAGGGTGCTTTAACCTGTAAGATATCCCGCTGTCATCTCCACAGTGAGGACGGTATAAAGCACACAGCTCTTCTGTCTGCACCTCACCTCCCTGTAGGAGAACAATGACCTGTCTGCCTCGGAGGGCAAAGCAACATGACACAGGGACTAAAAATAGGGCATTGTGCATCTACTGCGACTTTTCCTGCAAGATAACAGGCTGCGGGAGGGAATGAGGGAACTCTGAACATAATTAAGATGGTCAAAAACAGACACACCACCAACAACGTCCTGTCTTTAATCCAAAACATGAAGGCAAAGCAAACCCAGCGAGAAGTCGTAAATCTGATTATGAAAACAGAATCTATCCAGCACTGAGATTCATGTTTATGTGTGTGTGTTTAGTATCGGCTCTGAATGATAAGTCACATGTTTGCTCGGGTCTTACTCACTTCACACTTTGAGGTTATCAGCACTAGAGCCCTTTGTAGGGAACACATGACCCCTGTGCTGCTGTTCAGATGTTTCTCTGAACGTGCAGCCAAAAATGATGAATCAACTCTGATTACTAACTCGTTTGACATCAATAGGATTATGTCTGACTCAAAAGGAGTAACAGAAACCAGTACTGCGCTATTTAATTTTAGAAAAAAATGTTACAAATGCTAAAAGGTTAAAGATGAAATGTAACTCTAGTTCACTCACTGTAGTTATTCTGTAGTTTTGTTGTAATAAATCATAAAAAGGCAGGCTTCAGGATAGCCCCACTGCAAAAGAACTAATTCATGGTGTTCGCATGATACAACTCCAAAAATCAATGGAAACCATGACAACAACATTTGTGTTTAAGTATAATTAGCTGATATATTATGTGATTTATTGTTCACTGCCTGAAGAGCACAGTACACTCACCAAAGCATTTCTGTCTAGTGAACTTTATCACAGCACACAGAAAAACAGGTTTCATTTTAACCCATTATGCATGTGTACAGTTCATACCGTCCTGCGGCCACTCTCTCCTGGTGGACTTTCAGGAACCATCATCTTCAGATATTCTTCTTTAGACATGCTGGCCTGAAGACCTCCTTCCTTATGTTTGTCCCTTCCCCTCTCCCGTAGCCGACACGCTCCCTCCGTCGCATACAGCTGCCTATTGGGGACACACAGAGCCGAACACACATTAGAAATTCAGTCAGTGTGTATCAGAGGTGGCTGGTAAAGCCTAAAACTCCAGCACCCTGAGCTCAGAGGTAAACAGATGCAGTCCTGAGGTTGAGGAGGGAGATGTTAACAGGTGTGAGGGTCACTCATGCTGGGGATGTGGATCGAAGAACAGTCTGTCTGTCTGTAATATGTCTGAGATATTTTTGTACTATGTTAAAGAGATATCACGTCAAACACAATGCAGACACCTTTTAAAGAACCTTTATGTTATTTTGTTAAGGCTGCAATCCATAACTTCTGCATCTCTACTGCCATCTCTGTCTGAAACATAAGATTGCAGGCTACTTTACGCACTTTTCATTAGATATGTTGCAGTCAAATGAAGCCAAACTGCCATTTCTGTGAAATTGTAGCTCAGATTATAAATCTTTATAGTGAATCGAGGTATGGAGATTGTGATGAACACTGATTTGTTATGTACTTGCTCAATAACAGCCTTTTGTTCATTTTTACCAAAAAAAGTTACACATTGTAGATTGAAATGACACAGTAGGACTAAAGGCAGCTAACATTGAAGCTATACAGTGACACCTCACATGAGAGAGTGTGATGTGTTTATAGCACAGCCGTTCACTGACAAACAAGAGCACAGGGGAGCAGCAGTGGAGAGTGACGTAGATGAATAGGGCGAGAGATCCGGGCGATGTGACCTTGATGATTCTCTCGCTGTGCTCTCAAGCATGTAGCACTTACAGTGTATGTGACCCTGGCTGGGTGTTACAAACGCCTGTCAGACACACACACACTCCCCGGCTAACTGAACCACAGAATACATGCCAGTAAAATTCCAGGTTCTAGCCAGCAAACAATTTAAGTTGTAAGAATGTTTCAATCATTTCAAAGAGAAAAAATACGACTCAAAGAATACACTCAAAAATTGATTTTTTTAGATCTTCTCTAGTCTGAACGTTATACTCTAAAAAGGCTTGTTGCCAAAATGTAGGTAAAAATAAACCTTTAAGGATGTGTGCAGTTATATTCTTTCTTTATTTCTTTTAGTCTTTTTCTCTAACTCGCAGCCACACGAGGTGTGTGTAAATGAAGGTTTTTATTGTCAAAAGTCTAAATTTTCTTTAGACTTACAAGCACTTTATATGTGTGTAAAGACTGGAGGTGAGTTCATTAATATCGTGAGAGGTGACATTTAATTGTTAAGGTGAAACACACATCGTCCTTGACATTAAGTAACACAGAAAGATCCAGCCACAACAAAGAGGCTGTTTTAAACCCACAGAACACGTGCAGGGCTGAACCAATGTCCTTACAGATATCTGCCAGCAGAGACCCAGTGTCAACACACTCGCTCACCCACTGATCTCCGCTGGGGTACGCGTCAGGAGCAGTCGGTGCAAACACACACGGTTTGTGAAGGTGAGGGTGAAGATAAGAGCCAGTAAGGAACAGAGTGAGTGAGAAGGATGGAAGGAAAGCGTTTAAACTCAGAGAGAAGGAGAAAGAGGTCAAGGGTTAGAGGGCAAAGTTCACTACCAGTATGAGCACAGGCACAACAGGGTCATGTGTGTGTACCTGGAACGCTCGGCCAGAGCTGTTAGAAGAAAAGACAACAAGCTCTCAGCACCACTAAGAAGCAAATGCAGAAGAAGAAACAGAGAAGAACACAGTTAGCAGCTGGTTTCACACAGTGAGCTGATATAATGCAATGACATGATCACACACTGCAAACAGAAGAAACCCAGCTAACAGGGAACGTTCTCAGAACATTGGCTAATGTTCTCTAAAAGTTATTGTGGGAGTAACGTTAGTAGAACTTTTTTAATGTTATATATCATATATCAAAAAAAAATATTTTAAAAAGTTTGAACAATCTGAAAACCAAACAGTAACATCAATATAATGTCGATGGATGAAAAACAGGATGTTTTTAACATTTTTATTACTTAATGGAAATGTTAGGGAAACATTCTTACAACCTACAACTGTTAGCTGGGAAGATTCATTAGTTGGAACAATAACTGAGTGATATTGGATAGTTTGTCTGAAGGCAACTTTACGTAACACGGAATAAAGGCTGGAATAAACACAGAATTGAGACACTAACTGCATTACAAGGTTCCTTTCATAACAGTTGGAGAAACACAGGCGAGCCCACATCATCCATCATAGTGTTTTTAAAGACCAAACAGACTATTGAGGAGCTGGACTTGAGTGTTTACTTTACAATCACACACACACCATACAAACACACGCATACTCTGTTAAAACATAAAAGCAGAAATACCAGTCTGTTTTCCATAAACACTACCCGAACACCTGATGTCATCTGTCAGTCACAGTTAACTAATCTAAACTAGTTCTGCGTCTCCTGAAGGACAGTGTGGGGCAGTAGAGAGTCAAAGAAAGATTAGTTTGTAGACACATTTGTGTTAAGAAATATCAAGACAGCACTCAGCTTGCAAGTGCTAGGAAACAAATACAAAACTAGGTCGTCACAGAAAAGTGCGGACAAATGTTTCACTAAAGAGAGAAAGACGTCTTTTTTAGATTTTTTGTAATGAAGTCTAATACAATCCTCACACAGAGCAGCTCTACAGAACTGAAACATCACTGTACAGATCAAAAAAGACAAATGCTGAAGATATTACAGTACATTTGTAAGTGTCTGGAGCAGATTAAGAACTTCCCGTAAAACCTCCATCCAGCTCACTGATCTACTGCAAGTTTAACACAGCCTTGAGTGCAACTCAAATCGATGGAGGAAAATCCCTTTTCATCTGTCACCTATTGGAGTTTTTGTCCTTGAAAACTCAATCGCCTGATGATTGTGCCAGCGGAGAGACTAATTGGATAAAAGAGGTGCGAGACCTCAGCCTGTGGCTAAACTCAGCTCAGAATAGAGACGTCTCTGCTGGCCTTTTAAACTTAATGAGTCACACTGGCATTCGCTGGAAGGGCAAGATTAAATTTAATCAAATCTAAGGGCCAAACTAATTGTGCGCATTAGGAAATTAAAAGACAGCCTGTTTTTTAAACGTAGTTGTATTTTAATGTTTGCATGCTCTAGAGATTCTGAGGTCTACGAGTATGCCACACTGGCCAAGAGAAAATTAAATTATACGACAAATTACCTCTTAAATTAAGTGACTTGCTTCTACAGTATAACATTGCTTTCAGTGGCCTAATCAATTATTTTACAAATAAAAAGCATCATATTTTTATCCATCCACAGAGCCACACCACACACTCACCCACACTCGGACATGTTTAGGGGCTCATCCGGAATGGATCTGTCCTCTGCCCTCTTGCGTTGACTGTGTGAGTGTGTCTCGGTTCTGGGCCCAGGCTCCTGGCCACTCTGGGCTCTGGAACACTCTGGAGAGCCTGTGAGCTTAGAGCTGCTACTAGCCGGCACACATGGAATAAAGGAACACGAGACCCATTTTAATTTTTTTATTTTAGCACCAGCAGTCAAAAAGGGGGAAACCATTTACAAATGATGGCTAAGTGTGTTTGGCCTTTGGAGAGTAATTAGATGAATAGGGTTTCAATATGGCTGGGCTCTGCTCTGTCAGGCTTTAGATTCAGTAAGAAGGACATTAGCGAGCACACTGTATATTAACAGCATTCTGTTGGCCATCTCAGAGATGCATTGAAACACACACAATCAGAATTCAGACCATCAGCCCCTCCTGTTCTTCTTAAAAATGATCTCAAGGACATCCTACCATCTCTTCTGCCTTTTTGTGCAACATTCAGGTCTCCAGAATCCATTATGATTTATGAATGCTCTCCCTAACATACTACAACTGATTGTTCACTTTTAAAAACCTTATTTCTCATTTCAGCAGCCACTAACGTGAAAAAAAGTGTCACTTTTTTCCCAGAACAGCGTGCTGTCCTCTGTTCGTGCAGATTTCTGAGCATCCACTACTTTTCCAGATTGTAAGGCCATCTGAAACATAATGACAACAGTGGATGGTGCACAGGTAATGTTCTGACATGGTTGAATATTGTTTTGCTTATTTGCTTATAAGTGGCTTTGCAGTGAAAAACAAAGCAGTTCACTGTGCGAATGCAAAATAACCCGCATGCACATTTAAATGGTAAACACAAGGTTTTTCAGTTTTCCCATTTAGAACAATGTTATTTTCCTTGTGCTCAAATGTTCTCTGAATTGCACATGGCATCTTCCTGGCCATCAAAGACTGGAATACCTTCCTTCAAAAGTCATTTCCTTTTCCATGATGTATGAAGTTCGCATAGTGTGCAGTGTGCCCAAGGTGGAAATCTATCCCATGTTTCCCAGTGGTTTCCTGCAGGTACATCATCTACAGCAGCTCATCAACTCCTGTACTTTGTAACCAGGTCTGATGACTTTAAAAAAAACAGTTACAAGAAAAAGCCATGGCCCTCTTTACCTAAAGAGCAGATACACACAGCTGGATATGCAAAACATCCAGACAGACAAAGTATTTGGACAGCTGGATGTGTGTTTGCTTGTTTGTCTGGCATTGGAAGAACATGTGCATTTTTATAAACAATAGCTGATAGCGGACTGGGAACGAGCAGATTTCTGTTAACATTCCACTCGGTTTCAGTGGAAATTTATCTGGTAGGTTAATCAATAATGTTGGCAAAACCACACAGTTTAAGAGCCCTGTGTTCTGGCCAAACAAACGTGAAAAAAAAAAATCACTATCTCCACTCTCATAAACATCGGTGTTCTCTCACTCACCTGGAATGCGTTGAGATCTCGCTCAGGTCTCCCATACTCCCGTCCGCAGGTGCATGTCCAGATACTAGCGCCGCTGCATAACCCTGAGGCCGGTACAGCCTGTTGTGTTCTTCTTCAACAGAAACTTCCTCCATCAGTTCTGGAGCCCAAGGGTGGCCGGGGTCAGACGCTCCCCGGGCCTGGAGCATGACGCGGGCTACGGATGCTGTGGCCACCCCAGGGGTCATGCTACAGGGGGCGGTATCAATGCCACTGTCCGTTGAGGCTCCTTTAATGTAGGTGAGACCCAACATCTCTGGATCCATCAGGTCCCCGGAGCCAAAGTGCTTCTCATCACTGTTACTGCTGGAGGCGTTACTGGACAAAGTGTTACTACTGGAGTGGCTGGAGTTCTTATCGCCTCCCTGCTGAAGGAACACAGAAGCACACACAAAAAAAACCCATTACTAATAGATCTATTTACTTACAATTTTCACCTATTGGACAATTACACAGATGAAAACAATCACTCTACACTTACATTGGATTGGTAGTGGGCACTTTTGACCACCTAGCATCCATACAGAACACTCTAGGGACCCAGCAATGGTACCCGCATAAGCACCACAGTGTTCTGCATGCTAACAGCTTGAACAGTTTATTGTAACTATTGCCAAACCAAAGAACACGCATTTCAACACATAAACAAAGAACACACATCATTTCATTGTCTAGAAGTGACGTGCTGTCTGCTGGTATATTTGACATCTGTTACTCTTATCAGAGGAAAAATGGGCCTGTCCTTCATCACGTGACGTACTTCAGCCCCAGCTAATGTAGCTCAGCACACTGCAAGAGCAGAAAAACTAATTACTCTGAGCTAATGAATAATTCTGTGACTGATAATGTATGCAAATGTGTTCTGTATTCATTAATTAGTGTGCAGACAATCGGCGTTATAAATCAAAAGAGAAGAGCCTGCAGGGAATGAAGCCATGTACATCTCCCAGTGGACGTAACCTACAGCGTTACACTATGCAAAAGACATAAGAAATACCCTTTTAAATACACAAAGTTTTTTTTTTAGTTCTATAAATATGCATGTCAATATGCAGTATAAATATAGATGTCAATGGCATTGATATACATTAACAAATAAAATTAAGAGTCTTTTATTTGAAGCATTCATCAACTCTATGAAAGGTCAAAACATTTTCTGATTAGTGCTGACAATGTGACAGATTTAAAACAATCATTTTCTGGTCTGATTCTCTCATGTACAGAGACTCTACAGTTACAAACTCACACTAAACAGATGCAAAGCTCTCTCTCACAAACACACACATTTACTTATCTATCCAAATGGGGGCATTCCAGAGACTTCTTTTGTTTTTACACACAGCTTAGCCTATACACAGCTAACTCTAATTCTAATCTAACCCTAACCTACATTCGAACCCTAAAAAAAACACATATTAGGGACAAATCTGTACCCAAAAGGTTAAGTAAACACACACGCACAGGCTGCTGGTCATCATGCTGTCAGTGTGTGTGTGTGTCAGGCTGATGAATAACTGCAGATAAGGTCTGTGCTCTGTGCTGCTATCAGCAACATACTCGTGTTTGTCTGCCCGTCTCGCTCAATTTGAATGTTAAATTTGGCTGATATCACACTGCCGCCCAGTTCAGACTGCATTACAGAACCACAGACTCCCGTACTGCAGCTGTATATACAAATAAACCCTGTTTCAAAACCACACAAGCTGTCTAATGTCTATAGACACCTGTCTTCTACAACAACATACTGTCTGAAATGGAACCTCGAAGTGACTGATCTGGAATGAGCTACATAGCACATGATACTCTTAGTAACCATAATACACAGTATTATGTTATATAAAGTGTAACAAAATTGCGCTTAAGACTGAACTGTGAGCATGTTTTACTCTATAATAAACAATTATTTGTGTGTGTGTGTCGTTTCCAAAACATTCTAGATGCAAACCAACATAATCAGGAAACAATTAAAAAAAAAAAAAAAAATAATGGTTTTAATCAGGTTTTCAGAACTTTCCCTTTGTCTTCCATTGGTTGGTCAAACAGATCAGTTCTAAACACAGTAAATCAAGCAAAACATTTAGATTGTAAAGACATTTAACATTCCCACTGTGGATTTCCGTCTGGGAATTTTCCTCCAAAATAAATCAGTCCAGCATTTATAAACATGATTTTATATAAACAAATATCTTCTACTGGCTGGCCAAGCAACCAGCTGAATTATAAATAAACCACATTGTTTCAAAGCATAACACACTCACAAATACTCTGCCTCTCTCTCATCTACATTCTTGTTCCAAGTTCCTTTCTGCTCCTGGAATAACACTTCTATTAGTTCCAGTTTCAGTGGTGGGCTTATGCTGGGGTTTAGACCATCTAGAAAACCCTGAACCTGGATCAGAAGATCTGTGAACATGTCACAATAACACAAGTCACAAGTGATGTTCTTCTGTGGTGTGTGTGGAGAGCCTTACCCGCATCATCTTGTTTGGTGAGTCCTTGCCTCTTTCCTTCAAGGAGTTCAGGATCTTTGTGGAGGGGACATGCCACTTGGCCTCTGTTAAGAACAAGATGACTGAGAAGATTAATCCAGCTAAACTTTAGATGACAGTTTGTTCAAAGGTTTTTCTAGCCTAGAAGCGGGTTTGAATTAGTAGATCACCTTGACAAAGCAAAAAACAGCCACCATTACTGAAAACCCAGCTGGATTAATTCCACCTTAATGGCCTGTTTTTACCAGCATGGGAGGGAGAAAGGAAGTAATCTCACATGTATCTCATATATTTCTGGTGGAGTGGCCTACAGGAGATGTTCTCCACCCTGGTAAATGGATTTGAGGATGTCTGATGATCACTGTTAGTACAAAGTTCTGGATGTTTGAACTCAGACGGATGCTTGTGTCCCTGAATCCCACCTGCTGATCGTGTTCTCTCGAGGGTGGGCTGCCTTAGCATCTCTCCATCTCCCAGCACGGCCTGGCCTTCAGCAGAGTGATCATGGAGGACGGGTGATTGGCACCTGTGAAAGGACAGAGTTCAGCTCCTCATAAACAGAAGAATCTCAAAGCAATTGTTTTTGCAATATTCAGTTTTCACTGTAAATGCATTGAAACATAAGCTGCTGTATGGCTGAGGTAACTCATATCTATAGTTAATGTCCATACTCATTCTGTACCAAAGTTCCTTAAGTAAGTCTCTTACGCAACCATATTTAAGTCCTGTCTACTTAAATGGGGGAAGACAGATATCTTTAAAATCGCTGGCTAGGATTGCAATAAAACTCTATATTTTTAACCAACTATTAAACCTGACATCAATTGTACCATACATTCTGTTTCTTAAGCACAAATTGTGCTTTAAAAACAAGTTTTCCAGCTCACTTCAGGTCATGTCAAGTACCTCACAACAATCGGTATAGCTCCTCCCACAAAGAATCATTAGTGTTAAGTGTTAATAAGTGTTATTTTTGTACTAAGCATGTGGGTGGGGTCAAAAGCTCAGGGTAGCTGATGGATATGTTTGCTGTACTGCACTATGACAGCTTCCTCTGGACTATGGAAACACTCGTGTCAGGGGAACTGGATCATGTCTGCAGATGTTTAGAGCTGAGCTTTGATACAGAAGAGGTATCTTCAGGTTTATGTCAATGTCGGATCAGTAATGTAAATGCAGAATCGTGTGTTTCACTGCACATGTGCAGCTGTGCTGACTGTGTACAGTGATGTTCTTAAAAAGTCTCTACTTCAGCTGATCACATCACAGTACTTTTCATCTTTTTAAACCATTTTAACTTAAAACAAAGATGAAACAAAAAATGTTTCTGATAATCATTGTGCGGTAGTAATAATTTAAACTGTATTACTTAAAAACTTTAATTTTAGAAATTATCACTTTTTTGAAGTCACCAAATTAATTTTAAATTGCTAAATGCACACATTAAATTAATAAAAAACATTTAAATTAACTTAAACTTAAAATAATAAATGAATACTAAACAAATCAAACTAAATTTAAACTGAGAAATAAAATTATTTAGAAAATGATATTGATAATTCTGTGTATAATTTTTGAAAGACAAAAAACTGTGTGTGTGATTGTTTGATTGCAGGTGTGTGTTACCCATCATATCCTGGCTGCTGGTTCCAGGCGGCACTCCCGCAGGGTCCCGGGTCACTGGATGATGATTGGTTACTGGGGGAACTACGGTAGTGTTGAGACGCGTCTGCTTTACTGCAGGATGAGATCTGAGGATTCTCCATATCCTGAACACTCCTGTAGTGTGAGAGATAGAAAGAACAGAGACGTTTGATTCTCATGCCAGCTGCTCTTCTCTGCACCTCCATCACTGTACTGATACAGTCATTACACCAGACCACCACAGCAAAACTCCTAAAAACTTCTCAGTGGCTTTTCTCATTGTTATTTTGGTCATGCACCTGTATAAACCTGAACTTCTATTATTAACCATATATTCAGGTTTGAAAAAGAACATCAGAGTGAGAAAATAATTTGAGGTTGAGATGCATGTGGGATCTGAGGTTTCTCTCATGTGGTAATAGCTGCAGTCTGCATGTAATACAGCCACACGAGGAATCTCCCGAACAAACCATCAGTAATCCAATCATGTGTCACCTTGCAAAAGCACCAGGCATGAAAAACCCAAAGCAGCTGACATTTCCCGCACATTTCCTAAAAAGTGTTGCTTTTCCCTCCTGGCAGCTAGTCTTAGTGTCTGTATATGTTTGTATTCTCTCAAAACCCAATGGAGGTTTCTCAGACAAAAGAAGCTACAAAATACTCAGATAAGAAAATAACCAACAATACAAAACTAAAATATGCAAATATGAGATGAAACGGTGTATAAATCACAGTTGTTTGTCACAGTAAGACTGTCTGACAGTGGATGAGGTTTTAGAGGGAGGCTGCTTCTCTCTGAACAGATGCATTTACAGATGCATTCATGCATATAACATCCAGCTGCTCAGGTGTTCAGTGTGATTGCTAGGGCGTTGCTATGCAGTTGCTAAGGTGTTCTGGTCAAGTCCTAATCAATCAAACACCACTAACGAGAGAGAGAGAGAGAGAGAGAGAGAGAGAGAGAGAGAGAGAGAGAGTGAGAGAGCATGAGAGAGCATGAGAGAGCATGAGATAGAGAAAGCTAGTGTGAAAGAGAGAGACAAAGAGAGCGGCAGACATAAAGAGACAGAAAGACAGAGAGAGATATAAAGAGAGAGAGAGACACAGAAAGAGAGAGAGATAAAGAGAGAGAGAGTCAGTCTGCATTACAGAAACAGTCCTTTCAACTCTCTCTCTACATGGGGTCTCACAGAAGAGGCAGGAAAGGTCATAAACGCCACAAGGGGTTTCTGAGTTAGAACAAATGACCACATTATAATAAACCATATCTACAAAAATATCTGCTGCATACCAAACACAGCAGTCTGTGCAGGAAGTCACAGGTCAGTAATTATGCATGACAAAGAAGTAAACACAGACAATGAAATAAACGCAGACAATTAAGACTTTCTTAATTTCTTCATTCACATCAAATTAAATACAGTGTCTGCCCCAACAAAGATTATTTTATGTAATAATTCAAAAAGCACTTGTTTACTGTGTTAATTTCATGTGTGCCCACCAAAACATAAAACCTGATTGTGTGAGAGAATGTTTATATGAAAATGTGAGAATAAACTTAAAAAAAGGTTTATTAGTTGCTGTGTAAATTTCCTGCAGTTCAACAGGCAGAGTTCTGCCCTACTTCTGCCCAGCTGAGAAAACCTCAAAGTATCTGGTTCATTCATAAACCTCACAGGAGGAGAAACAGCTTCTGCTACTGCACACATCTGACACTGAAGAGACTTCTAGAAAATGACTTTGGAATGACACGAAGGAGATCTGAAGAGTAGGAATTATAGGAAACAGAATAAGCTGTAATAATTTCATGCTAATACTTATTGCAAAAAGTTACAAGAGAGAATCTGAGGTAATTGGTGATACCTGGCTGCATCCGGCAACTTTCTGTCGAAGGAGGTGCTGCGTGGAATTGCGGTCTGAGCGTGCTGGAGTATCTGCTGGCAGGGCATGCGATCGGGACCCTGGGTGGGCGAGCCGCGGGGGACGGGCTGGCTGCTGGTGGGCACGCGGTGCCAGGTGGTGTTTCTTTTGAAGGGAGTCTTGTATTCACAAGGAGTTCCTTCACTGTCCAGTTTATACTCCACCATGGGGATGCGGTAGAGCTCCGAACAGCCCCTGAGAGACAGAGAATACAGTACCACATTTACAGATGTGTTTATCCAAAGTCTTACAGAGACAGTCTGTTCTTAAAAAGACAGTCCTGACAGGAGTAAGATTCAAGACAGCTTGAGATTACTTCTGAAACCCATTTAAGGTTCATCATGACGCATTTGTGAGGTAAACAGGATAGAAAAAAATCTCTGCCTCTGAAACGACTATGCAGCTAACAACTTTAGGTTGTAAGAATGTTCCCCTAATGTTTCCATTAAGTAACAAAAACCTTAAAAATGTTATTTTGAAAGTGCTAGGAATGTTCAAAACGTCCAGTTTTTTACATGCTGTATTAACGTTACTGCTTGTATTAACATTATTCAAACCTGGTTAAAAGCCAGTAACTTTTAAAATGTTCCACTAACAACTTAAGATTGTTTTTGATATATTTATTCTATGTAACATCAATAAAAACCTTCTACTAATGTTACTAATGTGTGTAAGAACGTTTATAATAACGTTGAGAGAGCTTTTAAACAACATTAGTCAATGTTCTGACAATGTTCCCTGTTAGCTGGTAACCAACACTCTTACTCAACACTTTTCACCATCTAATCGATTCCTGGTGGATAAAATCAAATACCATGCTACAGGTTTCTGAATATCCTGTTCCACAATGAAATATAACAGATCACAGAATAAAACAGGCGTTAAACATGTTGACTGCTTGCAGGAATTAAACCTTAGAGTAAGCAGTTCTGATCCTAACCACTACACCACACGATACAGCATACAATATACTCGATACAGCAGCATACAATATATAGAAACAATGCTGTACAACTGTGGAGGAGAAAAGATATAATATAGAGACAAAGAACCACATAATGTGGAAGCAAGATAAGGTGAGTTTCTTGGGATGAAATGTAAGCCTGGGGGGGGAGTCAGTTTTCCACCCTGCTTTTAAAAACAAAAAAAAAAATAAAAATCTTCTGCAACTCTGGAGCTATTGTTTCTGTGAAGGATGGGGTGAGGAGGTCACATGATCTCTTTTCTTCTGTGATTAGCATAACTAGCCCACAGCCCACTTGTACCAATTAGATGCAAAAGACAGCCCCAGACATCTGAGAAGATAATCTCCTCCTGCATCCACTGAAATGTGTTTGGAATTGAGCTGCATTCATCAGCTATTTCCACACTGCCCTCTGGAAACCGCTGACCTTCAGTCCTCCAGAGGGTAAAACGCAAGACACTGCGCTACTATTTCTGCCAAAAACTCTTGGCATGAGAAATGCAGCACCAACATGCCAGTGCAAGGCATTCCTAAAATGCTGTTGTTTTTTTAAACCACAAAAGCTTTCTGAAATAAATTAAAGAATTAAATTTCTGTCAGCTTTTACTTAACCTATTTTCATTTCAAACCTTTTGGATTCAGTTTTGGAATGACATTGAGTAAGGAAATTACAACATGTTAGGTAAACTAACGTTATAGCGCACATACGCACACACACGTTGACATGGAGTAACAGACATTTTGTTTGCTGGCACATGAGGAACACATGAAAACACATTGATTTAATCAAGCAGCACGTGAAGTCAGCGAGAGGAAGTCTGAGAACAGAAAGCGTCTCTCTGTTGACACCTCTCTACACGGGGCCAGAGTCCCTCCAAACTACAGTCTACCAGAGTCTACAGGCCTACAGACCAGAACTGAAGAGCTCTCATGACAACCTGACAGTCAAGGCTATGGACTTTCTACCACCCACAAACCACAGTCTGATCTCCATCACTTCCCCCAAATGAAACTTCAGCATGCCTTTTAGATTAAAGATCTATTTGCTCATTTTAAAGTCATTTAGTTAAGCTGCAATCTGTAACTTTCTCCTCTCTACTGCCATCTTTGTCTGAAACATAAAACTGCAGGTTACTTTACAGACTTTTCTTTACATATGTTGAAGTCAAATAGAAATTGAAATGGAAATTGGAAACGTCAGGTCAAATTATAAATCATTATTATAAACTTACCGTTGCAAATCATATTAAGATAAAAAGTTATTGCAGCTTTAATTGAATTAAATGAACACATGGCTGGACTGTTGTTCTGATCTGAAGAGTGCTACACATATTTCAGTTACACATTGTGGCTCTCAAAACTCACATCAGGGTTTTATCACACCTCTCAACATCAGCATCACGTGCTGCTGCCCTCATCATTGCAGTTAGCATCACAGATGCATGATTTTTAAATGTATTAACTCATATAGAATGTAATGATATCATGATGATTATTCTGTAAACTTCATTATATGCCTGTAACATTGTGTAGTACAACTCAAAGAAGATGTCTGAAAGTGGAGATCAGTGAGCAGAATCAAAGAAACATTCAAACTGGTGGACCTCTTTGTAACATCACTGAAACTTTAGCCGCAGCTAACAGCATTTGTGTGTTTATAAAGCTGGTCAACATAAATGAATTCACAGATGTAAATGTAATGAGAAGCAGTTGTGTAGCAGGGCTGTCATACAGCAGGAGATTGTGCTACAGAAAACAGTTTTTAGGATGTAGATGCTTTAAAGTCAATGAGAAATGCCATCAGAAAGCCACTGTACTTCAGTAATGTGATGTTGAAAAAGTTGAAAAATTTTATTCGTTCAGAACTGACTGTATCAAGAAATATCCATTCCAGACCTAAACAGAGCAAGATAATGGAGGGTTAATTTGGATTAAATGTTGTTTTAGGAACATTCTTTAAATACAAACTAAATATTATTAGAGTTTTATATTTTCTGTTTCTCCAGCAAAGCTGTTGATAAAGGAAGAAAAATGTCAAAGCCGCACTGATGTGTAATCAAGCGTTACACACTGAGAGCGGAAGCTAATGGCATTTCTGAAGAAGCTAATGTGTGTTTCCCTCAAGCACCTTTTCCACAAGTCATTAACATCAGTGTGTGTTAATCAGGGTAACATGACTTAAAGAAAAAAAACATGATTTTGTGCTGGTTTTGCATATTGGTTTCATCATTTTACTTTATCAACCTCACACTGCAGAAAACAGAGATCACATTTTACTCAAAGCATGTGGAGAACAGCAGCCAACAAATATGAATTAAAGTGTGTCTGTTAACAAACAATCAACTGGACGCTGATTTAACAGCCTGTTTTTAACATGTCCTGCAATGAAAAATCACAACAAATATTTTTAACCTTACGTCTTCTATCCAAAAAAACACTTCTGAATGACTGTTGAGAAGCTCTGACGGTTACGAAAATGAATTATGGTTTTACTACAAATGAAATAAAAAACACATTTACTATAGTTAAAACATGGTAACCACAAATTAACTATGGTTTTGCTACAGCAACCGTAGTTTAACCATGTTATTTAATCAACAGACCAATAATCGATGAACCACCAGATCAAAAACAACTATAATAAAACTTTTGCTATAATAAAGTGATGATTAACTTTGGTAAGGGAAGAGGCAGGATCTACTGGAGAACTCATATAAAGATGGAAATGGAACAGTTAAAGTAGAGGAGACATTCACACCCTTCAGTGCCTCTGTGCTCACATCTACAGTATGAAACGCTCTGCCCCACTGCTGAAAGCAAAGACCTGCACAATGAGTCCAAACGTCTGCTGTTAAAATGAAATATGCCAGATATTAACAACCCTAAAAGATGCAATAATAATCAATAATGACCAGATATATATTATATATAGAGAGCCTTATAAAGAACACATGACTTACTATACAACTTCCTGTCTTCAATAGCCACTGAATTTAATGAAACAATATAAGCACACATCCTCTGTAACATTGTGTGAAATCAAATGTTCCTCAGGCAATAAAATAAAAAACAGGCAGTTTTACATACATTCTTATTTTAACAAGCCCACAGAAACCATTAAAGGTTGTGCAGAATCCAGGCTGTACTTGTGAATTATGGCTCTAATATTAGCCTAACCCAGAAAATCTATTTATTTACACAAGCACAGCAGGAAACGATCGTAACCCAACACAGTCCAGGATCCTTCTCCATCATCTTTATATGGACATCTTACTGCACATGCATCCAACTAACGATGGAAACAGAAACATTTCAAACACTGGAAACTCATTTATATATATTGAAAATGTAAACAATGAGTAAATATTTGCCATTGGACAATAAATCAGAGACAACAAGAGCTTGTGAGAATGTGTCAGATTCAGAAAACTCAAGGGCTGTTAATACTGTGTAAATTAGCAGATAACATTTCTACTGTATAGACAGACAGAAATATATACATGTATGTATATACATACATTTAGTTAATTGATAGACAATAGATTAATCTGTGTATACATAAACAACTAGAGTACAGATAACAATCAAAACTATTAGCATGTACAATTAAAATGCATGCAGCACTATAGATACCCTTTTAAAAGTTACAGAAACTTACATCACTTCATTTGAAGTGTAAAGATTACAGGCTTCACTGAAGTTCTAAAGTGAGAGTCATGTTGGCTTTTCTCCATATGATTACAGTAATCACAGACACTGTCTAAATGCAGTCCAGCATCAGACATCATAACACTGAAAACACTCTGTTCTGTTCACATTTATACACTCAGTTTTACTGATCACAGATCTGTCTGCGCAGTTTGGACATGCTGGACTGACAGAGGCTTGTGTGGAGGTGAAGAATAAGAGAATAATACCTATAGACCGATAATCTTAACAGACAATACAGATACAGATTGTTTTCAGTGCAGCGGGCTGATGGCGTGTGACTGTGCTGTTGTATTTGGTCAGACAGGAAACAGAAGCATTAGAAAACAATCTGCTGTATGTGACTCATGGGACAGCACAGGGATGTGTTTCATCAACAATCAAGCACCCTGCGTGGGTAACATCAGGAAGACAGAGTGAGAGTCCAGGTCTGAGGCCAGCTGGCGTCTCTCTGACACATAACCATGTTGTAGTCAGTACACAAGTGTCCGTCTGCTAGTTTCCTCAGCTGGTGTGAACAGTGTGACAGGATTCTACCATCAACATCTCTCTGTTACTATAGAAGCAACACATTTATTGTAAACAGCTTTCTGGTGTAAATGAGTCAATCTGTCAAATGAGCTTGAGATACAAAACAGCGTTAACATTAGTGAACAATAACGTGTGCAAGACTAAGACGTTCTATTTGCAAACATCTGTTAAAGATCTCAAAGATCTTAAATTGTGAACATTGGCCTTACAAAAAAATATGTTTCAAGAGGTAAATAAATAAATGTAAATGTAAATGTAAGAGGTCACTGTGCAAAAACAAGAGTTTACATCAGTGAAGTACAAAGAAAACAGGTGTCAAATCAAAAGTTTCAAAATAACTATATTTAGAACGCAGAAGTTATAAAATATCTCCATCACGTCTGACAACATTAAATGAATGTTCCGGATTCAAGGAAAGTTCAGATGAACAGTGTTTGTGACATGAGTTAAATCCAAAGCCAGTGCAGTTACACTAACACACTTAGAATAAAATACACTGATTATAAAAGTGAAGCCACAAGACATTAAACTAGTGTGACAGAAAACCTAAGTAATACTAAAGTTATGCAATATATTATCCTCAATACCGTAATAATCCACATTTTTGTATTACACACATTAAATGTAAGCACTTTGAAAAATAAAAGCTTCACATTTTTGCTTTAAACCCTTTTAAGTGCATTACTGTACACCACAATTATTGCTCTAAAAATAAAAGTCATTCAAAATGATTGTGTGATAATGAACATTGTCATAAAGGCTGTCAACTGATCTTCACTGAACCAGAAACAGAAACTCTGATCACAAGTGGTTGCAGGAGACGCATGCGAGATGCATGCAAGATGTGTGAGACTCATGTGAGATACGCATTAAGAGCAGGTGTAAATGAGAAGAGACGGGAGAAAGTGATACCTTCTGGGGGCTCCGTCCTCATGTGGTTGGATGATGACGACCTTGACGGTCACTGATGTTCTTAGCAGGTCGATCATCTGCTCATGTGTCAGCGTTGCCACCGCCACCTTACAGATCTCCACCAATCGGCTGCCCTGGCGCAGACCCGCCTTCCATGCATAACCAAAGGGCTCTACGTCAGCCACAATACCTTCAAAGTTGACGTGGAATCCCAGCTGCCCCAGACCGTTCCTCCGCAGGGTCATTTCTGTGGTCTCGCACCCTCGAGAGACGATCTGCAGCACAGAGAGAAAGAGAGAGAAGGACAGAGAGAGACCATCTGAGTGATGAGGAATACTACCTGAGTATAAACAAATCACGAAGACAAAATAATTTTCCTTTACAACAGAAACTCACACTTAAATGGTTAGGTTATCTAAAATGCCACTAAAATTATACAAAGCTCTGTAAATAATAATAAATTGCCTTTTTAGATGAACTATCCCTTTAAAATGCAGAAGTTAAGATCAGAGAGAAAAAACAGATGAAACCAACATCCCCAGCAACATTTAAATGCAAACTGGGATGAATGTTCGTCTTTCATGTGGAAATAAAGACAAGGGCTCTTGGGGAAATGAGTCAAAGGAGAAAGACAGAAGAGATGAACTTTGTGAAGTCACGGTGGAAACAGCTATACAGTGATTGTCCAATCAGAACCGCTCTGAGTGAAACACACCTGCTAATGATTTTTCTATACTGTTATAAAAAAAGATGAAAAGATGATATAAATATCTGCACACAGAATATCACAGAGACTGGATTAACTAGGGGCACTTAATGAGTGTGATAATTAGCATTAAGGCTAAATAAAGAGACTGTGACTGTCCACTTTTAGCAGGAGAGCTACAGAAAAGCACATCTCATTAATTCATTAGACAGAATCACCTCAGCCTGAACTTTCTGATCAAAACAGTTCCTATAAACAGACACTACGGGCAGGTAAAACTACAACGTACAAAGTTAGGAGTGAATATAAGAGTATATTGATCAGTAAATGTGTATTGTGTCTTGGCACAGTTATAAAACACACACCTACTGCATGAGGTTTATAATGAGACGGTCAGTAAAGAACTCAGCTGAGAATCTGATCCATCTTAAAAGCTTTACTGGAATAAGCTGAGTTAGTGAGAGCGAGTCGCGGTAAACACGCTTTTACTGTTTGTGTAAGTTTGTCAAAGTTTGTGTAACAGCAGTCAAAGATGATGTAATGAAGAAAGTTTGAGTGTTTAAAACAGACAGATTTATTACAATTAAACAAGAACGAACCATCTTTAAAACACAGTAACTGAGGTGAGGACACAACCTCTGAGCGAATCAAAGTGAAGACTGAAGGAATGAATCCTCTAGAGGAGGCTGAACTCTCCACAGTCTTTCCCACACAGTGTCTGTCTCTCTGTTAAACTGATTTTAAGAGGCCAATCTGTTCTGGCCGACTGCTGGACTGGTTCACATTACATCACAGGCCTTAAATCCACCTCTGAAACTCAACGCTGCAGCCACCCGGCGCAACACAATCGACTAAACCTCCACGCTGAAGTCTCGCTGAGGAGGTGTTGAAACAGATGCTGGGAAATGTGCTGTCAGTTTGGCCCTTAATTCGACTCCAGTCCAGCATTTGGTTTTAGGTTTTATGATCATGCTAATACCGTGACCTAACTGAGCGTGACATAATTGTTAAAAGTTTTTCGCCCTAAAACAAAAGTACTTTTAGAAAGGGAATAAACATGTACTGCAAGTTAAAGGCAGGGTAGGCGATGACCTTTAAAACCAATGAGAGTTTTCTCATTGAAGATCATAAATGTTAAATGTAAATGTTACTATGATAACCGACCTTATTTGAGACAAAACAGTACAAATCAGACAAAAATACAGGTAGACATAAATAAAACAAGAAAAAGCTGCTTGATCAACTTTAAATGACTTGACAATATTAGAAAATAATGCATTGTGGGTAATTCAGTGGCTCTGAAGTTTGCAAATGTGAAGTTCACAGTGAGAAATTCAGGATTTTGGAGGTGCCCCACAGATGGTGTAATGGGGTGGGGCCATGCCGCCAGCATTGGCCCAGATGGTCCAGAAAGCAGATCTGTGCCTTCGACAGATTCTGGGCCTAGTGACAGCACCTCAGCCTCAACAGCTAAACACATACAGCAGATCCCAGCAGCCTCCTGGATAAACTGTATTAAACTGGAAGAGTTTTGGAACACTCTGGTGGGACCACACTACAATTCAGAGGATGAGTCTTGCAAGAGCTAAAAAAACATAAAATTACTTACAGCATTTTTACTCCTAACTGACAGGTTTTGTTGCAGACATTGGAAACCAAGTAACATGCTATGATTAGCATAAGCAGACAGCGAAACCATGCTGTCCTTGATGCTCATTGGCTCATTGCGAACGCTAATGCATCCCGTCCCGCAGGAGAAGTGCTGGGAATTTTACAGGTACAGCGTGTCATTTTCAACCCATTGCTCAGACCTCAAACACACACACACACAGTCGCGGCGCCGGGAGCCCCTGAGGTGAGACCGTTTGGCGTGTCTGTCGCAGAATGTGATGCATGCAGAGCGGGCAAGATGCTAGAAGAAACAAGGGCAAGCTCAGCTGGAGCTGTGACCTGCCGAGCTTTGACTTTGGAGAACACAGAAGGGTTCCGTTTAAAAACCACACAGATGGAGGGAACGTCAGTGAGAAATATTTAATTGAATGAGACTCATTATAATGTTTACAAAGCAGCAAAGTCTCTGATTTTACAGAACGGTGTGAATATCTGTGCCAACAGCATCACTAAACAGAACTGCAAAATTGATTGATTTCAATAAACTGGATGAATTGAAACAAGATAAAGTATTTTAACACAAAACATTAAACACAGACTGACTGCGGTAAAATACAGCCGGCAGATAAAAGATACACATTTACAGTATACATTAAAGTATAAGCATGTTGAAATTGTAGTTAAAAAAAATGTACATGCACATATTGAGGCTGTCAGATCTGTTCTATGAGTTACGTGACTGACAGCAGTCACAGGTTAGGGTTAGGGTTAGAAAATGACTTCAGGAAAGAAAATGGGTTAGAAAATGACTTCAGGAAATGAGGCCAAATGCAGGAGAGGCACTAATTCCACTTGTACCCAGAGCACGGCAGATCATCTCTCTGTCCCCAGAACATCCGACACAAAACTCGAAAGAAGCTTGTTGCAGTCCCAACAAACTATTTGTTGTAGTTCTTAGATCAAATTGGTTTTTGGAACACTTCTGATCAAATTTGTTTGTGCTTATCATTATGCATGATCCCTGAGAAGGTAGCTGTCTATGCAGGAAAAATAAAGCAAGGCAGCTCACAAGGGTTTTGGGACAGAGCCAATGTTTCTTCTAACAAACATGATACATTTTCCACTGCTGCTTGTGTGGCTCTAAATTTACAAAAGATTTCATCACTAACACAGCACAAATGTTACTGTGTGTGGCTGCAATTTATCAACTGCGATCAGACAGGGAAAAAAACTGGTCAGGCCAAAATTATAATCAAATCATGAATGTTTCAGCCACTCAGCAGTGACTGGATGTCCTCTACAGGAGGTGGATAGATTTTTAATTTGACCATCACAGCTGGACATCTGCTGTCTACTGCACTGTTCCAGTCACCAGAGCAGAAAGAACAGGGTTCGAGAAACACAGACAGGAATGACATGAAGTGTTCCCTGGTGGAATCTGCACAAAGAATACTTCAAATTTTCTTTCACACTCACATCAGAATTAAATGATGTGCTGTACACACAATATTTTTCAAGGGAATCCCATGACCAAATCCAGATCACAATTCCCAACAGAAGATACAGGAGTTTGCCTCTCATCAATCAGACAGACAGAGTAAACTGTCCATCTAAAGATCACAACAATGATGATTATTTCCATAGAATTACAGTATTTTGCACAGACATATTAAGACAACAACTCAAATTAACTTAATTAACTTAGCAAACTTGATATAAAACTCAGGTCTTTGGTTTCCTTTATTTGCACGTCTGTAAAGCACACAAACCAACAAGGCTGATTTGTCATGTTATGATTCACAACAGTGCAGTGATTTTTATTTGTGGCCATGACCTGCCCCAATGTGTGCTTTGTGAACAGTCGAAGTGACATTACAGTGTAGACACTGAGGAAGAACACAAGAGGAGTCTTTGAATCTGATTATTTATGGAAAATGGTACCTAACAAACGAATACAGTCTAGACAGTGTTTCAAAGCCAAATTCTGATAGACCCAAGTGGCTTTCAAGAGCCAAGAACATCGATCAGGCCCACAGCCAAGTGTAAAACTACACCAGAAACAGCCAAACATCTTCAGCTCTGATACTACTTCAACCTCCCGAGAAATCTTTTAAGAAGATTAAGATTTCAGAAGCTTAAAGTGAGCCAGTGAGAAAGCACACATTTCACTCAGTTGCTCTCTAAGAGTTCTTCACAGGTAGCAGGTTGTCATGATCAGTATATGTACGAAAATGTTTGAAATCAATATACAGTATTCTTATTTTTATGAAATATTGCAGTGTTAATTATAAATTATTTATCTGTGAATGTCATTATTTGTTCCTAATTTGTGCCCTCTAAAAAGTACTTCTGTGATTCTTCTCTGATGATGTCAGTCTGACAGCTTGGGTGGAGCCAGAGCCATTAACCACACCCCTCCAATGGTCAGTCATCTGCCAGCCTTGAAATGCCTACTGTACTATAGCCAATCAATTCCCAGAGGATAAAATGGCCACACCTCTCATTTCTCGGTTTCACTCTGAATTACACAACACAACACTGAAGTTGATTGGAACTTCCTGTTCACGTGGACTTAAAGTTCCTTTTAAGATCTTTAAGTTAAGGTATAATTAGATCGTTGACCAAGATAGCACAAAATTGGAAGCTAACTTCCTTCCCCAGCTCAGGTAAGAAAAGACCTAGCATGTTTTGGTTCAGCCCAACTGGATTTTAATTAGGGGGAGAAAATATATTAAGCAGCCAGAGGTCAAAATGACAAGTTACCCTGAGGACATGAAATTCAGAATCTCGCACTGCAGACTATAAAGATGGGAATCTTCTCACCTCAAGTCTCTGGACGATCTCTCTGATGTCTTCTCCACAGTTGTCATGCGCAGAAATAGCGATACATTCACCACGTTCATAAAAGATCTTGATGCTCATGACGCCTGAAGACCAACCAATGACATCCCGGCACGAACAATTAAAAATGACATTTTTGGACTCTTCCTCGATGAGGACGATAAACTCGTTTGAAATACCCAACAGGCACTCCACATCTGCCGACTGTCCGAAATCTCTGGCCATCACGCTCCAGGTGATGGCACCAACGCTGTAGAGATGGGCATCCTTCCGCGCTTTCACCCTCTCCTTTTTCTTGGCGCCCAGCGTGATGAAGCTGAACTTCACAGCCGAATCCATTGTCGTTGTGCTGACAAAGTTCTCGGCAAGGTCTTTGAGGTACTCCTGCCGCGTACGAGTCGCCATGGCACGAAACTTTTCGGATTTATGTGCTGCGTTTTCCCCGTTTATCACTTTAGCCAGTAGGAAATCCCTGAAGACGGCTGACTTCGGAAAGGTCACACCCTTAGGAATGGGGGGTCCGAATGCAGGCACGTCTTTTGATCTGGATACCGCCACACTAAAATGTTCAGAGAGAAAGATTAGTGTCTCTTTTAAAACTTCTGGCATAGCCAACTGTATTGAACCCTGTCTTCATAAAAGTTTTCAAAGGTGGTTTGTTACAGACCCAAAAAACTGATTTAATGAAAATTCTGTCTTTTTCCGAGTGTGACATAGTGGCTTCTACCTAAAGTATAATATGAAAGCAGCATCAACATTAAAATTAAAAGAAAATCTACATTTTTGTGTTCCAAAAATAAAAGTCAGTCATACGGGTTTGAATTAACATGCAGATTAGTAAATCATCAGAGAATTTTTGCTTTTTGCTAAACTAACCCTTTAATTAGAATAATTAAAAGCCCCTCAGAATCGACTGGCTCTGGTTTTAAACAGAAGATCAAACATTATCTCGGAAACCTGAAAATCCAAGCAGTTCTTTGGATGTACAGAAATTACAGGGAAGCTGAAGATTTGAACACTTGATTCTTTCCTTTCACCTTCTTTAGCGTTTAATGAAGGTACTTAAGATTCATTGATACTTTCTCGTCTTTAAGGGTAAAAGACATCAACGATAAATGAAGCCACTTTACTGTGTCACATTATTTCTCAAACTGAAAAGTGTCTCTCTTACAGGTTTTATCATTTACAGGGTAAATCAAAGTCATTCTGGAAATGATTCTTTGATGTGCACCAGCACAGTTTGAGAACATCAGTTTACAGTACTCACCTGTAGCAAACGTTCTCCGTGCAGGGATTGTGGACTTTAACAATGACAAACACATGCTGAAAATGTGAGCGAATGTTTTTGGGCGTGAAGGGCAGGGCTCCAGGCTCCTGAAACACGATGGTCACGATGTCATTTCCTATGTGTCTCTTTCTGAGCAACTGGTGAGAGAGGAGAGAAAGTGAGAACAGAGGTGAGGTCCAAAAACGAGGTCCAAACACATTTCCATCATCTTTAGAAAATCGGCATAAAGAGGAACAGGAAGTGAGGTATACTACAAATTACATCTGTTATTTCACACCCTCTTACAATCACGGTCCACAATGAACTCTTGGCAATCACCCAACAATAGTAAAAAATGGCTTTGGCGAGTTAATGAAAGTTACTTGCCAGATGGTTGGTAATGTTATATGGCACAGCAACACAGTATATGGATTGAATCAAAAAAATATTAACACTGTCTGGCTGTCACTAAAGTAAGTCGAGGTGTTAAAATCAAAAGACAAACAAACTACATCTACAAATGTTTCAAAATGCCAACACATTTGTTTTTCTCCTTCGGAAAACTGTCACTAAAACTTGAGGAACCACTAAAATGTGAGGAACACCAAACATGAGAACAGAATCACCTTTGTCTTCATGATGTCATTATATATAGAGGAATACCAGCTCTAACAAATCAAACAACTCCACTGTCAGAGGAACAGGAAATATATTTACTAAAAGTAAACTGTTTAATGGCCAGTAAGAAATATTTATAGTGGCTAAAATTTCACCCACCACGGGCCAAAATATTTTTGGATGCTATTTGTAATATAAGATTTGACACACTGAATGGCTGCCAAAAACCAGCCCAGTCCGGGCATTCATTTTTCAAAGCCAAATGAAACAAAAGAACAGATTAAAAACATTAAAAAGTTATTAAAAACGAAAATAATCACCACTGATTTACCATCTGGGATAATTCTGACATTAATGATGCCCGTAAAACAAACCTCTTCATCTCATCCATAATGATAATATCTGAATCTTGAGAGAGACCTGAGAGATTCATTTATTATTGAGACAGTCTTCACTTCTCACAGATGTTTCAGAAGAGTTTTCAGTGTCATGTCATAACAATCACATGTCTCTTCCTGTCAGTGTCTGAGGGGTCGTGAACAAAGAGGATTATGGGTAAGTCGGGGGGATAAGAAGATGAGATGCTGAGTCTTCTGGAATCTTACGGTCGGGGATTTATATGTTAATCCTGCAACAATTGAGCAGAATTAAAGATGGAGAACAGAAATAAAGAAAATCCTCTAATCCTGTCAATCAAATCCCCCCCACAGGCATTATCTTTTGACATTAAAGAAATATATCAAATGAATTCAATCAATATAATGAAATCAATATATTACACATATGATTTTGCACTGGGTGGAGATACCATAGCCTACAGCTGATGATACTGCCGACTTTCTTTTCTTTGATTCATTTTTTTCTTTTGTACAGGCGTTCAGAAGACCTGCTCTGTTGCTACGACAACAGGACCTCCACACACAATAGCTTTTAAAGACGCAAAAAGGCACACTGCTAAGGGCTAAAGATGACTGAAAAACAATGGCTGTAATGGTAAAATTACTTAGCTAATTGCTTGTGAAAAACAGAGCTCATTGTGCTTCCATAATTTAACCTGTTTCGTGAGTTGATTTGATTCATCAGGAACTGATTAGATCATGAAAAGAAAAGTCGTTTTAGAGGTTGAGGAAGTCTGCCATTAACATTTTAAGAGGAGCTCGGGGAGAAAGTAATAACTGAGGCTGACACTGACCTGCTGCCTGTTATTGGGTGTGTAGGGCAGAAGTGTGGACACATGGAACATCAGCTCATAGTCTTTGTAGGTTGTGTAGAGCGAGTGGGTGCCGGTGGAGTCCGCTGTGATGAACAATGTAAGAGCATTTGTTAACAACACAAGAGTACAGCAATGGTTCTTAAACTGCAGAACAGAAACCTTTAAAAAGATAAAAATACCAAGACTGGTCAGTGGAAACCAGCCTCCCAGCTACCAATTTTAGGTTTTAGGAATGTTTCAATAATGTTTTCATTAAGTAACAAAAACGTCGAAAAGGTTATTTTGAACGTTCTAGGAACTTTCAAAACATCCAGTTTTTTAAACATTGTATTAACATTATTACTTGGTTAAAAGAATGTTATTCAAACATTTTCTAATTCAGTAACACTAGCTACTTAACATTTTCAATTAGATAAACATTAAGGAAACATTCTACTAATGTTACTCCAAGCATATTGTTCCAATAACTGTGAAAGAACTTGTAGAGAATGTCAGCAATGTTCTGAGAACAATCTTTGTTAGCTGGGTTGGTGGTCAGATTAAAATCAGAAAAGCTAAATTTGAAGTAAAAGAACTTTAGCATTAACTTTAGCATTTAAAATAGCATGCTATAACAAAGTGTTTTTAAGACATGCTATGACTGTTCATGATTTAATAAATGCTTTTAACCCTACATCAACTGTTCTCTTTGACAGCAGTAGTTTTGTAAGGGGTGGAATAAAATCAAGCATTTTTGTTTTAAACCAGACAATATGAAGTCTACTACTTTATAGGAACATACTCTTGTTGTCCAGCTGTGCTCTGTATTTGGTGAAGCCCTTCAGTCGAACTCTCTGTCCGAGCAGATCCAGAAACTCATCCAGCGCCGGCCCAGCGGTCTCATTATTGTACATCTCCTCCTCAGTGCTCTGACCTGCTTTACAGTACAGAACGCCCACTTTGTGCTGGAAGCTGAGCTGAAAAATAATCACAAACACACATTACATACAGCGACTGAACATTAAATCAATCATCTGCTCACTTCAGACAGACACACAACAGAAACATGGGATGTTTGTAAAGAATGTGTCTACCATGTTAAATATAAAAACCAACCGCTCATGTATTTACAGTAACAAAGCACTTTAGATAAACACAAATGATGTTCATAAACTAGATAATTATGTTTGTATTAGGTGTTCAGCTGAAAGGTTTTTTTTTGGCAGGTAATAATTCAAAGCCAGACAGATGAACAGACAGAGAGACAGACAGAAAACAGACAGACAGACAGACAGATTAAATGTCCCTCTTCATTTAGAAGAGCTCAGTCTCCATTATAAACATTAATTCAACAGGTTGAAAGATGCCCACAAGAGACACTTTGGGGATTTGCAATGTATGATTATTAATAATTATTATGGAAATTGAGGGATTATGTTTGACTGAAGGCTGAGTTTCAGAACCTGCTAGTGTTTATTTTTTGTGTTTATTTTTAAAAGTGATGTGTATAATTCCTGTGACACAGACGTTTCTCAGAACTACTCCAACCCATTTGTGGCATCAAATCTTTAAAAGATAACCAGTTTGAAACCTCAGTAACAAATACACTACATATATTTCTGAGTTATATATCTTTGATGCAATCAGTAATTTTCCTTTCCTTATAATTTCCTTTTTAATGGAAATCTTAATGACACTACCCACACAAAATCAAAAAATTACAACACAACTGCTATTGTAATGTTTTTAAATGTAGTATCATCATTTTCATGTAGTATCAACACATAACATGACAAATAGCATATTTATACAGATATGAGAAAGTACTTTCACATCAAAATACTGTGTGGGAAACAAACAAACCAGAAAGAAGTCTAGGGTGTTTTGTTGGTCTTGTTTATGCTGGTTAGTCTGGTCTATTAGTCTGACAAGCACCCAATAAAACGGCCTTGTAAAACCATTTAAACAGACCTGCTTAACCAGCTTGGTGCTCAACCAGTAAACTAATAAACCACTATAGCTGGACTAAAGCTGTTTTTTATAAATACAAACAGCTTGAATTTCTTACTTTTCCATGTCCAGCATTTAATGAAAAGTGAACAGTGACACTGTGAGAGAAATTCTGCTTATTCTTTTTTAATTTTGTATCGTTCAGTCAGTAACAATCAGTTCCCGATCCAACAGTGAGATGAACCGTCACGCAAAACACAGACCCTCACAGCCCAACTGTCTTTCTTACGCATCTCTAACCCAGTTTTAATGCAGCGAACGGGGCTGATGAAGCAGGAAGAACGGCTTCTCGGCATGATGGAGTTGATATTTCAGCGTTCTGGAATCAGACTTTGGTCTCTTACGCAGGTCAAGTATCACAGCATGTAGCCAGGCTGTTGTCATGGCGACCTTGCTCTCTGAATGCTTCAGCTGACTGTTTTGGATAACAGAGCAGCCAGCGACTTCCAGTGTGTGCTGGGGCAGAGCTAATGCAGTACAGAGGGGATGAGAATCTGCTTGACTTCAGAAGGGACACACACAAACACAGATAAGTGCAGCAAAGCTTTAGTTAAAAGGTTAAAGGAGACCTCCTAACCCCATCACACATCATTTACAAACAGATAAACAGAGAAATGATGCTAGCTCATGCTAGCTGATGCTGAACTTGTGTCGCCCGCATTAACTCCAGGGTTCAAAATGGCAACAATAATATGGCAACAATAATAATTTTAAATAAATAGAAACAGTGGTCAAGTACAGCTTAAGAAATCATCATTTTGCGAAAAGAACAGAGTTTTCCATCCAAAACCATCTCTGAGGCTACTGCATGTTCATTACAGAAATATTACTGACTGTATACTGTACAGTATAACAGCATATTTGTTTTTGTCACACCATTAAAGCGGAGGAGGACCACAAGGGCGAATGTCTGAATGCTTCTCCTGAGGCATTTGAGACCGGGCAACTTTTACACTGACAGCAAAAACACAATCAGAGTCCTTCTACAGCACAGAAGTCAAGCAATGCTCTGAGCCCCAGCTGACCCTCAGACTGACAGAACACCACCAGAGAAGAAACAAACAAGAAAGATGCAGGGAAAAACAGATGTATACCGGGTTTCCCTTTGAGTCAAATGCCTTACATAACTCCACCATGACATCAGCACTGTGACATCAGCACTGTGACATCAGCACTGTGACATCAGCACTGTGACATCAGCACTGTGACATCAGCACTGTGACATCAGCACTGTGACATCAGCACTGTGACATCAGCACTGTGACATCAGTGCTCTACAAGTTACAGGAATGGACTTTTATTTTATTCATAGTTCCAACCCCACGAGCTTCAAGATCAGAGCAAACTGAAAGATTACACACAGTAAAGGTTAAAAATGACTTTATCTATGGAAAAATGAAAGGCAACATCCTGTTACAGATTACTGCTGTTACATACTACTCTACAGCAGTGGACCTCTTCCTTTATGACATCAAGACCCCAACAATATATCCACAACAATCATCAAAAATTCATCATCTGAAGGCCACACCCACAATTTCTATCTGATAAAATATTCTAGAGCTTGGCATAAGTAGAAAGATGTATCTTGATTTTAATCAAGACATATCTTGATCTTGAGGATCCCTTGGGAGTCTGTTTGTGGACCACGCCCACTGCTTAAGAAGCACTGCTCTATAGCAAAGATTTCCAGTCCAAAATTCCACGGTCCTGTAAGAGGGGGCAGAGGCAGGAAATAAAGTCACACTGTTCATTATCTATTATCATCAAGTGAGCAGCGATCATGCCCTGCAGCAGCTCAGGGTAAGCTGAGATGATTTCTGCTCTTTTTCTGCGCTTTCCTCTGGGCCTTGTAGGCGGCAGACAGCAGGTCATTAGCGCATTACGTTACATAGGTGTTGTTTATCGCACCTGCTTCCCTAGAGGCCAAAGATCACGGCTCACTCCCTCACCAGCAAATCTGTTGAACGTACAGATGTCAGGGCTCTTCTCTTTCCTGGATTTCCGGGACAAATATGCTGTTGACTTAAACTGAACATAAAACATTACCCAACATCTAATGACCCAAACCTAATCTAGTACCTCTGACATCACTAGTGTAGTTCACGAGTTACTGCAATCTTACACTCCTCTGCAGCTCTCGAATCTCATTTGTGTGATGTGTCTTCACACACCAACTCTAAATCATGCACAATCGCAACTGAACTAAAGATGTATGATGAAAGGAACATCTTAGCACTACAATCCATAACTTCCAAACAATCCAGAACAAGCTACACTGCACCATCTACAGTACCCGCACGTGATGTAGGATATTCTGATCTTCTTTCTGTTTACAGATGTGATGTAACTGTAATTCAAACTGACATTTCCGTAAAATTGGACCCAACAGCTAAAATTACAAATCATTATTACACTACACACACATCTTTTCAGAAGCGTCCGAACATTGTAAATACAGTGAATGAGATGTATGGATTACTGTTAATGTTACTAATGTTTTTACTAAAACATTAGTAAAAAACTAATGTTTTATAGTATACACTGCCATTTTATACTTTATTATTTGCATGTATAGTGTTTGTACAGAACAAGGGAGTATAAAGTTTGCCAATAAAACGTTAAAGGTGATAAATATTGGCCCAATATGCCACTCTAGTACTTTGCCAACTAAAGCACACTTAAACATAGTAATGCGCTGAACATACTACAAATAACAGTTTCATGAAGCTTATGACCATTTGGTAGCAATTCAACACACACACACGACTCTTCTGGTTAAGCTGCCGGAATTCTTACTAGAGAAAATGTGTGAAGATGTAATCAAGACAGCTCAATGTTCTGCCTGCAGCAGGTTATGACTAAACGCAATGGAGTTTCCTGTCTAAATGACTCTGTGTGGATCCCATGCAGAGTTGATGCTTACAATTCTTTTGGGACAAACCCATACATACCCTGCAGAGAAACATAAAAACATGGCCAAAAAAGTGCTTCTGCATCCATTTCTTTGGGTTATTTCTATTTTTGTCAGCACAAAGGGTCGTGGCACCCTTGCACCCCCAGCACCAACATTACCACTTACATTTGGAGAAACCTGGAAATTGTGAGTGGTTCTCGTCTAAAAAGATTAACAGCAACATGACAACACAAATCAATAAACACTCCCTTATGGGGAAATAAAGCCACAGCAGTTATTAAGAGGGAGGTAATGGAACAACTCCACCTTTTAAATGAAATGTAATTTTGGTTTATTAGTCCATCCTTATTCGCATTTCCACTCAGAGCTGGAAAATCAATAGAATACTGGAGCTGTTATTGATCACCGATTAGCATGATATTGGCTTATTTTCTCTAAAGCTGTGTTGACATGCTATTTAGATGTGTTGTTTTGTTCAACCTCAAGGGTTAAAACAGTAGTACAAATGTGTCTATTGAGGGCATGCCCATAGTGATTTTAATAATCAAAATTCTTTTGTCAAGGAAAATAGTTCTGTAATATAGTAATATAGTTTTCTTATTTGAGACATATTTGAGTGAAACGGCTTGTGGAATTAGAAAGAAATGTAGGGGTGGTTTCCCCCCTACATGTAGTTAATGTTTTTCATTAAAGAATAGGAGGGCACATTAAGCAAAAAAAATGACATGCACAGATAAATCAATTATAATAAATGCTGCAATATTCTGCAAAAATACAAGAAGTACATTTTGATTTCATGGTGATTTAGCTGTGGAATGTTTACGGTTGTAACTGTTGAATAATGTGTGTTCAGGGATGCATGTTTATGAACAGCTTTGACTTCAGCTCATGTTTACAGATTTTACAGTCAGGGGTGTTGTTTACAGGGCAGAATTACTCACCCCCTGCTCATCCAGTTTGAGGAGCTGGTCGGGGATCTTCGGGGAGTTAATAGCCAGTCTCAGACACTGGATGTTCAGCTCTGGTACCACATACTCCAGAACTTCCTTCAGAGGCAGACCTCGGGCAGTGCCGTGCCTCGCTGTGGAGGGGACAGTATCCTCCAGAATCGCTCCTCGCAGGGTAGTTAACTGATCCAGGGCAGATAGAGAGAAACAGATCTCACAAGATCATGAAAGATAATCCAAAACAGATCTTAATACATTGTGTAATGTATGTTGATGTATGTACTAACATTTTTAACATATATGGAATGTCATTTGAACAGTTGTTTCGCTACTTGACCTAAAACTGTTTTCTTGATTTTTGTTTGTGAGGGAAATAAACGATAGCATATCGAGTCTGTGCTGTGACCCACATACAAGCTTTTGATGAGGCTGAGATGAACCTGCTACAAATCAAGAGTGTCATTTCCCATAAAACATTTTCCTGCTTCAAACGATCCGTCTTACCTGAACAACAGAAACCCCTGGAGTCAAACACAGAGCAGAGCTTTTCATTGTCTGACTGATGTATCTAAAACAGTAGGACCGATGGATCACATAATACAGAGATATCGAACTCATTTAACAGTTCTAGCCCACAAACTTTGATTTGGTAAGCAGAAATATGGTTAGAAGAATTGTTACTGTCAGCAGAGAGAAGACATAGATATATGTACAAACTAGCTGCCCACATTTGATCTGAAACGTTTTTTTATACATGTACACAATTAAAAAACAACAATAGAAATGTGAGACATTAACTAAATACTTACATATGATAAAGATTTCCTGATAACAGATGAGGTTTATATTACAACAACACTAAGCTGATAACATTGGTGTAACTCTTTCCTCTCAATTACCTGACTGGTTCTGAAGGTGATTCGGTAGTTAAACTGCGAGCCATCTTTCCCATCCTCCACCTTCTCTCTCCTCACACTGATGGCCACCGGACCCAAATTCTCATCGACCCCAAAATAATTCTGATGTTCTGAGGGTTAAAGAGACAGAAGATGATCTCAGGTCATGGTTTATGAAGGACAGATAATGTTCTCACAGAATACTGCATGTCTGAGAGACCCTGAATGAGCATGAGGAGAGAGAATCATCTAAACCAACAGGAAGTTGACTATTTAAACTCCACAGTGTTGGAGTGGAGGACGTGTTGAGGAGACAAGGTCTTTTAGAGATACATGTCATTTGGTCAAAAATCTGAGGCCAAAATTATGCAACATGACTGATAACAGGCACAAAAGCAAGTAATGAGAGGAAACCTGATAGAAAAATGCACATTTTTGAGCAAAATACAAATACAACATGGGAGAAGAAAACAAGCATAAGAAAAAGAGCAGCATATTTGTAACATCTGAATAACAGCATGACGTCCTTATATAACGTCAGACAGCAGGCTATCCACCCAAGGGGAGATATCTGACAATGTCTTCCATAAACAGGGGTGAAGAACAGAATCCAGAAGCAGCAGGAAATACCCTTAACTCTGATCATCTCACCTGCTCTCCAGCACTCCTGACATTTTCCCAAGTTAAAACATGATGACCTTACATCTACTACTTGCCCTCCAAACTCAACGTTATTGTAACAACACTGTATAATCTAGCTAAAACCAGCTTCTGGTGGTTGCTAGATTTTCCAACTTGGTTTAGATGGTTGATCAGCTAGTCAGTAGACCTGGTTTAAACAATCATTTTGTTTGCTAAATGCACAAAGAATTGCTTGTTGGGGAAACTAAGACACTGGGGAAAAAGCCACAATCTTCACACAAGATGAAAACTGTGTTAACACAGCATCTTGTGAAACATTAACAGGAAGTGACATCACATCATGCGACCATGTAATCATGAAGATTATAAAAGAACTCAAAGAACTAACCAAAGTCTAACAAGACAATGCATGGCATATTTCAGAAGCACAAAGAATATGCGTGCATTAATGCGATCATGCGAGATAATGCAACTTCAAGTGGGCATGTCGCATCTTGCATCCTTTCCGCTTATGTTGCATATCTGTGAAAAACAGGAAATGGGAACTGGAAAAGTTAATGGAATCAATTTTACTCCCCAGGTGATAAAAGCATCATGGAGAAAAAGGTGTGAGAAAAGATGGAAGCTCTCGGGAGAAACATGTCGACAGTTCTGTCCTTTTTGTGTCCCTGTAAAGATGAAGATGGTGTGAAGATAAGCTATGAAAGGTCAACAAAAAAAATATATTATTGTCTAGCAAATCAAAAAAACAAACTTTTCATTTCATAATTACTTGCCTGATACGCAACACAATCATGTCAACGTTGTCATTTGCAACACATTTTACTTTCCTAATGTGACTTGTTTCTAAGTGAAACTATACATTTAACGACAATAAAAAGACCTACAACATAGCCGTAAACAGGTTTGTAGCTCTTTCGCTAATGGCTGGTAACTGAACCAATAGCCTGCATGGCCTAGATGACATCATTTGAAAAAGAAAGCAATTTTAGAAGCAGAGGAAAGTTTTTACATTCTAAAGAAAGATGTTGAACAAGCGTTTTTATTGTGCACCGATATATCATGCTAGAAACTTTTATTAAAAAGTAAACGGAGTAAATTTCGACTCCATGTTGATTTTAAACTCTTGCCTTTTTAAACAGCACTTAAAATCAACCATTAAACACACAACATTAATCAGCGTCTTAAACACAGTCCTACACAAATTGAGGCCGTTTCACTGCTCGGAGGAAATTGAGCTATTCTGCTAGATGGGACTTCAGCACAGCGGATGATTATCAGAACGAGCAGGCTAACGTGATTCATTGTCATTTGAGCTGAGCTGTAATTAGCTCTTTCGCTATGGCTGGAAAACCTGTGAATGTGCAGGATACAATCGCCGCATTCAGCCACACTCTGAAGCTCATTATTCAGCACAGTCAAAGAAACCAGATGATTTTCTGCATGGCAAGAAGTGGAGCAGCTGTTTTCACAGTGTAGAAAAGAGAAACTCAATCCTTTCAGGACTGCGCAGATGTGCAGACATGCAGTAAAAAACAGTCGGACAGCCACGGACACCTTCTCACTCTAACACGGTTGACATTGTGCTGTACGAGCCAGGGTATCATTTTCCTTCTCCATTCTCAGACACACAGAGGCGTTTTAATGAAGAGCAGAAGGGCCACAGTGCGAGGAGAGATTCCTGTCGCCCCTCTTCAGCTGTACCTCACCCTGTCCTGTCTCACACGACAAATCACAACCCAAACGACAGGAGAGATTCTCACACCTCCATCCCCGCACAAGTGTTTCTCTCTTCAGAATGTGAAACAAACACCATGCCAAACAGAACCTCACAGCCCAACCCAGACCACATTTACTATTTAAAAGGATGCATAAAGTATTTGTGCACTTTAAAAATTCCATTAGATCATCAAATAGCATGCATTTTAAAGCTGCAATCTGTAACTTTTGCCTCACCACTGCCATCTCTGTTTGAAACGTAAAATTGCAAGGTACTTGCAGAGTTATTTTCTTAACATGGATGACAAGTTTAAATTATAAACAACAGCTGTAAGAACAAGTTACAAACTGATCTCCCAGGACATGGCAGTTTGGCTTCATTTTACTTCAGCATACATAAAGGAAAGTACATGCAATTATATGTTTTAAACGGTGATGGAGATACAGTGGCAAAAATTACGTATTGCAACCTGAAGTATCAAAATACATTTTGCGGCCAATTTACATGGCATTAATACAATTACATAAGTGATATCATGGTGCCCTTTCCAAACAACCATGTCAATGCTTTGTTACTTTTTTGTTAGTGATGTACTATAAACTACTAAAACATTGTACACAAACAAAAATCATTTTCACACAATGTCAAGGCTTACCTTTTCCATAGAAATATTTGTGATAATAATACGCTCCCAAGTCGATGTGCTCAATTATGTATCGCTTGACCTTCTCACGGTGGATGGGCTGGTTTTCCCGTGGTACCTCCAGCACAGACACACCAGCATTTGTACAGTGAGAACTCAAAGAGGACTCGAAAGAACAGTTTTCTCCCCCACCACTGTAGTTAGCACTGTTGGCTCTGGAGAGAGAGATTCTCCTCTCGCCCTCTCCGCCAATCTCGTTGCGAAAATGCGGGCAACTTAGCACCAATCCATTGCTTTTCCCATCACCTTCATCAGCATCTAGGTTCTCCTTGGGGTTCAGGTCCTCTCGACTGCCCAGGGGCGATTCGAATGTGGATGCAGATCCAGCGGCGTTACCACCCACTTGACCTGGAACATGGCACTGTGAGGCTGCAGACGCTCCAGTGGTGATGTTCTTCCTCTGGCTGATATTGAGTCGGCTGGCCACTGCCTCACTGATGTTAAAGAGGACGCTCTGGACGTCATAGTGAGCGAAGCACTTCTGAAAGCTAAGTGGCCGACGGTCTTCCTGCTCGGTGGAGAGCCGGAGACCGTCATTCTCACTCTTAATAGTCCGCAACTTCCTAAACAGCGATGTTTCAGAAGAGTCTGATTTGAGACGACGCATGAAGGACTTTTCTCGCTCTCGGCTGTACAGGAGGGATGCGTCCACGTAGTCGTAGCCCGAGATGCGAACGATCTCACCGCGGGCTATCTGTGCAGCAGTTTGCAAGCTGGGGGAAAGGGCGGTGTCATATCGTAGAAGCTCTGGAAAGCCAACAGGTGGTGCACTGCGATGGTCCAAAGTGTCAATCCGGTACCCTCGTAACATGGTGAAGAAACCATCATTGCCAAGACCCTGCCGGTCAAGAGAGGATGTGCTGCCGTATTCTCGATGCAGAGAGGCGCCGGTGTTTGGGTTGACAGCATTCTGGTCCATTATGTCCTCCGCATCGATGTCACTGATGGTCACATCGCTGTTACTCCGCTGTCGAATGGGATGAAGGCCCTTCAAAGGGGAGCGGCTCAGAAGGTCACTCAGGGAATATTTAGTGTCCGAGTAATCAGGCTTCAGCTGTACATCACCTAAATCAGCAATCTCCACGCTTTGGTCTGGCTGCCCATTTTGAAAGGATGTGGTAATGCTCTCATAGTTCGGTCCCCCTCGGCTTTCCCAACCTTCCTTTTTTGGGGGCCAATCTGTAACCCTGGCCCGCACCCCCATTTTAGGCATAGCGGGGGTTCCATTTGTTTTACCAGTCCCTTCCAGCTTGCCCTGTGTGTTGGTAGCTGGATGTCCAAAACTCCCATTCAGCACTTTGAGTTTCCTGTTAAACAATTCCTCGGATGGCTGCATGACGTAAGAGAAGCCCTCAAGCGATTGAAGGCAAAAGATTTATTTTATCGTCGATGCCCACAGTTCGAACTCATATCCTGCATGCAGCTGCTTGGGAAAGCAAGAACTCCAGTCCATTTATCAGTTACATTGTCACCGATCGTCCATTGGCGTCTCAGGAAAGCCAGAGCAGCTTTCTCAAGAAGTTCAAGAGACGTTCTAAAGGGAGTTACCCCGCATAAAGGGTTGACCTTCACTACAAGTCCATTTTTCTTCAGGAGCGACCAGTTTGACGACAGACAGACAGCATTTGGGTGTCACGGATGGCCGGAGCTTCACAGAGCAGACGGGGTCAGTTGAAACAGCTCTTCTTTCACAGGGCTCAGCGAATTTAGTATGACAGCTGGAAGAGAGAGATCTGTTGGGAGCAAAGAGAAAGACAAAAGCACATTAATGCTCTGCACAGAGAAAAGCAGTATGCATTTATTCAGATACTCTTCCAAGACATTTAAAGAACAGTGGGGTGTCTTTCTACAAAACGTTCTTATGACCAGAGAACAATGGAAGACTGTTGGATAAGCATTAGGGTGTGTACTACAGGCATAAAAACTTCTCACAAAGGGATCATTTACAAATAGAAACAGCCATTTCATGCCTTACTCCCATTGGCCAAAAAATGGATCAAATCATTCTTGTAAACCATGGAGACAAATAAAGTCCTATGAATTTCAAACTGGATTTTACTATTTAAAGAGAGAACTCTGTAAACGGTCTTTATCTTGCCTTGTTTATTCACAACACAACTCATTACTGCAATGCACAACTGCAGATATATACAAATTTGTATTATATACAATTTGTAATTTTGTATTAGATATACATGTTAAACACCTGTTCATCTATCACTTCACAACACTCATAGAAGACAATTACTATCTTCAGTTTACACAGCAGAGATTATGTCTTTTATTTAAAGAAATTTCTTAAAGGCATTTTATCCAGTGACATTCTGTGTTATGCTGGTTGAAAGTCTTCTCACATCCGGATAGCAATCACTAAGTAAAGTGCTCTAAATATGCATTTATAATCTTCTGTTGAAGGCGCAGGACCATGAAATGTTTGTCTAATCATTGCATTCAGTCCAGATAAAATAATAGGATGTTCTACTTGCCTTTCAAACCAAGTATGTATTGAAGGAGGTGTGGCTTTGCAGAGCACTCTGACAGGAGGGTGGGATCTTATGCTTTCAAAGCTAGCTTGCTATTACTAGCCTGTACAAAATTGCCTACCCTACCTTTAATAAAATAAACAATGGGCATGCTACGTACTGTGTACTATTACTGCTGATAGGGTTTATGAAATACATCTTGAACAACACTTTAAACTATGGCTGAATAAACAATATAGTACAAAAAATCTTTTCAGAGCAGCACATATATACAGTATACAAACTATATACATTAACATACTGTTTATATACTCCTGTGGGGACTCCAGCATATGAACTTCACTTCAGTGGAGACAACACACTAAGGATTGGAAAGATGACATGCGTGACCTAAATGGGTTTTTCAT